>CM055857.1:13487429-14074929 GCA_029490765.1 Euthynnus affinis | reverse complement strand
ACTGAAAATGCCAATAGGTAATCAATAACTTTATATCGTACCATTTCTAGAGGCATAAAAAGGATTCTGTGTTTTCCAATTACTAAGAGTCTCTGAAACATTACGTACATCATCAGGGGAAAGATCTTCTGATTGACAAGGAGTGTTGTTGTAATTGAGTTTAAATGAAATGCCTAATCAACTGTTAGTAGTGATGGTCCAATAGATTTCTGGCTACAACTAAAGTTTATTTTCATTACCAATATATCCTCCGATTATTTTCTCCATTTTGTCTATACAATGTCAACAGTGAAAAATGTGTCTTTGTTTTGTCTCATCAACTATCCAAAATCCAAAGATATTCTGTTTACTTTCATGTTTGACACAGAAAAACTTCAAATCCTCTCATTCGAGAAGCTGCAACCACCAAATTTTGGGCATTTTCCCTTAAAAAAATGACTAAAACTATTATTTGATTACTTGCTTGACATCTTATGATTCAAATGATTAATCTGTAAATCAATAATAATATAAATAGTCTAGTGTGATGATGATATGGGTTGGTCATAGTAATGAAATGTATTCTGACTACTTGATGCAAAGTCCAGAAAGACAGTAAAAATGGACAGGACTTACTGGTGCGACGGCCACCTCGTTAATAAGGAAGTGGGAGAGACCAGCAGCTTTGCGGATGAGTCTCTCCTGACTGAGAGGGAGACTATTGGGACCGCCAGGCTGCTGATCAGCTTCTGATTCCACCACAAGCTCTCGCTGCAATGACAGGATGCTGCAAGCTAGACACAAAAGATGAGAGAAATTCAGAGGAGAAAAAGTCTTTCTCAACATTACAGTGACAACAGTCGAATCTTTGGAGAAGATTTTTCTTCGTAAAAAGGACTGAAGAGTAAAAAACGTAACCTGATGGCTCAACATACCAATGATTGCGTCAGAAATGAAGACATGGAAAAGGCCGTTGCTGTAGAAGTTGAGCTCGAAAAGCGCCGGTACAGTTTGGCTGGGTGCGATGGTGAACTCTCCATTGCGATTTGCACTGCTGGTCACATTGACGCAGTTTCCCAGCAAGTGGATGGCGCGCATTACCACATCCTCTGAGTTCCCAGAAAAGCCCAGGTCAAAGTCCCGTGACAAGATCTCCTCCTTCATGTTGAAGAAGTCTTCCACCAGCTTGGACAACACCACACCCTGGAGCAAAGCGGAGGAAACACAAGCTGAAAACTGCAAACATTCAAAAGACAACACACTAAGGTGACCTTAAGTGTATGCAATCTGTAGCACTGGACAGAAAGACCGTTTCAGTGGATGCATTTCACTTTCTGACACTTCCATCGATGTGCCAGCAGAGGGCAGAGGCTCTCTACTCATGTATAGCAGCAATGAGAGAGGATGCAGAAAGAGGAAGATCTCCAGCACAGAGACATTAATTATCACCATGCAGATGTATGTGACATTTGGATCACCTTGGCTGGTGTAGGGAGGAAGCATGATGGGGAGGATTAAGAGGAAACAATGAGAGAAAAAGAGAAAGGGGAGTTGAAATCTGAGCAACAAAAACAAAAAAAAGGGGTGGGGGGGGCAGAGCAGCAGAGAAGAGAAGGTTATAGAGAGGACATGAAAGACAGCTGGACTTACCTGTCTGTGCCTGTACAGCAGCAGGCAGGCAATAATGTGGGTAGACATGATGGCTGACGACTTGTTAGCAGCTGGGAAGAAAAAGATACAAACAGGATGTTAAGAGAAAAAAAAAAAAAAAAAAAAAACACAACAGAAAGACGACAAGACCAAAACGGAAGCAATGTAAATTTAACACCACGCAGCTAGAAGATGTCGGGTGGCAGAGCTCAAACCACAAACAAAAACAAATACTTTTCCAACATTGAAAATGATACCATACATAAAAATTTCAGGACTACAGACAATAACATGAATGCTATGCAGGACCTTAATGTAGAGAAATGACTAACATTATATTCTAACAAATATTGTAAATGTGATAAATGTTACAATTTTATTAATTTGGAAGCTTGCTGGCATAAAATAAAGTTTACAATCCTATAAACATGTTCAATGAACCAGGTTTTGAGTATACGATGATACAGTGAGAAAGAGAAAAAAGATATGTGTGTGTGTGTGTGCGTACATGTGCTCGCATGTGCACGTCTTAGGATGAGGGTTACTAGTGGTCATCTTAAGCATAGCTCAAGTTCAGGAGTGTAAAACATTAGTGAACACCAACACTGGTACTGCATTCCTCCTCTCTTCTGCTTCTCTATCCTCCCCTTCATTCTATTGGCTGAAAACAACATGCCATCCAGCTGGAGGCTTTGTGATTGGCTGAGTGTAAAAAAAAAAAAAAAAAAAAAAAAAATTTGGGCCTGCATAGGAGAATGCAGCTGAATGAGCTGGGGAGAACCGGTTTCTGTTGTGCTACCCCGGGGCAAAAAGCCCCGAGTGATGTGAAGCGGATGGACTGATGCCTTGCTGTGTTGGACTTCAATTAATGAAGGCAGTATGATGGATAGATAGTGTTTCATGAATGCTGCTTTTGCTCCGGCAAGCAGGTGCACAACTTTAACACAGGATGAAAAGGAGTACAGATGTGCTTGGACAAGATAAAGGAGGAGTGCCCCATAAAGCAGCAGCCAGGTGCTCTAACATCACTAATGAATGAGATGTGAGTGAATAAATCGTGTTTTACTACATTTAGCTGAGTTTGTGATGACTCATGACCTGTCACATGTTTTTTACTTGATGACTCATCTTTCTATACTACAAATTAACAACACAGAGGTAAAAGTTTCACTGTAACGTTGGTATTAAAGGCTCAACAATCTGGAGTTACTTGGTGGCAATAGAGTATCAATATAGGGGTAATAATGGCTGCTGGCTGAGTGGTTGTAAATTTCTTACTGAAAAGGACGTGCTTGGCCAGGTTGTTAATAAGTTGTCGCCTGTAGATGTCATCATGCAGCTCTCTGTTCAGCTGCTGCTCCTCTTGCCCGTTAAGCAGCTGAGCATCAGGCCTGGAAGAATAAGAAGTAGACACGTGAAAAAACAGTTTCACAAACAACACTATGTAAGAAAACTCTTTTATTATGTCAGCTTTAAATGATATGCATAATTTCAAACAGTGAGTTCTGACATGGAAACTAGCTCATTGCAGTGATTGGTTTCTGTCTCTCTGGTAGAACAGGTGTGTGAAATAAGTAAAACGGGTTGTTGAAATGATGAAAACCAAAGAAAGCACAGTGGTTGAAATCTACTAACGTAAAAAAGAGACAAAATTATTTACATTTTTGTTGACACGAAAATAAATGAAATATTAAATCCTGCACGCACTTTTCGGAGTTTATGCAGCATCTGATGTTGGATTTGTTTTGAGCCCTCTGTGCTACTTTTCTGTGTCATTGCTTTATGCTCCCCTTGTGTTTTACATTAACACTAATCTGAGCTACCATTAATCTGTAATATGACATTAAATAATTCAACCAAGCATGGAAGATACAGGAGGGACAGGCTGCTCAGAAATGCCATCATTTAACATGATGTGAGTAGTACTCTAAATGCTTCAGGGCACTTTTTTATGAAATAAGGAATTTGACGCAGCTCAAAGGGTTGAAGGGGTCTTTGATCAGCTCTGCTGGCACGGTGTCTGATCTTGTGACTCTGAACCAGCTGGGACGGAACGCTGCTGTCCTTATAACTGTACTGTACCACTGTATCAGTTTTATTATGCAGCGACAGCGCTGAACCCAAGTGACCCCTGCCGATGTTAACTCAAGTGCTGTTCTCAGATGTCAGATAACAGACCCTGCTGTGAAGTGGGAGGAGGGAGAAGTCGAGTTCGGGCATGAGGGTTTTATAACATTACAGGTGGGACTGTCGGTTTGTGCCTGTGCAATATGCAGAGGAAGATATCATTGACTTTCAGAGGTGGAGGTGAACGTGTTTGCATTTACTGTGCAGAAATAATTGAGGGCATCAAGTTGTGTTCCAGGGACACTGGTGGTGGAATGTGACGGCTTCTCTGAGAGTCCAGGTACTCCTACACACAACACACAAAAGGTTCATTACAAACACGAAGTCAGGCAGACAAACAGAGTGACAGATGGGTGCTGGCTACAAAATTTCTCTAAACTTTTACACTTTTAACAATTTAATTGTGACATTAATTCCAATTTAAATGTTATATAAGATACACTTTTGAGCTTTTTGGTGCCTTGAAATCAAAGGTTCTATTTGTCTAAAAGCTGAAGTAGATCTGCAGTCAATCACCTTCAGGGAAAAGGGCTGGTTGAAGTCAACTCGAACGCAACCGTAGTTCTTCCTCAACATCCTGAAAACGCCACATGCTATTCCCCACAAACTCTCATTCTTCTTGGGCTTGCCCTGGTTGGATTGAAGAGTACAATTCAGACAGTTACAACGTAAACTCAACAACCTTCAAATCACAAATTCAAAAGCCTTATATAATGCATTTTTATTGTGCTTTTTAGTGTTACTGATGGTATCTTTCCTACCAAACATCATCTCAGTTCTTACCAGCTGCTCGCTATTGTAGTTGCCCTCAATAATACGGTCGTACGAGATGCCAACTGGCACCACCAGTACGTCTGGGATGGAACCTGTGCACAGTGCGTCTACCACAATGGACAGCATGCCTGCACGCGGTGGAGACGGCTTACCGCTGCGGGAGCGAGTACCCTCCAGGTACACTTCCAAAAACTGCTGCTGACGTAACAACTCCTCTGTGTACTGGAGGAAGATTGATGACACAGAAGAAACATGTTCAAGTGGGATAAAGGTGAATAAAAAAAAAAAATAATAATAATAATAAAAAAAACATTGCTTGTCAGAAGCGGGACAAATGCTGGAACAGAGTCAGTGTTGTGTTTTATAATTTATATAAAACACAACACTGACTCTATTACGGGGTGGAAGTCAGGCAGGTGAAGGCTGTACAGCTGCTGTGTGTGCAGCTTAACTACAAGTTTAAAATGAGTTGTGGTCACCAACGGTTTGACCCCTCTACATACACTACGGGGAACTGGGCACATGCCAAGGCAGCCATGTTGTGTAACAGTATGAACACAGCTGTCTCTTGCTATGCAGAGACTTTGAGAAGAGATGCTTCAGCCTGAAATAGACCCCAGACTATATATACATAAAGCTGTGAAGAGGACAAACATCAACGTTCAGCTTTTATATGAGCAACCAGAGTTTAAGCTACACGTGGCTTTGTTTTATTGTTAGCTACTCTGCCTGTGAACGAGTTCAGCTAATTACCTTTCTGTGAACCGCACAGGCATGCCTGATTAAAGTCTTCTACCACATTAAAGTACTACTTGATCCACTTTTCGCAACTGCAGTGACAAATTTGTATACCCTGTTCGGCAGGATGTGCAGTAGAATACTGGAGGCACAATGGGGTAAGATGTAGGTCGTTTCCAACAGTTGCTTATGTTGTCAGCTGATAACTCTTATCTTAGGGGCACAATACGCACTTATCTTGGAGGAACAATATATAGCGCAGCCTCTAATCTCCCTCGCACAAACTCCAAACATAAATAATAACGGTTATTCTTAAGTCAGATAGATTTGTGCTATTAATTAAATCCAATAAGTAGCCCAACTATTTTGTGGAAAGCACATTTAGAGTCTTCCAATTCCCCGGGCATGCTACAAGTAGCTTACAATGACAAAGCATGAATATTCTCAGTAGAATATCTCTTTAATAGAAGCCTGTTAAGCCTCATTATCCAAATACTGGACCTGAACAAAAGGTTCAGATTCCAGTTTTAATCAGGTTCTCTAATTTCTCATGAAGTCTATTCAAAAAGCAACAAGCACCAGCACTTTTCTAGTCACGCAAATTATGCACGTTAGGTTTTTGTGGAAATACATTCCAATAAGTGGATGAGTTGGAATAAATGTTCACTGTACATTGACCTGTTGTATTGAAACTGCTTAAAATGCTCACAAACATTATGGCAAACTGTCAACTGAAAAGCAAAACAACAGATTGCTCAAATTAATATCCCTTCACAATGTTACCCTGGCAACCACCAGACACAAGAGTCAAACTGAGACCATCTGTTGTTATACAACAATATAACCAGCAGGCTACACTTCCATTTATCGTGTTAGATTTATCATTTAAATTTATCATGTGTACCTGCACATATTTTCATTACTATGTGCATTATTAGATAGCTGATAATGGGTCTAGGTATGTTATATATATACATAAGCTGCAGGCTTTTCATCTGTAGTGATAAAAATCAGCATATCTCAGCTGATTAGCATCTTATTTTACAGGAAATCCTATAGGACAGTATTACGGTCTTAACAATTTTGTTAAAAAGGTCAAATCCTATAGGGTGTGAAAGTCATTACAAAGGCTGATGGTGCAGCAGCCCTTTAAATTCAAAGTGGAAAAAGAGAAAACGAAATAGCTGGGCAAACATCATGTGAAGAAAAGCTTTTAAGTTCCTCTGTCCATTAGAGAGCACACAGCAGAAAAACCTGAAGAAGACGTGAAGTTACATAATTTAACATTAACAACAAAAAACAACTATAGTACAACAAAAAAAACCCAAAACCAACTAGAGTGCATTCATTAGAGTGCAGATCTCTGCCAGGTGTGTCTGGAGGAATTTATAGTCTCAATTTTCTTTAAGATGTATAGAATAGTGTAATAGCATCGTTATGTCCAGACTTCTCAATTTAAAACACTGTTATTAATTTAGAACATTTTGTTATTAATTTAGAACATTTTCTTTCAACACACCATACAAAATAAAACCCCTCTCTACCTCCTTCTCCACTCCCAAACAAAGAAGAGTTGAATCTCACTCACTTGTCCCTTCCGGCTCCTTTACAGTCAAGATGGCAGTGAAGCTAACAAAAACGTGTCCAACTTTAGTGGATCATAACATATCGGGAATTAAACTGGTGCTTCGGTTCCAAATGAGACCAAACTTTTCTATGGATTTTGAGTTTTTGAGCCTTTGTCTTGTTTTTAGCCTAGCCGACTGCCTTTTGATGCAGTTGTTGATCACTTGTGATCCCTACCAATTGTGAATCATTGCAACCATGAGAGGTCCTTCAGTATACAGTAAATATGCATAAAATATATTAGGCTGATGTGTCCAGTAGTATGTGCGATTAGCTGCAGACAGATACACACATGGACACACATGACCAAACACATGATCTCCTCCGAACAATAAAAAACACAGACTGAAGAACAGCAAGTAAAACCAGCTTTTACTGTAGAAGATAAACAAACTCACTGTGTGTAAGAGTGATCTGTACAAAATGTCTTTCTTTCCATCTCCAGTCTCCTCCATTCTTCGCCGTATGAAGAAGCCTCCCAGTTTACGGATCAGGGTGCTGATAACAGAGAAAGTTTTAATAAGTGGCTACATAACAAAAAAAAAAAAAAAAAAAAAAACTTCCTGAAATGACAGCTACAACTTTTGGTTAGCTGCACCAGCACATAATCTACAGCTGTCAATATATAACAAATAGTTCAGAAAATGTGACAGGCCAGTAAACAGAACAGGCAAAGTTTGTTTAGACTTGTTCCTATTTATATGTTTTAACTGATGTGATTGAACAAATCCTGACAGTTCAACATAGATGATTCTCTACAATTTGGAAAAGGCTTTTTTAGTTTGCATTCAAGTATTTTCCTCCTTTCGTTCATAGATTTCTCTGTATTATATTGTAGCAGTGAAGACTCCACTTGTATTTATCTCATTCTTTCTCCATACTCTTATATATATTTTTAAACTTCTTCCTATCCTTAACTTTCTTCTCCTTTTCTGTGTCCTGTCACACTTTGATATTGCAAATGCACTCACAGGGATCACTGAAATTTGATCTTATCTCGCTCCAGTAAGTACATGGCGCTGAATTTAATTCTGCACTAGGGAGAAACAGGTAAGGTTAGTACTTATTTGTCCTCCATGATAAGCAGCCATATACTTGACAATTTCAAATACTATTCACAACAAGTTAGAAGAAAAACAGGCTGATAACCTGTTGTCAGCTCAGCTGCCTGACTATTTATGTTCCCTAAATGTAAAACCAGTGCTTTAGTCGCACCCATTACTTCTGCTTTCATTTCTCTAATCTACTTCCAGGTAACTCCCTTTCTTCTGATACCAAACTGATCTTTGTAGTTTCACTTACAGAGAACAAAAATACGCCAGATCAAACTTGACATGATGCTTTGTGGGTCTTTTACCTGAGGATAGGGATGCTTAGGTTGTTTCCAGCAGCGATGTGTGGGGCTTTGATGTTATGACAGAACAGGATCAAGGTGATGAGCAGGTAGTCAATGTGGGATTTGTGAACAGGGAGGAAGACCATGGGCACATTTTGCTGCAAAGACAAGACATAGATCATTTTAAAGATGAAAGACGGCAGATGGAACAGATGGAATTTGAAATGTCAGTGAAAAAAAAAAAAAGACTATGGATTGTATTGAGTTGAATGTCTCCAGTTAATATATTTGACATTTGCCATGTATCTACAAAGAATACATGCATGTGCATTGTCTTACATAGTTGTCAAAAAGTGCTGTTGACAATGTGAAATGTTTTTGTAGCACATTTTAGTGCAGATCCTCATTTAACTGTATAATCCATTTTCACAGTGTGTGTATGTGTGTGTGTGTGTTTGTGTGTGTGTGTGAGTGTGTGAGTGTAGGTGCTATTGACCTCTGTAGCAGCTTTCTTGACCATTTCCAGCTGGCCCTTGTGGATTTGAATGCTCCAGAAGAAACCATTAAAGAGCCTCAGCAACACCCAGCCTGTCAGCCTGAACAAGACAGAAAATGAAAGAGTGGAACAGAAACAAAAAAAAATACAGAACTTAAGCTGATTCAGTAACATAACACATAACATAATATAAGGATAGAGACACTGAGTTCAGACTTCTGTATGTACCTGATGAAGGCTGGTGAAATGTTGGCCACCATCTCCTGAAGGAAGGCCCTGGCTTTCTGCTTTACTTTACTAACAGCTTTGTGCTGCTGCCCAGGCTGGCTGCCTGTAGCATCCAAATCTGTGGCAACCTTCACAATAGCCCTCTCCACCCTGCAACAGACAAATCACAAACATAACGATGCCTTTAACGTCTACCAACACCTTCAAACAAAACCATTAAGAGCAGAGTTTTTCAGAATTTCACTTAATCATTTCTCTTTTTGTACATTTTATCCCCAACTGTATATAGTTGAGTGTTTTCACTTCCTGTACAGTTTAATACGCTTGTTGTTGACAAGGTCATCAGTTTTAATCCTACTGGGGTCACTACATACTCTCATGATGCTCTAAAATGCACTGGATGGAACATTCCCACAAAAGTTTCGTGTTACATTGCCTCCTACCCGCTGTTGTTGAGCACGTTGTCCACCACGTTCCTGGTGAACATGTCCTTGTTAACATCCCTCTCCATGACAAACAGCACATAACTCAGCCTGCGCGCCAACCAGCCCCGCTGTCTGCACAAACACACACAAACACAAACATGCATCGATGGAACAAGGGAAAACACATTCTCAAATAATTTATTCTGTGTGCATGAATTCACTGATAATATAAAACAATGTTTATAAGAAGGCAGAATATTTGACAGAAAAACATCTGTGAGTATACTTAACATACAGACACAAAATAAAAAATTATAGTTTAACTGATCAGTTAAAAGAAATGACTGCTAGAGTACAAATGAGACCAAACTTTGTCTGGGTTGGTTATAATGATTTCCTGGTAACTCAAAACATTTTCAGTAACCAGAGAGCAGCTTAGGCTCACAGATCCATTACACATGGCTTTCTAAACAACGTGCTAAAGTCCGTTTTTGAACATGTACAAAATATACACATTTGTCTTTGACAAAACTATAAATACTAACTTATATACTAACTTCATTGACCTCAGCCCATCTTGGCTCAGGGATGTTTCTGTCTAAACATTAATATAAACTTAGTTCAGTTTTTGACCTGCAAGAACTATTTGTAGCATGATGGCTAATAGCCAAAGGAATGTCTATCCAAAGGATTGCTTTGGAATTTCATAAATATAATTGCCTAGATTTACACTAAACCCATGTTTATAATGTTTAGAGTCAAGGTATTGCGGTGTCTTATTGAGTTTTGCTCGCTAAGGTCAGTCACTGGGTGCATGTGTCCAGTGTCCACTGACAAACACTTTAAATTATTCATCTGTCTACCTTTCCACTGTTTCACAGAATGATCCCCTTAACTTAAAACCATTTATTATACACAGGTTAGGAAGGCAAGCACCTCTCTACACTGTACTGATTGTACTCCACAGGAGGAATTTGAACTTGAGCTCTTGTTGCAAGGTAGAAGGAGAAATTGAAGGCTCAATAGCTGCCAAGGCAAAAAGTACAAACCAAGCAGCTAAATATGTAGTTTCAAAAGCTGAATATATTCCTCTTAAAAGGGCAATCAACTACTCAGAGCAACATACCATGGAAGGGAAATTATCACTATAATGGAATAGATTTTACTTTGTGTACCTAGTATGAGTCTCGTTGATGTAGATGACATTGCGCAGTCCCAGAGATGGAATGCTGGTGTTGAACAGCTTCTCCTAGAATAGAAACAAAACGATTACTCACCACGAGAAGATGATTAACATGGGAATAATCAACATACATTTAACTAAAGTAAGAGCCTTGGTTTGCTGGCTAATTACCTTGCTAATTATGCTAGGAATGCACACTGAATTCAATTGTCAATCCTCGCAGAGCTCAACAACCCGGAGCTTTTTGGGAAGTTGGGAAGCCAGTCTGTGCCAGCTTTGTTTTGATTTACCATCCAGTATTTCTTGCTCTCATGCATGAAGAGACTGTCTTTTTATTGCCATTTCAGTGGCTCGTCACATTCTAATGCGTGACTCATTGTGTTTTTCCCACGGCTGCAGGGAAGCTTATGTTGGAAGTGAATACTAAAAAGAAACAAACAAAAAAACAAAAAACAAAAACTGTGCTAGAAATGCCTGTTGTAGCATCTTTCAGAAATAAAACAAGTAAGATTTGTTACTCTGATCATGTAAATGTTATGGAGACAACTATAATACACACGTCTGTTAAACAGTCTATAACTTGGGGTAAAATAACACTACATGTGTGCTTTAAATCAAATTTGAATATGGTTGATTCTTAGAAAATACATTTTAATGTTCAGCTGGACTTCTTGTGTCTTCAAAAAGCCACAGTAAATCATTTATAAGTCCTTTTCTTCTTAATGATACACATTCATATTGGAATAAACAATACACTGGACCACAGAGTCTAGTAAACATACTCGTGTTAAGTTAATTAGCTGAGATGTAACATTACCCAGCTCTGTGGTGTACAGGAGTGACAGCAACGACCCACGAAGGGCCTCTTTCTGTTCAGCAGTCCCTCCTTCCATGTGCTGGTGACACAGCGTAGGACTGAAGGGCTGGTGCTGCGGTCCTTGACACACATCCATACACAAAAATCAATTATTTTTGTGAACAAATAACAAAAAAAATATACAAATGGATCTATTCTGTGGAATAAATGCATGCTAAGCCAAGATTAAACACTAATATATTTGGTAAGATGTGTAACGCTGATCTTATAATGCCATTACAAGGATGAATTAATGTAGGTGTGTTGGCTTACCGAGTCGTCATTAGGGTGTTTCCAACGGTTACACCACTGCTCTCCGTTGTTGACCTGCAGCAACAAGCCATCTGACAACTCCATATTCTCTCCTGTCCTTTGCTCTCCCTCCAGATCACACACCACTAGCTGGCAAGCTGATGAGACACACAGATGTCATAAAATTACATTTAAAATGATTCTATTACAGCCGCATTAAAATTTTGTAATCTATGCAAATATTGCTCACACGCATAGACGCAATGTTTTATGTTAGCTTTCTGTGTGGCTTAAATGTTAAATAAGACACAGAAGTCAACAAGATCGTTCTTTAAATAGACAAAACAAACATTTAACATTAAAAATTAACTCCTGACAAAGCAAATACAAATGATCACAGAATAAAATCTATAATAACCAAAGACTATCAATTTATATTCAAATGTACTATTAAAAAAAAAAAAAAGAAAACTCAAAACAATTAATTATCAAAATAATTGGAGATTAATTTTCTGTCTCTTGACTGATCGTTGCAAGTCTGATATGTTCTGTTCATACTGTACATCTGTTACATGTATATTCTGTAATATTCTATTATTATTATTCTATAGTGTTTTTCTACTTGATGTAATATATACATATACAGCAGCTCTGCACAGGCTATTTGACTGAGCATGAACTAGATGTTATCAGCCTCACTTCAACATAAGAGCCAAAAAGTCTGGCCCCTCCCACCAATGCATCACCTGTTTGGTCCAGTTAGTCAAGATTTTCCGAATAATGTGACGCTTACATTGTTTCACTCATCCTCAGATACTTTCTCCCACATGTAATTTACAGGGTTTGGTCCACTGCAGTTAAAATAACTTGACAGCAATCAACAGCAGAAAGTATTTTGGGTGTGCATTACACAACCAAAGATATGAGAGACAGAGAGACTATGAACAACAAACAATAACGTCTGGATTTATTTCAATGAGTTCACCTTTTGCCTCTCCTTCATCCACACTTCATTATCATTTAACTGTTCAGAAATTTTACTTGCTCATGTCACACTGATGCTAATGAGTTATTTTACACACCAGTACACTACAGTTTGCAATTATGGACACTCGAGCATATTTTGACAACTGACTTCACTCTATGTTAAATGAAACTTAGTATCATTACAGTGTGAGTAGGTATATACAAATAAACAATATTTAACAACCCTCCATGTCGTCTGAACCAAGAGCTCCCTATTTATTTGCCAGGAAAAATCCGCCAGGTGATGGACTGTGGAGATCTGCATTAGACTACAAACTATGTTTCCTCATTTTCAATAGTGATGCCTTCAAGGGTGGTAAAATGTTTATCTCCCAAAACTCTCCCATCTACCATGTTACACCAGTGATAGGGAAAAAGCCAGACTAAACTAAGCTGCTAAATTTCTCTGTGATTCATCCAGAAAAGCTGAATCTAACATCTAAGAAACAACTAGCTTTACAATATAATGTCAGAGCAGAGATGCAGTGCTACTATTACAACTTATGAGGCCGAGGGGAAGGAAGCGACCATGGGAGCTGTAACAGTGGCAACCGATAGAGAGGCGCTGCGGGTGGGGAGGCGGCTGAACCACCATGGCCCAGTGAGGATCGTCATGGACAATGAAGACAGACTGAAAACTGATTTTGTTTACATTACACATCAATTCTATATCTGACAGAGACCATGTTTCAAATGCACACACATTTAACTCACACAAACTCTGTCAAACTAAATTGTTCCTTATTAAAGATAAATATAAATAAAACAGCTTTATAATTCCACCAAAGCAGCCAGTAAATGTTTTTTTTTTAATCTACAAAAGCTACAAAGTCAGTTTATCACAGATGAGAACTTATGCCTGTGAGAGCACGGCACTTGATTTACACTTGACACGTCACATAAAGTGATACAGCCCTGCGTAACACCACCAGGGAACCTGGACCAGTGGCACAAATAATGAGCTCCCAGAGGAGGGTTGGGATGAGTCACTACTGTATTCACTGTAGCCCAATAAATATCTCTCACGGTTTAGTTAAATATTATAAAGGCTCCTTTAATCAATCTGTAACCTTTCTGTATCAGGGCTGGGCCATTTCTGAATGTTTAGTCAGAGGCCACGTAAGACTTTCAGACAATACAGAAATGACGAACATTTGGGTTGTGCCAAAAATATACTTAAATCTGCTGCTTCAGCTACTCAAAAAAAATCATTACAACATTAATAAGAGAGGCCATTTGTGTAATATTTTTAGAGATTGTTATTATCCTTTTAAAACAGCAGACTTTTTCTTGCAGTTTATTTGTAATTTTGTTTGTCTTTTTTTAAAAACTGAAATGACCGTCACTCATATGGTCCCGCCTATGCAGGTTACTGTCTTGCTAACCTTTTGTTAAACTGGAGGTGTGCAGTGTCTGGGCCCCAAATACCTACAAAGACAATGAAAAACTTTGACTACACCGCAGTCAGCCTGTTGTTTCTCTATTGTTTTCTCTGGACTTATTAGCAGGTGAATGATAGTTGGGATGAGGTCGCTGCAGCGGGACACAATGAGCTTCAGGTCATTCAAAGACTCTCTTTACATGAAGTACATTCCACAGCGCATTTAACTGCTTCTTGTTTGGGGTTTACAGTAGTTTTATATTTTAATTATATATTCTGTTTCTTGTTTGTGGTTGTGTTTACCTTAATATGTCAATTAGCAAACTGAGGCTAGAAAGATAAAAAAAAAACAAAAAAAACATGACCACCAGCGGTTCTAAGATCACATAGTGTGTGTGTGTGTGTGTGTGTGTGTGTGTGTCTGGACGTATGAGTTGCGTGTTCACCTGAGTGTGCTGAAGAAAGGCAGTAACTATCCCCAACTCATCTTTTTTTGTTGTACTATTCTGCTTCATTTTTGTACACAGGTACAAAATGAAATATTTTCATGCCTTTGTGAAAACTTCCTCATGATTGACTTTAATTATGTGTTAAAAATCATCTCTCTTGGATAAATGTGGACTTAATGCTAAAACAGGGATGTAGCTCTATATTAATTGGGAGACACTGACTCTAATTTTGAGATTAAGGACTGAAAATGGATCTGATTTATAGCACTAGCAGGCATTTAACTATATTATAAGTTTACATTACAATATGTAATCAAAATATTGCTTTTGCCTTTGACCGAGTTGTTAATCTGAGTTGTCTGACACAGGCAAATCAACTTTGATTGACATGTTTGTCAAACTATACACACACAACCAAGTAGAATAGGCAGCCTCTCCATGCATTGATGTGTACCTTGACCACCATATAGCTGAGATAAGATCCACAAGTATCCTGCATTTACATTCACTTGGATGATACAATAGACTATTCAAAACTATAATTCAATGCAAAAGTTTCATGATGGGCATTTTGTCACTGTAATGACATATTGAAGCAACTGTTACGCCAAACTATGTACAGTTAAACAATAGAAAGCAGGATTCATGTTTAGTCCAAACAGCCTGTAGAGACGAGGACAAAGTGCAAAGAGAATACAAAGATAATTGACAGAAAACACCACAGCCAGTGCCTCTCATTAGTTTGGAAATAGGTTAGTGAGTCATTTAATGAATGAATGGTCTGATACTAAACACTGTCTGTGTGTCAGAAGGTAGTGTAGCTCATGTGTTGTGAATAGTCAGTCTGAGATTGATGGTAGACAGGAAGGGACCTCTTTTCCAAAAATGTTCCAGCCTCACAAGTGTCGAGGAGGAGATGTATGCACTTTGTCCTGCTGCTGTGGTGTGATGGTGTGATGGCTGGTAGATGATAAGCACACTGATGAGGGAAACTGGGTTCTTTAAAAAAAAAAAAAAAAAAAAAGGGTCAACGACCGGGAGTACTCCACTCGATGGGGTGACTTTGTTGGAGGCAAAACAAGACGTTGGAGAATGAGGAGCAGCAGGGATTGTGTAACAGGTGATGGCAACCTTTAACGCAACATTAAAGTTGCCATGAAAATAAACACATTGGCACATGTAGAGTAATGAGGCTATAGTGTGCCTTCTTTAGCATTCAAATAAAAAATTAAGTCCATCTTATCTTGATTCAAAAAACATACAAGAATGTGTCCAGACGATAAGAATTCAGATGAGAACTGAGATGTTACTGCTTTATTTATAAGCAATGCACGAATTCTAATTTTGGGGCAACATTAAAATCCAAAATTTACCAGCAGTATAATCTGATCTGTGGCATTAATTTTAGATCATTTTGTGCTAACACTACTTTTACTGTAAAGTTAAGCAACAAACACCTCGCAAAAATCAAAAAAATTTCCAAACATTGGCAAAAAAAAATACAAAAAAACAGAACAAACAAACAAAAAAAACCACAACAACATACACCTGCATTGCTTTTTAAATCTGATATCAGCAGATACAGGCAGTATCCAGCGTCTCTTTTCTATTTACCAATAATAAAAACTGTCCTAATAAAGGAGGCAGGGGCTGTTATGTAAAATATATATTTATTATTTTTATGAGACTACATTTGCACCTATTCACATTTAATTTGTCTCTTACGTGACAAAAGCATCACTCCTACTGTATATCACTAGGTTAATCCGTCTCACATGAGCCAAGCTGTCTGCAATAAGCAGGTCAAACAGGAGAAGTCTCTGTGTGACAGATGGGCTGTGTGCAGATAACTAGCAGTGCAGACAACAATGGCTCAAAACCAGGTTGCCTGACGTCTGGCTTAGTTATACAAAAGTAACGCCGTTTTTTTGTTTGGTTGAAGGGCGTCTCATCTCCTGATAATACAATATACTATTTAAACACCTCTTGTTCCATTTCGTGATTCGTGACAGAAGTTATTATACCGCGTCTCCCGGTTTCTGCCACTGTCTCTAGCACATTGCAGAGCCACATGAAGCATATCTGACGCTACCGTAGGTCTTTACAGATACCGACAATGGGACCCATTTAGCCTGACGTAAGATACGTTAACATGGGATTGCAGATGACGGTAGTTCAATTTAATTTGAGTCACAGTGGCAGAGAAGAGGCGTAAAACCCCTCACCGGTGCAGCCAAGGGTCTTCTTGAACTTCAATGTCAATGCAGAGTTAACCGGCTAACGGACCGGCTCTACATCGTTAAAACCAGCCCTAAGAATATTAGCTTTTACCGGTCACGAATATATCAACAACGTGGTGTAAGCTAACCTTACAATACGGTAGCTGTCGTCATGACAATACGCACACGCGGCATTAGTTACTTTAACGTTGGTGATGTAGCTACTAGCACTAGCTCGCTAACAAGGCTCGCGAGAACGACATCTCTTACCTTCAATATAGTGTTACGATGACTCATATCTCAAAAATAAATCCGTCGACAGAACCGCAGTCAGACCTTTGGGGTGTTATTTTGTTACAATCCGTACGGCTCACCACACCAGCACCTCAAATGTTCTCCTCCTCCTCCTCCTCCTCCTCCTCCTCAGAAGACTGGACGGCTCAGTAGTGACAGAGATGTGTGACAGCAGCTAACCGCCAGCTACACACTTCAGCAGCAGCCAGCAGAGGGCGGCGCAGCTCACCGGTCTACTCTGTCACTACAACACTGTAACGTTCTTCTTCTTCTTCTTCTTCTTCTTCTTCTTCTTCTTCTTCTTCTTCAATGATAGAAAAAAAAAATATTTTTTGTCCGTCATATCAATATGTAAATAACATTTTTGATTTTTTGAAAAATAGAAAGATTGAAATTCTGAAGTTCTGTGTAACTTATCAGTGAAATTTTCCATATAAAAAAATGATAATAGAAAATTGGAAAATTTAATTCAATTTTCTAAAACTGTCTTTTTCGTTTGTCAGATCAATGTATAATTAAGAATTTGGAGTCCGTTTTCTACTTTGTTATTTGTGGACTGTTTGATAGAAAAATGGAAAATGGAAAAATATAAAATCCGTCCATGTAACACTTATCAGTTCATGAAATGAACATAGATAAAGAGTATTATGATGGAGAATGCAGGAAGATGGTTTATGTTGATAGTGCACATCAATTTATGGAAAGTTAATATTTAGTACATACAGTGAATAACAGTGTCCCAGCAGTGTTATGAGCCTCTACTTTTGGTGGTGTTGCATCTTCTTGCTCAGAAAAAAAAAAAAACAAAAACAAAAAAAAAAAAAAAACATCACAAAACACTGGCCCAGGTAAAAGTGAGGTGCTGGGTTCCCATTAATGCTACATTCCTCCCCCACTCCGTACAGTTCATACACGTCTTCTGTGCTTTCTTTACTAGAATATTACCTGGATCCATAATTTTCTGGGGGTCACTTAGACAGAACAAACTGATTTAGGGATACGCAACATCTTGCATCTTGAGTTCAACTTCCAATCAATATCCCTGATCACAAGATGTACAGTATATCTGCTGTCCCCAATGTAAGGACAGAGAGATAAATCTGTCTGCTGTTCTGTTTTCTGCATCAGCTGGTCTGCAAAAGGAGTATGATGAAACTGATAACTTTAAGACTATTGTAAATTATTTATTATTATGGTTTCTACTCTTAGCTCACATTTAGCCTTACTTTAGTGTTTACCTGTTTTAGTGTTTCTTTATTCATTGCTGGATTTTGTTTTGTTTGCAACTATTTGTGCTGCCTTCTTGGTCAGGTCTCCCTTGTAAAAGAGGTTTCTAACCTGAATGGCATGTGCCAGGTTATATAAAGGTTAAATAAAATGTGAATATTTATTTACTTCTTTATTATAAATAATATATTTTTGTAACAGTTGTTTTTCTTATAAAAATAAATAATAGAAAAGTGGAAAAATGAATTCAATTTCCAAAAATGGGTTTTTTGTTTTTTTCCTTCCTCTTCTTCATGTTTTTATCAGCAGTTGGCAACCAGCATATTAGGCGCATTACCGCCACCTTCTGCTTCAGAGTACGGATCAGACATTCAGAATCTTACCCATTAATCCTGTCTCTCTACCAAACTCAGAGAAAACTCTACTACTCTGACCCACTTGACAGGTTGATTAAAGTTTTTATGCTGAGCTTGTCTTTCTTGATCTACAGTCTATGATTGCATGTGCAGTGGACTCCGCAGGCTGACAGCGCTCACATAAACCGGTTGGATGCTTTCCAATTATATTGAGTGTGCTGTTTAAATTGGAATGACCTCGCCTTATTCTGCTTAAAATTACCTCTCCTCTCCTTGACCTACCTGTATTTCTTACAGTTGAATTGATTTTGTTCTGTATCATTGTTTCTTTCTTGTCATCCTTCCCAACGCTGTGCGTTGTTCTGTTTAAATAATCCTATAGTGCTATAGTTTTTTTGTTTGTTTTTTTTAAATGCGCACATTTGTCTTAAAGGTATGTTATACTCTGATTTTGTGACAATAAACCAAGGAAAAAATCATACGTATATACTTTCTTTAGATTATTCAGGTATTGATATTTTTTTAACATCAATTGACAATCATGCACCGTACTATAGTAGCAATATATTGGTATTGCTACTATGGTAGCAATACCATTCTATTCTTTCTTTCCTTTTCCTTTTTTGTTTTAGTGTTAGTTATTGTATAGACAGTAATTTAGCCTTTAATTGCATTTGTTTCTTTTATCTTTCTTTTTTTTACTTCACTTGCAGCTGTGACATTTGAATTTAATTGATTTATGAAGTATCTACATATAATCATCTCTCTATCAATTGAAAAAAAAAACACCTACTAATTCAGGAAATGTTTAAAATGTTGAAAAGTACACAGACTTCAAGATTCACGGATGTTTCGCGCCCTCCAGTGTTCAGAAAATGACAGCGCATCTTTTTGGAGCGTACCACTGTGTTACCACGGGGGGTGGGATGGGATGATTCAATACGCTTGATTCAATACATACGTTTAACTTTAAAACGTAGCGTAGTCTAGATACGACAGAAAATATTTATCGTTGAAACTAAATTTTAATACACGCACTGTCAGGGCTATATAAATAGCTACAACCTGATTTTGCTGATACTAACACAGTTGAATCACCTGTGACGATAGCTACAATGGTTGGGATTCAGCCTTTCTATTTCCTTCGTCTTCATCAAGCTAGCTGCAGCCATGAGGTAAGCAAGACGTTTGATATTTAATAACATGTTTCTATTATAGGAAATACATTTTCAGTGTTATATACTTAGTTATTTAAGATTAGACTGAAGACTGGCTTAGTCTGAATTTGAGTAAAGTCGTTTATTTCTACCAAAATACATATAGGGCCTTGTGTCGGCGAGTTAACAGTTAGCCATGCTCAAGTAAGACATGTCACAACATGTTACCGAACCGAAATAACACAGGTTTTTATCGGCGAGGCAGCTGGCAACAAATCATTTTTTGGCGTGGTAGTTGAACAAGTTGATCAATAAAATCACTTTAATTAAATAAATCAGCAATAACAAAGAGAAATCATTTTATCTAGCTACTACTTTCCTCTGCTTCGGTGGCACGCAGTGAGTCCAAGTAACATTACCTTTAAGTCTACTATAAGGTGAATGTTTCCATGCCAGGCGCTTCCATTTTGTGTTTTATCTTCCCATTTTATGTTTAAAAAATCAACTACAGGGCCTCACTCTAACAGAGAACAATATTGTACACCTGTGAGTCGCAGTCATTAGACTGCCATCTGTCAAACGTGCAGAAAATCAACCTCATAACGTTATACGCATTAGGTCAATGAACTTAATCCTTATCATTGTCATTTATACGATTTTAAGTTCACTAGATTTGAAAAGTGTGTTGTCACATATATATCAGGTGATGGTAATGATATGAAAGTGTATGGAAATGCAACAACAAACCATTGCGATAGTCTAGTTCACATTGGACTGAATAATAACAGAACCTCTGCCCTTTTTATAAGTAATCTAGATTTTGAAAAGAGCTATACAAAGCTTTTGTCACCTCTCGCCATTAACTGTGGCCATCAATCATCAATCATTAAAGTTAATGACATATTTATTCATGGAATGAACAAGGATGAAATATAGTTCAAAACGTGGAATACACCACTATCAATGTGAGACTACATAGATCTCAGTGCTGAGAGAAAATGTCAAATGAGACGTGACACTTGTACTTACCAACCTTTGCTTTTAGGACATGTTCACATAGAACTTTTAAGGGTCCCATGAACTGTTTATCACACTGGTGTCACAGCAAAGATGTTTTGCTTGTTTATCCAGCATGCTCAGGCTCCAGAAGCGCTTGGCGTCCAGCGTCTTGCGCTGTGGCAAGAAGAAGGTGTGGCTGGACCCCAATGAGACCAATGAGATTGCCAACGCGAACTCTCGTGAGTTGTTTCCTTTGCTGTGGCGAGTTCTCTTGCAATACATGTGAATGGTCGGGACCTCATAGGCCAGAACATCATTTGTCTTTATTGCGTTGTACCACAGGCCAGCAGATCCGAAAACTGGTGAAGGATGGATTGATCATCAGAAAACCTGTGACGGTTCATTCCCGTGCTCGCTGCCGCAAGAACACACTGGCACGCCGCAAGGGACGTCACATGGGTTATGGTGGGTAATTGATTTCTTTGAAATGCATGCCACTTTTATTCTGGATTAAATTCTGCATTAAATCCTCAACTATCATTATTTAATTGAGTTATAGTTGTCTGTTGGACTTTCACTGGCCCATGGACCAAAGTGAAAGTAATTACATTTGCATATTAGTTGATAGTTTTAGAAAAATGTATAGAATTTACAGCTATATGTTGATTTGGAATAATTATTTATTACATTCTGCGAATAGTAGTTGTCTGGTAGCTTTGATATGAGTGTTTTTTTTATTTATTTATTATATTTTATGAATATAATTTGCTTTTCTCCTATCTCAGGTAAGAGGAAGGGTACTGCCAACGCTCGTATGCCAGAGAAGCTGACATGGATGCGTCGCATGAGAATCCTGCGACGTCTTCTTCGTCGCTACAGGGAGTCCAAGAAAATTGACAGGCACATGTACGTGTGAACGAGCTGATGAACAAGCCAGTATACTGTTGTTTTTGAATTCCAATTTCAGGAGAAGTCATCTTGCTTTGAGATGCTCTGACATAATTTTCGGTTTCCTGCAGGTACCACAGTCTCTACCTGAGGGCAAAGGGTAATGTCTTCAAAAACAAACGCATCCTGATGGAGCACATCCACAAGCTGAAGGCAGACAAGGCTCGCAAGAAGCTCCTAGCGTAAGTTCAGATGAATATTTATTTAAAAAAAAACAGGAGCTTTTAAAATTAATTGATTTTAATATATAACTTAAAGATTATAGTCATCTTGTATAACTAGAAGGGGAGCTGGCCCTATCATTGCACAGAGAAAACACTTATTTTACTACTGGTTTTCATTTGACATAACTGACACTATCTTCACGTCCCTTTTCTCATCCAGTGACCAGGCTGAGGCTCGCCGTTCAAAGACAAAGGAGGCCCGCAAACGCAGAGAGGAGCGTCTCCTGGCCAAGAAAGAGGAGATCATTAAGAACCTGTCAAAGGAGGAGGAAACTGCAAAGAAGTGAATTTAAATTGACATTATTCTCAGATTCAGCTTGTGTTGTTAATAAATTTGGACAAAAGAATGACATTGTTTTGTGATTATTTGACTAGTTTTAGTGATAGTTTTTGTATTAGAAATGAAGCAACTTACAAACAGGAGCAGTGTTGTGATTGTCAATCCTTATGATGAAGTGCGGTGATCTCATTACAAAGTAGGAATTTTTAACTTTTGAGTCAAAGTAACAAATCTCCTGCTACATGTCTGTCTTGCAACCATTTTTATTCTCCAGAATTTTCCCTGAATCCCATTTTAAAATTGATCATCACTTAGTTGCCTATTGAAGTGGACAAACATACCTTTTCTTTAACTATATAAAAAGCAAGAGTTGATCTTCAGATTTTTTTGTATCATGTCAGAATATTTCAACACTAGGTCAAAGAAATGTAAATATTCTTAGTGAAATGTTGAGGAAAAGGTTTTGTATGCTGTATTTTGGGCCACTGTTCTAAACAGTCCAACAGGTGGCAGCAGAGAACCAGCACCAAATTATAAAAAGTCACACCATCACGTCTGTAGATTCAACTTAGTCGCACCTAACCGAAAAGATATCTCCCACTGTACTTATCCCCCTCCCCCTCCAAGAGGCTTCATCATCTCATGGTCAGTTTTTGTTCAGATATTCCATTTATGATCACAATCACATGAGCAGAATGCCGTTAGACTCAAAAGTTGAGCTGTTTCAGTGCAGTGAAATACAGAAGTAGTAACTGCTGGTGATGCATGTAGAGGACCAATCCAATGACCAGCAAACTAATGAAAACAATGAAACTAATGAGACAACTTAGTAAATTACAACAAATATTTTAGACATTGTGACTTAATGTTAAATAGTTTACACTTGATGTTTTTTTAGTTGTATCCTGAAATTATTTGATTGAAACCTCAGTGTGTGTTATTTATCGACCTCAGTTTTATATTTGTGTATTTTGTATTTTTGAACAAACATGAATCTTTTATAAAGCACTTTTAGAAACATCCATACATATAACAGGCCATGCTGCCTTGCAGAAGCAATGAGTTTAGATATTTAGAGAACATACTGTTTATTACTCTATTTTAGACCTCTACTGTCCACTTAAAAAAACCAAAAAAAACCCCAGATTTGCCAGAGGAGGAATAACTGCCTTTATTCAGCACAAATACCTTGACAGCAGACCCAGTGCTGTGTGGTTGTCTGCCCATTTGCATGTCTGCATGTTAGTTGTTACGGGTGTGGTGGTGATGCATTTCATCTGTGACTTATCCATTTATCCGCGACTTATCAATTTATCCGCTTAACTGTGTGAGCTATCATTTGGCCTGTTATCAGTCACTGAATAAGATTGCAGTTGACATTGGTGCATAACCTCAGAGAGAGATGAAGAACATGTACAAAGTTGATGACAGTTGATTTCTTGTCACACTATGTAAGCCTGAAGCCAGCAAATAATTATTAAAAGCCCACTTTTCATTAATAAATGATTTAGCTATTAATAAATGATGTAGATCATAAATTATTTTCTCTGTTGAGCCTTTCATGAAGATAAGAGAAGCCTAAATGCTTATATCACACCTTCATACAAACATTGTCCATGCTGCAGCTTACAACCGCCGTCAGCTACATTAAACTTGGGCTGTTGACGCTCCAGTCATCCAGTCATTTTCACTTCCTGCTTGGGCGTTGAAGGTTTCCTTCTTTCATGCTCCCTGGAGAAGGTGCGACTGAAGTGTTTGCAGATGCATCTGTTGCCAACCAGGACAGATCTGCTGTGTATGAAAGAGAGAATTAGGGGGGATTCTTAGGTCTCAGGTCTATTTAAAGCAATAGCTGCAAATCATATGTGCATGGCTTGATACATAATATACTTGACTTTTTAGACTTCTTAACCGGGAAGTAAAAGGTTTAACCTTAGTTTTCTTCCACAACTTGCCCTGTAAGCCCTGCTCACTGGCAGATGACTTAATGTTTTAAGTCTGGCTACAAGTTGAGGATCAAGTACCATCATGCATAAGCAATATGACAGCTTTAGAGGCTGGCAGTGAAGAAACCTATTTAAAATTTGGCTTTCAGAGGCCTTGAGGAGCAGGAATAAAGGCTTACACAGCATAATGCATCTGCTTACCTCAACATCTTGACTTAATTTCACCACACAGTATTGCTTCACACACAATACTTTTACTAAAACTGCAGTTTAAACATATGTAATCATTACTAACTGGATCTGCAGTATATATAAAAAGAAGAAACCATCTAGATAGATAAATGAAGGATCTTCACAGAGATGTTATAGGGATTACTGAAGGAGAAAACAGGCTTTGTGCAGCGAGGCCATTTTGTAGCTCAGTTAATGTATTTCTTCATTACCAGGAGGCACTCCTATTTCCTGAAGCGTGAGCCTTAATGGGATTAGATAAGGCGAGGAATATGAGCTGAAATGAAGCGGGGATCTTTATTACAGTTGGCCTTCAACCCAGGCAAAACAAATGGAGCATCCTTAAGAGTTCAGGATATCTATGATAACAATCGAGATGAGGAGATGAAAGTGATTAATGGAAGCCTATTTTTAAATGTAAAAACAATTATCTGAAATCTTAAAGAATTACCCTGAAATTGCCAGTTTGATGACCCCCTTTCACATTTTGTGTTGCGCCGCTTCTCTTCTTCAGGCTATAATTAATTGCTGGTCATCCTATCAGCTGCTGTGTTTTTGACTGTGAGTCTGATTCTGTTCAGTATTATTAAGTATCGTGAGACCTTTCTGGATTAATTTGCCCATGAATTGATATTATTAACCTAATCCTGCTCTGTCACTGTCTTATCCACCAATTGCTCATTTTGATCCTATATTCACTCCTCACATATTTATTTCACTCACCTCTATGAACTAATTTCTTTGGTTTAGTTGAATAGCTGGACTCATATACTGTATCAGGTTTAATTCTCTCCCTCGTGTTTGTCTCTTTCAATTGATGATCGGAAGAGTGCTTGGTGATACAGATCACAGATCAATCTGATAGACAGTGCTGTCAGATCTGATATCCAGATGGATGCCTCTGTCATGTTTTTCTTAACCCAGTCTTTTTTTTTTGTTTAAACTTGTTCTTTTCCAGCACTGCTTCTGCTTCACATTCATCCATTACAGCTACACCCAGACACTGCTCAACACAAAAACACATCTAAAGTCACATTAACTATGTGTGTTCTGGCTCAAACTGGGGGAAAATATGACTCTTTTTATTGATTATATTGACAGTCCAGATGAAATACCTCCATCAGCTGATGTTCTTGAAATGTTGTCATGTTGACCATCTGAGACTTTATCCATGCTGGTTGAAAGTGGCAGCTATCTGGTCACAACACATTTGGTTCAACTTCAGGCTTCTGCCATTTCTTTTATTGTTCTCTTTTACCTCTGCACATTAGTTATCATCAAAATGTTAACAGTTCAAATTCTAAATTTTACCAATTATACTGAAAACAGGGCCATTTAGTAAGTAGTTATACATTTTTATGATTTGTTGTTGAATTATCAAAAACATATGATCAAGGCATCAAAGCTCAGTAACCACATTTGACTGACAAAAATATGATTTATTTCCTTCAATCTTGTCTCTTGTCACATGAACAGTTATGCCAAAGTTTTCATATTTATAAAATTTAACACAGTTTGAACGCAGATTAAGAATATCTGCACAATGTTCATACAATGAAGCATCAGTTAAAAGTGTTTGTGCCGAGCACATCACTTTAAGCACATGGTTTGTACATTAACCCTATAAAACACATTATGGCCCCTGTTTATTTGTTGTACTGGTCTTCCAGAACATTAATCTAATGCTTTTCTTGCTGTTTCAGTCGTGGTGTAGAATGACATGTACTCACCAGCTGCTCAGGTGTCCAGTTAGAGGTCAGGATGCATCACATGGCACTGACCGACCTCAAATTTGATATGAGACTTGTTCAAGTGAGGACAATATCAGTGGCAATAATTGGGACTGTGTGATGCTTTTGGGCATCAGTATGGCTGTTTTGACAGATAACAGGCAGGGGAGATGTACCTAACCTGGATGCAACCTGACTGTCCCATTTAGATTCATGTGAGGCGGCTTTGCTGTGCAGCCTTCCACCCTCTGCTTAACATCTGAATTTCAGTCCTAAGAGACTGTTAGAGTGGTATAAACACAGTTGTCAGTTATGATTTAGAAAGTACAACTACAGCTTAAGAGCAGACAGAGCTTAACAGCAAACAGGGCAAAATGAATCAATACATCTATAGGCAGCAGTAAACTAAATGCTTCATTTAATAATAAATGAGTCAGCAAGACTCATTCATCAATAACTGATTAAAATGCTAAATAAATCTGTTTGTGCAGCATGATCAGATGATGATTCATTTTTGTCATTTTTCCAAGAAATGTGTGAATTTTAATGAATGTATTCAATATTTTGTTCGAAAATACTGAATGAATTAAATTGTTTACTGTGATTTTTTTTTCCAGCAATGAGCAACACTTAACTCCTGAAGTATAACTATCTATATATGAGCCTGGAGCATCCCTCAGAAAGCACATATTCACAGTTACTAACACAGAGGAACACAACAAAGATAGAAACTGAATAAAGCCTCTTGAGAGAGAACTGGAGGAAAGTGCGAATTGAGGAAAAGGCAGCATGAGCTCAGCGCTAGATCAGTGAAGCAGGAATTCACAGGGTACTGTATATTATCAACCATTGTTACTTTAAATGTGAAATCCATCACAGTTGATAGATTGCCTGCTTAAAATTGTAATCAACAGTGATAACCTACATTTGGATAACTTTGTCAGTTACTGTTTATCGTGAAAAGAAAGTTCAACTTAATAGGAAAGGAAAAAGGCATTCTTCACTGTTCACAAAAAAACCCTTAAATATCTAAATCACTTCTGAGCAAATGGTCGAGTTTGAAAGTTTTCATTGCATGTAGACCAATCACACGTATGTTACAAAACGTGGATGAGCTCGAAGGCCAGATGGATTTCCTTGTATAAAGAAAAAAAAATCAAGTAAGCAAAAACAACCTGATTATGAAAGGACCATCTGGATGACATAAGTCATTTTTAATGTTTAATCGATGGAAGAAACCAGTTTTGATCAATGGGGAACATGCTGAGTCATGGAAGTGAGCTGGCACATTTTAAACAGGGTCAAAGGAGGGAAATATAATGATCCTCAATGATATGGATGCAGTGTAGTAGAACTGTGCTACAGGATCTTTGCAATAGATAACAAGATCAAAAAGTAATTTAAACTGGAGATGCATGTTTCATTAAAGCAGTAAATCTAGTCATGCACTGTCAGTTTGGGCATTTTATAGTTCCACTTTATGCTGTGCAGACACCCTCATCACCGTATCTCATATAAAAACTACAACTAAGGGAACAGGAGATTTTTTTCCCCAGTATTTCACACCATCTTCATCTTTCCCTCTCTCTCTTGTTGTCGTCTTTTTCCCTCACCTCTTCTGCAGCACTTTCTCAAAATCTTGCACTTTCTAAGAACATACCAGGCAACGCAAGACTCATTACCAACTCTTACCTGGTTTTGCAGATTCTTCATTATGCTCAATATTCTCCCTTTTTTCATCTTTCTATTTGCTATAACATAGTTGTTGACTTGGGTGGTAAAAAAAAAAGTAACTAGCAAAGCATCTTTAGTAAAACAGAACAGCCCCAATTATCCTCTAATCCCTGTGCCATGAAGTAAGAGTCCCCAAAGTCTGTGGAGCACTTCAAATTGAATTAGTTTTGCCTATCCTCCTCATAGCAGGATGGGACATTTTAGTGGGTCTTTTGAGGGTATATGGCTAAATTGAAGACTTTGGCTGAATTGAGCCTATCTTAAAGAAAACAATAGAGCGGTGGGATGTGAAGTCTGCATATATATTTATATATAGGCAGAGAAAAGAGCTGAGGCAGAGTAGCTGAAAAATTAATATCTTCATTTCCACAAATGCACCGTGATATGAGCTGTGGGGGGAGAGAGGGAGAGAAAGTGCAAAGAAAGCCTGTCCCTGGATTTTCAAATCCTTTTCTTAGCGACTTAATGGATTTGGAAGTACGCTTTCAAGATTTTAGAGCATGTTGGATTTGGAAACCATTAGAGGGCAGGGAGGGCTGAGGTTGGGGAGATGAGGCAAAGAGGACCTGTGGCAACACACTCTCCGATCATGTATGCCTGAGAGGAAACACGCACCTGTCAGACTGAGATAAAGATGCTGCAGAAAGGAGACTCTGTTTGGTCCTCATTTAAAAACTGCAGGGTGAAACAAGGGGGAAACTGCTAGCTTAGCTCTTTGTCGATGTTACACTTCAGTTTTCATGTGTTAGTTTTCATACAAATGAAACAAGCAAGATACAATGTTAATTAGTGAGTTTAAGCTGCTGGCGGTGGGTGGATTTTGCTATGACAGAGCCATGCTAGCTGTTTCCCCCTGTCTTTGCTCTAAGCTAGGCTAACTGGCTTAAAGTCTACACATTGAGGAGAATTATTGACTTTTCTGTTGAGAGTTAGGTGAGATCATTATCCCTTTTATCTTTGTATGTTAAATAAGTAGCTGAAGCCAGTAGCTGGTTAGCTTAGCTCAGCCAAAAGGCTGGAAACAGGGGGAAACTGCTAGCCAAGCTCTTTGTTGTTTTTATACTTCAGTTTTTGTGCATTAGTGTTTGTACAAATTAAACAAACAAGACATAATGTGTTGATTAGTAAGCTTTATTTTGTTACCTTTGGACAGAGCCAAGCTTTTTCCCCATTTCAAATCTTTGCACTAACCTAAGCTAACCAGCTGCCGGCTCCAGATAGCTACATATTTACTGTACAGACATGAGACTGGTATCGATTTTCTCGACAAACTCTTGGAAAGAAAGTGAATAAGCATATTTCCCATGTTGATTTTTGCCTTTAATCTCCTTATATGGATGTTTAGATAGTTCACAGTATCACATAGATTGAGTAAATATATAACAAGAAAGCAGTAAGTAACTAGGAAGCTGGTAAGTGACAAAAAGAGTGTATTTACCCAACCATTAGGGTGATAGAAACCGCGTCTTTTGACAGTGTAACTAATGCAAAGTAGCAGCTAAGTGTGGAGATAAATCACCAGAGGCGCTGTAGTCATTAACAGGCATAAACACTAAAGCAAACTAGCTATCAAAACCTTTTAAATCAAAGCACAGGATAAAAGTAGACTGGGGAACTTATTTACATTAAAAAAAAACACTCCTCTCTCTAGCCAAGAGTCATGTCCTCATTACTTCGTCCCTGAATTGTGATACTTGACCTTCCTTGATTTTCCTTTTGCAGCCAAGTCAAGAGGCCAACAATAACATCAAAGCTGCATAATGGCTGAGAAGATTAGAGATGAAGAGGGAAAACATCACTGATGAAAGGGTAGGTTAGGTGAAGTGCCGTGGAGTTGAATCCTATTGCAATGTGGAGTGAAAGCACCGAGAGCAGGTGTGGAGGTGGGATGAATCTGCAAGACTGGAACTTAGTGTTGTGTTTTCATGAGATGTCATGGGCTTAATTCACTGAAACATCTGTGATAACCAGTGAAACAGCCATCTGGCATACATGGCAGGTTCCTGGGTAGACATTCACCTCAGTTTTTAAGGATAAGTTAAAGAGATCATTACATTACATAGAGATAGTTAGATCCCAGTATGTTAACTCTCAAGACCAAGATTTTTAAAAAGGAACTTTCGTCAGGGTCAGAAAATGCTACAAAACTTTTGTTTATCCTTTCACACAATTTCCTAGTCTTTCCTCATTTGATGTTGAGGATGTTATTTAAAATTTCATAATTCATATGACTGACAGTGATTTCCTTTGAAAAAGCTGGAATGGGTCACTTCGAGGATAAGAACACTGAGCCCTCTGATTGGATCCTCTATAATTTGTGAGATAAATGCTGCTAGCTTATATTTTTGCAATTATGTGAGTAAAAGAAGTGCTTTTCGCTATGATTGCTCAGGAGCAATCAAATGGAAATAACATTAATTCAAGCATTGGTGGAAAACAACTTCAAAGATGACATTGAAGTGGTCATCTCATCAATCACATGATTTAATGGATCATTTAGTAAATTAGTGTATTATCTGTTGCCACAAAAATGACATTTTTGGGACTGTGTAGTATCCTAAATATCCTCCAGCCCATTCTGTTGAAAGAGCTAATTTGGCAGCAACATGCACACATTTAACTGTCACGACATTTGTTATACTTTCATATTTGAAAATTAAGTAAATGCAAAAGAAATGGCTGCTTAATAAGACTTTCTAATACTACTTTGTTTCTGTGCAGTATTTTAAATACTTAATGAGTCTGGCCAAACATCCATAGTAAAATTGTCTCCTGGTTTCTGATTTTAAATACTTTATTACATTAATTAAATGTTGGATTGAAAAGGACTTCCAATGAATCCATCTAAACTCCTATTCTGAAAGTATTTCTAATTCACTACAATATAATTTTACCCAGGTATTACCTTAACTTGAGCTTTAACTATGACTCGAAACCGAGAAGAATAAGGAATTTCTTTTTGTTTAATCCTTCAATTAAATTCTGTCTTTAATCAGTGTATTGTACTATGTCACTCTTTTTTTTATAAATGTTTTATGTGTAAGACAATAGAAAGACAGCAATGGTTTGAAGCATCCATTCCTCATAAATAAAACTCTATTGATCTCTTTGCATAACAGTAAAACACCCAGGGCTACCCTGAAAATACTCCTTCTATAGCAACAAGGAAGCGTATTCCTCAAATCTATCATTCACAGTGTAGCATGCTTCAAAGACAGCTTTCATATGTCAACCCCAGGGCCTATTTTCTCTGTCCTGTTTAACCTCCAAGATCAACTGAGAGGATATGAATTGACTTTATTCAGACCTTAAGCCCTGGAACTTAGTGTACCGTCTTTTACCTCTGGACTCTGCCATGTGGTGCTTCATTCCTGTCACTGAGAGTGTGTTTGTGCAAGCAGCATCCTGAGAAAGCGGAGGTAGCCTCAGCGGCAGGAGATGAGACCATGCATTAAACATGCTGTCTCCGTGTACCTTCTTCATTTTTAATGGTCCAGTTGGCCAGAGGTCTAGAAAAATGTAAACATGACTGGAACTGGAGGATGGTGACAACATAAGACAGGGAGGAGGAAAAGGCAAGTGGTGCCTGAAAATTTGTTCAAATGCAACGTTTGGTGTTGATGTTGCAACTCATTAAACTAATTTCATACACATAATTGCAATGATATTCAGAAACTTTGTGGGTTGAAGAGTGTTGCTGATTATCAACCATGGGAACCAAACAAGATCTTTTACTTTAAGTTTCAGTGTTTCTTGGATGTTCAGGTGTAGTTAAGCTCAACTTATTTCATTTCATGAGAGACAGTTTAAAGGATAGGTTCACAATTTTTCAAGAGTCTCTCAAAACAACAGTCAGGTGCCCACATGAACATGTTTTGCTCACCGTAATCATTCGCCCTCTTTATACTGACCATGAGAAGATCTCCTTCAAATGCACTTACAATGTAAGTGATAGGGGATAAAATCCACAGTCCTCGCTTTGAACTTATCTGATGTTTATATAAGGCTTCAGCCGTGACTTGAAAAACCTAATCAGACATTGGACTCAAGATGGGTACCTTGCCCCTATGACTTCAGTGTGGCATATAAATGTACAGCTTCATTTACACAAGACAATCCAGACAACAATACATTTGACAATGCAACTTAACTGGGGAAACAATTTAGTGGTATGTAACAGGAGACATGATGGATAACAAACTTTGGTCTCCTGAATGAAAGTCAGCCTTTTTACATCCACCATCCTGACCTCCAAACCCTTACTTTAGTAAGGTACTTCTGCTGCCACTACTTCAAACACAATTTTCAATCTCTAAAATACTGCTCGAAATACTTGCTGCTGTTGTTGCTTATGAAGCATGTAATAAACCCCACCTCAAACCCAATAATCCACCTGTAAACTCTACATATGTAACCCTTAGAGCAGGTTGAGGAGGGGGAGAAAACAACCACTGTACATACTCCAATAATAAATCCAGGTGAGCTGATTGACTGAATTGCATTTAAAAAGATTCTGGGGAGCATCCACAGTGTATGATATTACTGTGTATTCCATAAACTGAAGCAAGATTTTCAAGCTATGTATAATATCTGCTCATATATAAGAGAAAGTGAGGGATAGGAGATTATTTTTATTTGCATGTGTTTGATGCAGGGGTCTGTAAGGTGTTTTTTTCTCTCTGTCTGCTGAGCACCAGAAAGCTTTATTTTCCTCTGACAGTGCTTTCCTCTCCTTCTGCCTGCCTATATAATCAAGTGCTATTTTGAGCACAGATTTTTTCTTCCAGAATTTGCATTGTTGCCATATTCCTGCTGTTAACGCCCCTGTGCTGCCATTATCACCCCCACTGTGAGTTTGTCCAGCTGCTGCTCTGTTTTAAAAGATGCAACATTGTGAGTATGAACATTATAAGTACAAATCACTCATTTAATGAGCCATTTGATTTCATTGTCAGGAGTGGGCATGATATGTTCGGGACCAGTCTTTTTGATACTCTTAGTTAGGATTTATTGCCCCCACCAAACACTTCAGTTTCTTGTAGTGATGTTGACGGATGTAGCGTGAAAGAAGAGAGAGACAGTTACTCACTCTTCTCTGCTTATCACGGCCATTTGAGCCACAGAATGAGATTTTCGGAGGATTTTGCTCATTGTCATGCGACAGCTCAGTGGTACATTAAGTGGAAAGCAACACGCCATCTTTAGCAATATAGTCAGCAATTTTGTAAAGTGTACGAGTAGCTTGATGTACCGCCAGTTGCACACATTTCTGTCTCTCTCTACAGAGACGAAAATCACATTTGATCCAATTTGATAACAGAACTGGGTCAGGATTTGAGAAATGTTCCTCGCACCACAGCAGGCACGCACACACACACACAACAGACACAGAGACATACAACACTGTCTTTGCCAGCTTAGTATATGGCCTGCCAGCAGCTTTGCCCGTTGCCAATTAATTTCATTGGGAGTTAATCATATTATTTATGGTCATTAGGAACAAGCAGTCTTCTCAGACTTTGCACTGTCAACTTAAATGAAAGATCTCAGTGTACTTGAATATTGCAGCCACGAAGGGAGATGTCTTCTGTTTGAATTCAATAGCTTATGAATTGAAGTGTGAAATGAAGAATTGAAAATGAGGGTAAAGTTCAGACTTTCAGATTTAAATGAGTGCTTTTTCGTACAAGCCACAGCAAGACGTGGTTTGAGAAGTGTTTTTTTTCTTTTGAGATGTTTTAAAAATCTGCATTTTCATGCCTTATTAGTCTTTGATAGCCAGTGAATATCCATTTAAAAAATGGTAACAGTGGCCTTCACCATGAGGTCACCACTTCATGTTACCAACACTGATTAAACACAGTGAAATATATCACCCAATCTTCCTGTCGTTTACCACGTTGACTGAAGAAGTGTGGTTGACAGCATTACTAATTAATCTTCTTCCAGGGTCAGTGTTGAATTAGTGACAATCACTGTCTGGCCAGTGACCAACTGAGGGAAGGGCAGCCTTGATTGGGGTACAAAATAGTGACAAAGTAGTGAGAAACACATCTAGGTACTCCAGGTACTCGTCTTCTCCTACATAGAAATGAAAGAATGAACAGTTTTGAATAAATGAGTTATGTGTTTACACCAGAAAAGATGTGCAGCTGAATGAAACTGTTGATGAAACTGAACATAGTTTGAAAGATCAGTTTATATAGAATTGGCATACTGCTCCAAAACTGAAGTTGAAATTGGAAAAGTTTCTATTTAATGAAAACAGAAATTACAGACAGGATTTATGTAACTTCAGGATTAGCAATGACAGCATCCCCAATATCACAGCAGATAAGAATCAGGTCTCTTACCTCACATTTTGCTTGAATCTAAGAATTCAGGCATAATGACTAATAGTTAAAATTACTTTCCAAAGTACAATGTCCATCTGTACTTTACTTGATTTTGTCATTATATTCAAACACGTCAAATATGGCATTATATGTAAATTAGGTGTCTGTCTTAAGAATATTTTGCATCAATTTCTGTTGTAATTCATTCCTGCCAAGTGCTAATTTTTGTCATTATTATACTGTATATGTTGTTTGTTATTCATACCCTGCACTCAGGGTCTCAAGGAAATAAAATCTGAATCTTAATGTTTTGAAATCATTCCAGCAACTGTGAGGAAAACAACCAAGTTTTTAGTTGGTTAATAATAATTTAATAAATAATAAATAATAAATAATTTAGTTGCCATTTGACTGCAAACATTGTGGCTAGTTTGGGAAAAAATAATTGTTCTTCTCCGTGATTTTTTAAATGATATCATATTCATCTGAGATCTAACTTGGAGCCCTGAGCTCTTGAGAAAAGAAAAGACCAGTGTGAAACCAAATAACACATAACACAGTTTGAGAGTTCATCTGACTTTATTGAGAGTTGTGAGGATCACAGGTCCGCTAGCCATGCAGAGAACTAGCCTGGTAGTGTGCATTAAGGTGAGAGCTGGAATTCACCTGGATAATACTAATCCTGAGCCAATCCTGGTTCTAGTCAGTGATGGTAATGTTAAGGATTAGCATGGTACAGACTGATCCAAGATGAGCACTTTGTAAAAGCCGCTATGCTCCCAAAGCTGGAGTCCAAATTCAAATCTTTATCCAAACTGCAGAAGCACAGATATACACTGATGCACATGGCTACGTTGGAAATAAGTTGAGTACAAAATAAAGTGAGTGACTAGAACTGTTGTGCATAGTATTTGAAAAGATTTGTGCTGATAGGGCTAGATGTTAATTGAGCAAAGAGATGCATACATATGTCAGTGGGACAATAAACAATAATCTCTTGTAATTTATTATGTGAAGTTAATGCCCTTAATTGGCTCCTGGACAGCTGCAAACCTGTTGGTCAGAGTGCTATTTAGAGCCAATATATACAGTATCTTTATAAGGCTATTTACAAATACTGTCATATTTCTATTTACAGTTATTGCTGCAACAAAGGCAGTTTGTCACCACCTTATGGTTTATAATGACATAGCAACAAATCAAATTGTATTAGGTGATTTTGCCTTTCATCACCTTTAATTAGCGCAACAATAACAGTCCCTCAGAGTTACTTAAAAAGTAATCACGTGTGCTGAGAGAAACGGTAGCCTTTCATCAAAAATCCTACAAATTTTTGACAGCCAGAATTTGGTGCATGACCCTCTGAGAGACTGAAAGTTTGACTTTTTTTGACAAACAACAACACTGAGTTTGGTTTTTAATCAATCATCCTGGATTGTTTCCCTGCTCTGCTCTTCCCATGGTAGAAAAAGCAAGCGTTTCTGAAACTCTAGACAGCACATCATCCTCATGTCGTAGCGCACAACCAGATATGACAGCGAATATTACAGGACATTACATACAGATAAACAACGCTGAGAATATAATGACAGGAAGCAGATTCTAGTGGTTGATTTTAAGAGTTACAGTACATGGAACAGAGTGAACTATAAAATCTGTGTGTGCAGAGAGTTGTGTGATTGAAGGGCATACTGAGACAGAAGCTCCCCGAGGTGCACACAAAGCATTTGTCACATCGGAGCTGTGAAGAGCATCAATATACCATAATCTAATCACTGGAGAGCAGTATGAAATACAGAAACCCCAGAGTGCGTTTTTTCTTTGTGTGTATGTGTGTTATGACTTTCATTTGACCAAGATGTAGCAGAGAAGACTTTGTTTGTTTGTTTTTTTTAATTTTTACATAGACACAATGTAGTACCTGAATCATTTTCTAGTCAGAGCAGGAGTTGACATATATGTACATCATGGATTCATAGCACTACAGCAGACGTGTGCATGTCTGTGAGCAGTCTGCGCATACAGTACAAAAGTGATTTACCTCCTGCATCAAATCCACTATATCAAATCTGTTTTCAGGTGTTTGGAAAAAAAAAAAACAACCAACCAAAAAGTGTTTGCACAAGCAACTACGCTTAAAACATCTACAATCATTCACAATCTCTTATGTCTTGTTTTCACTAAACATATAATGAAATTAAGACAGTTTGCTCACAAAACCCCCCCAAATCCTGTAGGCCTTGACATCACAGTAATGTAGTCCTCTCCCATTTTTTTTCGCAGACAGATGGCCAAGTGAGGTAGCCAGACTTCCTGCACACTATCCTCTTCAATGTGATGCTACATTTGTGTTGTGAGTGTGTATAAAAACCACACAAAGCAAAGTTATGCTACAATAAAAGTAGCTCTAAAGAACTCTAAAGAAGTCCCCTCCTTTATGTCTTTACCCTTAAAACCCGTCTGCATTTAAAAAGCGAAGTCGTGGGCAGAGCTATCATCCACTTAAGCTGTCAATTTCACTTTTGGAGGGGTGGAGGTGGGTGGCGGTCAGTGAGGTTTCGGGTAAACGCTCCTGAGTATTCCTCCGTCATTGTGAATTTTATTATCAAACTGAGGGGGTCAAGCAGAGCCGGCATCATATTTCTAGCAGACACTTCACAGGGACCAAGCCTCTCTTCTTCCCGCTGCTGAGCCGCAGAAAACCATCAGTCTCTTCATTCTTCCCCACACAGATCTGCAGAGTGGTTTTGGGGGGAGTGGGTGATGGAGGGAAAAGGGGAGTATGGAGCCAGAGGAGGGGCGAATGACATTCAGTAATGTGAGAGCTTTTGGACTGAGGCTAAAAGTGTGCTGCACTGGAAGCCATAACATGCTGTCCTCTGTAATCTCAGCAGTTTCCTGCATGAATTTGCATACATTTTTTAATGTATTCAGTGTGTGTGTGTGTGAGAGAGAGAGAGTGTGATAAACTGTGTGTATTTTATGCGTGTTCACCTGGGCCTCTTTCACAGTCATCTCGCCTTTGTCTCGGTTGCCGTGGAAACCAGCCGTGACCTTCCACACCCGCTCACTGGGGCGGACCCGCTGCACAAAGTTGGCCGGGAAAAATCCCACCTTGTCTCTGCTTTTCCCCTGGTAAACACGAGCAAACACGCGCACATACACAAACACACTGTTAGTCTTTGACGGATATAAATAGATATTTTCTGGACGGTTATGAGCTGGTTAGAATGGAAAAAGAAATGGCCCCTAATGGCTCGTTTTGAATCATGGTACAGACTGGAAGAAGTACAAGACTTCTCTTAGTTTGAGTAAAATTCATCCTCTGTGGAATGACCCACAATGTGCTTCATTTTTGACAAGAAACTACTCTGATTGCTTGCATTTTAACACAAACAGGAAAAAACATGACACAGGCAGCTAATGCAGTCCTTGTCCCACTTTATATAATTAGATTCTTTGTGTTTTTGTTTACTGGACCATTTGCCTGAATGTGCATCACATTTATTTCACAATAACAAAACTGAATTTGAATAAACTATCACAATTAGCAGAAAAATGAAAATAAAGACGGCTTTTGTTCCCTAATTAGCAACATCAGACCAAAAAGCATCTGTATTTGCGGAGCCCTAATCCCCCATTATTCTCTTTGGAGACTCTGTCCAAAGGCGTACAAAGCCTACAGGGACTGGAGTCACATGAGATGTTGGTTCTTCCACATTAAGCAAAGGCATGTTTACACAGAAATGGCACTACATTTCTGTGGGTGTAATTGTCAATTATCTATAAAAAAAAATGTGTATGTATTTTGATATTTAAATCACATCCATTACAGCATGCAAATGTTGTTACCATAAGCATTTCAGTATGAACTGTCCGATAGTAAACTAGACATTGAAAAAGAAAGTTTTTATTAGTTTTATTTTTGTCAAATAATCAGGTTTGAACTAAAAGAACAAACAGAAAAATATTCAATCTGACAAAATTCTTACTTTTTAATGGAATTTTTTATTAATTTATACCAATAATATTACTTGTGGAAATATGGATACTCTACAGCCTGTTTATTAAAGTGGAAAACAAGGTATTTTTGCCAGGTGTTTTGTTTATGTAAAGACCCATCTGTCCTTCGGCAGGTGAAGGTTAAGATTTTCAGCTGCCTTATTAAACACTGACTGCAATCTGTCTATTCTTCTTTTCCTCTTCATGCTAACTAGCTCTGCTAACACCCACACCTGCTGTCCTTCAAGCATACCCGCCAGTTCTTTAGTCTTACTGTCTCTGAACGGATCTGCTTTGAATGGATGAGTCAACTGATTCTATGACTGCCTAACCGAAGGCCACATGTTCACACTATCTATTCGATTTTCAGATGAGTACTGGCTTAGTAGGAAGAATTAAATGAAAGAAAGCCAAAAAGAAGAGAAAATGTAATGGTTTTTAAATGTTAAAATGTTTTTTTTTTTCCATTGCTCACCTTCCACCAGTCTTCATTGGAGTCATCTGTGACTTGAACTCTATCTCCGGGCCTGGAGCAAAAACATTCAGACAAAGTGCTTGCAGAGAAAACTTGTACATGATTATTTAAGCATTTATGAGCATCCCCAATCCCAAATGACCATCTGAAATATTCTGGCATGCTGTTTCCCCCAGCTTACAGTCTTTATGCTAAGTTAAACTCACTCTTAGCTTCCTACTAAGTGTACACTTACACTGATATGAGACTATTTTCTCATCTAACTCTTGGCAAAAAAGCAAACTTATTCTTGAAAAATTACTTCTTTTCACAAGAAAATGTCATAGTTACATTACAAGAAGTGACTGGACAGTCAAATGTAACAATTAATGCCATAAATTGCATTTTCATATGAAGTAATGCTTCAGATTTGAAACAGTGCACTGCAAGAAGAAGATAAATTACTAAAATGAACAAGATATTTCTCAGGAAATTCTTCTCTTTACTCTTGTTTTAAACAAATGATTTTTATTTAAAAATCACATCTTATGGGTTAAGCAACTGGTTCCCTACCTTTTCATACCCCCACAGCCTTGTGAGATGAACTCAAGCACATCAACACCAATAAATGTGTTATAGCTCAAACTGTATTCATTATATAAAACAATATTTTCATACAATTTAACTGTCAGTCTTCAGATCAGTTTGGTCAAGTTTGCATCTGTAAGACTATGAGTTGGGAGTGGCAGTGGGACATTTCAACCATTTGACTTTTAGCTAATTATTTCAGCTGTTTAATACTTTTAGCTAACTATTTCAATGATATCTGATACATTTGTCTACTTCAATTATGTTATGTTAGCAAAATATTTCACTATTTCAGTTCTATACATTTAGTTAATTATGTCAACTATATCTGATACATTTAGCTATTTCAACCACATCCGTTATTTTATCAAACTATTTCAACTGTTTGATACATTTGCTAACTATTTCAATGATATCCTATACATTTCCCCAAGTATCTGTTCTATTAGCAAACTATTTCAACCATATATGATACATTTAGCTAATTCTGGGCCTATTTTCTAGTATTTATTGATTACTTTTAGCTATTTCATAATTCATCAATTACCTATCTATGTAGCTAACCATTTCAATCATTTAAGTTTGAAAATCAGGCTACATTGTTCATGTACAGTAGTTTTTAATCACTGCATGGTTAATGTTGCTATAACATTTTTCGTGTTCTATTTTGTTTTATGTATTCTACTGTCACAAGGAAATTAGTTATTTTTCTGCTGAGAGTGGACAACTTTGTCCACTTGAAGAGATGCCACAGTGATTCTTCTTGCACAGATGCATCTTCCGGATTACTGGTGGGTGTCATACCACACTCAGCAGTTTCCTGCACCTACTAACATACAAAGACTCTTTTCTTTTATGTCACACTCTCAACGCAGCTGTTTGTCCTTCCCGGCCTCCCAGTACGCTTCCCTCCTCCTCCCAACCCGAACCCTGCAACCCCCTACGATCATCCCGCTGAGGAGGCAGATGGTGTGTGAGTGTCAGTGAAAGTTTGGCTAGGTACACACTTCCTCTCTCCCACCTGATTACTGTCACACACACACACACACACACACACACACACACACACACACACACACACACACACACACACACACACACACACACACACACACACACACACACACACACACACACAGTATATAAAGAAATGTGCTTTACTAACTGTAGTTCCAAGTCATTCTTCTCCTGAGGCAGGAACTTGTAGAGAGCCACATAGGTGTGGATGGGGTGAAGCTCTACCCGCTTGGGAGTCTGAAATAAAGAAAGATAGAGAGAAATATAAAGAGTATTTTCTGTATGTCCCTTATGTGGAAGTCTGAAACTAAGTGAAAAGGATGGAGAGTTTGAAGAGGACTGACAGAGTGCAGCTGTGCCAAGAAAAACAGGCTGAAAGAAGATAGAAATGCTGACTACACACCTTCAGGCTGACCCTGTCTTCTGAATCAGCCTTCTCGCTTTCAGGAGGGGTGAGCACTGGAGAGACAGACACATAAAGAGAGAGAGAGAAAGAAAAAAAAGAGAGGGAAAGACAGTGTACGTTGTCACGTTTAAAACAGAGAAAGAAGGAGGGTGGGGGGTGTGTGGGTTCAAGACAAAGAAAGAAAAGGGAGGGATACAGAGAGAGAGGTCTTGTCACTTTGCGGCAAACAGAAGGAAGGCCGAAGCCAAGGTCATTTACTGTGAAGTGGCAGCAGTACAAACAGAGATGATCCCCTCTCCTGGGACTAAAGACTGAGAGGGATCGTACTGGGTAGAGAACACACACACACACACACACACACACACACACACACACACAAACACACACACACACACACACACACACACTATAGTGTGCTGTATCTTGGTTTAATGTAGTTCTTTAACAGTCCAACATTTAGCTCATAATGTTCCTTTACAACAAACATATCACATTGCAGAAAAAAGCTCAACATTTGTACTTCAACTGCCATGAAAATAAAATATATCCCTTATAAAATAAGGATTTCTGTAAATTTCTAGACACTCAGACCTCCTTAAAACCCCCAAACTATTTATGATTTAATTTTCAGACCCATTGCATGGTTTTAAATGTAGCTCAAACACACTGATATTTCACAGCAGAGAATCTAGAAACTGTAAACACCAGCTGTTTCTTTTTCTGTTTTCAGTCCTTTTGAATCAAAAAGTCTTTTGGAAGGTTTTTTGGATTTATCAATTTGCTCTGATGTTCAACAATCCATCAACTGGAAATGAACTGTATAACAGAAAATACAAATATCTCCACTAACATCTGTCTTGCTAGACCAGAATGCAACGCAGCTATAGCTTACATCCTTCTGGATCTGCTTACTGGTAGCACAAATGTCCAACAATTTTAATGCTTTTTTGTGATTTGGACTATTGGGCTCAGCAAACATGGCACTGTTGTTTCTAAAGTGACTTAATTTGACTAGAAAACTAGTAAAACATTTTTCTGAGAAAATGTAGGAAATTGCTACTAAAATAGAAATGGATGATGCAGGTTAGGGGAAACCATTACTTGCAACTCTTGACCATAACTCACCTGGAATGCACTGACCATAACAAATAAAGGCTATCAGTGAACAGCGAAAGAATATGTAATAGTGTGATTCATCTTCAAAGCTGCAAACAAATGGACTTACTTCCCGGGATGGATTCCTCTTCAGCTATAGGCTCGTGTTCTAGTTTGTCTTGTACTTTTTCTTCCTGTAATAAAGAAATGTTTGCAATGTCAACAATATTTTTAGTATGATTGTAGTCAACATGAATTTATATGAATGACGAGGGTTGTCTGTGTGTTTTATGTGTCTGTGTATTTTTTATGTGTGTGTGTTTTATACCTCATGACAGGGCGACTCTGAGATACTGCTGAAGCTGGAGCGACTCATCTGAGCCAGCGACGTTCCATAGCGCAGTGCCTCATACACAGGGTCAACAATGCCATTATCTGCCTCTACACAGCCAGAGAAAATTGAACAGAGGAACATATGTGCAATTTTATAGCTGACACTATACTGAAACACACACACATACACACAGAGGCCTGTCAGACATCAATAGCTGAAGGCCACAGACATGGTGATTAGTCATCCTGAGAATCCAGTTGTTTGATGCTGTAATAAATCAGCCAGTGGATCCATCACTCACCCTGGGCAGCAGGAGCCTCTCTGACCACACCCAGCGTATCGCTGGTCAGCAGAGGAGAGCTGAAGTTTCTCTTAAAAGCTCCTGTCTGACAGGCCGACGGAGAGATGGGGAGGTGAGACGACAGGATGGGGAGAACAGGGGAAGGAGAAATGTTACTTGAGGCGGAAAAAGACAAAAAAAAGGGCAGATGTTTTGCTGTAAGACAATGCCTGTGTGATTTTATCTGGGGAAGGTGGGGGTACAGTTTGTGTGATGAAAGCTGAGTAGCTGAAAAGATTTTTCAGCTCAACTGAAATCTCCAGCATTTTACTTTGATGCAGGTATTTTGCACTGTAAACACATTTTTGGGAAAAATGTGGGGACATGGGCACTTAGATTATATTTTTCTTCTGAGTCTCAACCAGCCCGTTCAAATACATGATTCATTTTCTTTTTGCATACAAAAAGTGCAAGAGAGGTAAGAAGCTGAGGGCTTCATTTTCACAACCAACATGTTTCACTTATTCACTTAGTTCTACATTCTCTGTGTATGTACAGTACCAGTCAAAAGTTTGGACACACTGTCATTCAAGAGAACGGGGAAGTGTGACTAAAATTTTGACTAGTACTGAATACTAATATATGCTTTAAGTTTAATGCAGGTTGGGTAAGTAAAACTCCTTTTTAAGGTCAGGACAAGATTAAGGCCCTGGTTAAATAATGAAAATGCTGACTGGCCGTATGAGACAAGACATAAACCGATGACATTTGTCAAGTGCAAACACTAATGCCTATTCTCCAGCTTTACCCCTGTTACTCCACTGAATGTCACACATCTTCCAAGCATTGAAGTTAAATTGCTCATGCGGTATAGGTGAAAAGGAAAGAAATAAATAGGGACAGCAGGACTACTTTACTCATTTTAATGTCAAGCTGTGTTTTAGTTTTTTCATCCTACAGTATATGAGCAGCAGGAGGAAGAAGAGAAATTATGATGAATGAGGTTGCAGTTCAGTATTTTTACCCTAAAAGACAGTTTGACAGAAGCAAAAAAAAAGGCTTTGACATATTTTCCATATTGATAGATGTAAGTAAGATCAGCTGTTATGATCTATTACTGTGTTATTGCCTACTGTCAGTGGCAATGATACACTCACCATGAGTTTTAAGAGGGAGTCTTTGAAGAAATTTCCCCCAGCACTGCTGTATGCCTAATGAAGCATGACTAAACTTTGTCTCATCTCCCTTTCAGCACATTTATCTACATGGTCCAAGTGTTTAAGCGCCACAAAGGCCCATCACTGTCAGGCTGGAGATGATCAACCAATGCAGATAAGGTAACATACAACCTTTGATATCTGATTTTGTGTCTTTATTTAGCCTGAGAAATATGTTTAGCTACAGTACATGACTCATCAGTCTAATAGATAACATTACAAAGTCCTGCTTTTGACAGAGGAACTGTGAAGAATCTGTTCTATGTTCTCCGAATAGAAACCAGTTTTATTTCATCTCAGCATCTCTTTTTCATTTGGTCCAAGTGCTATATGCTGAAAATAACATGCCATGAAAAAATGTCTTTTTCTGCTGTCCTGCTGCTTGAATTCAGCAGCATTTAATCACCACGCTTCATTTAATTATATAAACGAGATAAAACAGCATTTTCAGTAACCGTATATTACTATGAAGGCAAAATATCTGTCATGTTAAAACTTGTAACTTTTTCACCCAGCCTGACCTCAGGAAATGTTTCTATTACTTTACATAAAAAGTACTTTGCACGCATGCTGCGTCATGATATATCACTGTCAATGAATGGAGACATTTCACTTGGGTGCAACATTTACATTTTTGAACATTTTCCATACTTATCATCAACAATGTCTGATAGTTGAAGTAAAGTAATACATTTATATAAAAGGAAATAAATCAAAATGACTGCTGTGACAATTTGACAGATCTGGTGAGAGTAGACCTTCTGCAAAGTACAAAAGTCATCCAAAAGTGAAATATCACTTTAAGGTATGGAAGCAATATGATGGCAACATTCAGGACTGACAGACAAGAATTTTCCCAGAATCTCTTCCTTATCTCTTTGCTCGGGGAAGACAAACTTAACCTCTTCAACACTGAAATGACTCTGTAGTGATTTCAAAAGTATTTTTAGCTAATAATGCAATGATAATATGGATTGTAATTACTTTGGGAACCCCTTATCAATTCAAAATGTGATTTGATGCCAGCAGTTATTACATTAACAGTTTTTAAAGTATTTCTGCCCTTTAGAAAATCCCACAGGTTCTCATATATAAACATATCTTTGTACAGACAACAAGACATAAAGCTCTGGCCAGGTGTCTTGAATCTCTGTTGATTTTTTTCCTGAATATTACTTTTATTATCCTTGTTTTCTGTGAGTCCTGTGTTTCCTGTGAAGCACTCTGTGACAAACAAAATAAAAGATGTAAACAAACTTGGCAAATGCTTCACTTACTGTTGGATTATGCTAATTATGAGAGACAATTGCCCTCATCTCCTCTGCCAGTGCTCCAATTTGAAACAAGCTGTTGTGCTCAGAAGTGGAGCTAGATAAATTATTTCCTCATCATCAGCAACTTTGAATCTTTCCTTTCACCTCACATAGCAAAACACCACCCAGACAAATGACATGTCAAGGTATCGGCAGTGGTGCCTGTGCAGCGTGACTGGACAATCTTGAAATTTAAGTGAAGAGACAAGCTGATATTTCACTTTGCTCAGTTGAGATCCACAGAAAGCAAGATTAGACTCTGACCTCTGGGATGTAACAGAGGAGACTCACACAAAGTCTGTTGAGGATGAGTGTGTATAGCGTCCCTGCAGAGGCAATTATTTAATGCAGTGCTCAGCTTTATCAAACTGTAATACATCTTTAAGTTTAATTAACTTTGATTATCAAAAGGCTGTCATGATTCCAAAGTAATTTTGAGCTGCTGGATTCTGGGGATACTTTAAAGCTAGTGGTCATATATGGATGCACTCGGCAAATGGGCTGAAAGCGAGCCAGAAGAAGTGCAGTCATCAATATTCTCTTTTTGTCTGTTATTACACTAATTTACATAAACATGAGCTTGCACAAGCTGTGCCTTAGTCACACCAAGATGGTCTGCTCCTCCTGCTTTTCACTGGACTCTGGTGCTAGCGGCCACTTTTGCTCTTTCCTCCCTGCAGCAACAACATTTCTACTCTGTCTGGCCTGAAGTCATCCCAGGAGTTTGACTAGTACATCTACTCAGCAAATCAAGTTTCCCCCTCCCATCACAAGGATTAGATTTATTCTATCATGCTGTTGTCTAACTATTCCTGACGTTTTTTTTTATCATCGTAAGGACATTTGTTGCTCAAAATCAGCTCTGCATTCCAGTATTTTTTGCATTTCCATTAAAGTTCAAATGTGTACGATCACTATGCCATAACACGAGCAATTACAGTGCTTTAACTAAAATTCCACAATAGTTTATTTGCACTCAAAAGCTTTGTGTGATGCTGTAACTTCAATTTGGTTGAGAGTCTGTGAATCCCGGACCTTGAGTTACGTAGATGTATAGGAAGTAGCCTCGAACTCCATACAGTTTCTGTTTAATGCCTAATACTTGCTTTGATGAGTGTGCAGTGATCGAAAAGGACATTGCCGAAGGCTTGGCGAGAGCCTGCCGTGTCATATCCTCGAGGGATTGTGTGTGCCTCAAACACACTGAATTTCACACTGAATTAGCCAGACCAGCTGGTACAGGGAGATATTGATTTTCCAACAGAGTTGAGAGGGGAGGAAGGAAATGTAGCACCCAGACAAGAGAGAGGAAGAGAGGAGGGCGTTATGTGAGAGGAGCAATACAGGCTAGAGAAAGGACAAAAAGGCTGAGTGAAAAAATGTTGGGACCTAGCCGCTGAAACTTTATCAGTATCATCCTCCTCAGTTTTTGTTTCTCTTACGGTATTTATAGTTGGAAGATAATACTATCCCACTGCTTCCCTTTCACACATCTGCCAGTGTCTTAGTCTACTTTGCAAAGCCCTGGTCAATTCATATTCCATTTATAACCACTACCTTTTTGTCTCTGCTGGTTTGAAAAGGGCTTTATCCTCTTTTAACAAGAAGGGGGCTTTGAGGCTAAGCATATTACAAGGACTAAAGGCTATGCCAACTGACAGAGAGAGACAATTACAGCATCCAGATGCTGTTTAATTCTGCTGACACAATGCAGTCTGTGTTAGTCTCTGGCCTACATAGAACTCATGCATTTCCAGTAAATTACTTGAATAAATGCACAAAATATAATTACCTATGTACAAAAAAAAATTGATTTTAAGCCTGACTACTGGGAGAGAACTTCAGTGACTGAGCAAAGCCACTGAGAAATATGGTTAAGTTGCACAAACCCTTGAAAGAGTGACTATACTAATTAATACAAAGCCAACTTGACCAGTACACTCATCCTGTAATTGAGCAATTTGTCCAATCAAAAGTGGTCTCCTCATTGGTGACAATGTTCCCTTCTACAAGTCAGACACACATTTCAGAAGAATAAAAATATAATTAAACGATAATACCGACACATGATCATAAAAATTATCACTTTTTTTTTTTTAAATAAGGTGACTAAATGCTTCACTATCAAGAAAAAAAGCAAGACACAGATCAGAACAATTGAATGATCAGTGAGATTAACGTGGTGCATTTAAGGTAAGTCATTATTACTAGAAATACCATTAGGCCTATTACTAGTAGTTAGTTATTAGCAAGTACTTGTATGTCAGTGTTGTCTCACTGACCATGTCACAGATCCAGACTTTAGACGAGCCTCTAAAACAGAATTTCACACCCAAGATGACCAAATATCTCCTGAGAGCTGGATGTCATTTCTGTGTCGGCCAAGTGCCAGATTGAAACTTTGTATTACTGTATATTTTATGTAGGTAGTTAGGTAAAGCTACATAAAGGTGCATATTGTGTGGTAGTGAGACTTAATGATAAGTCAGACTGAAATGATCTTACCTTGCCAATACAGGGCTGCTGGGAGAGCTCAGACGAGCACCAGAGGTGGGCCGCCACCTTACAGGCTTTACAACGTAGCCCCTGCTTGGAGTTCCCTGCATGGAAACCGACATTCACTATATCACACAGACATCTTGGTAGACTGAAAACAGCTGTCCAACAGAACAACAGATTACGGCAAATCCCCACTGCAAACATTAGTAACTTGTTTTATAAGTATAATAGCAATGTCTTGCAAGCAGAAAGAAACTACTGTTGGTGACGGTGGTCTGTCCGATATGGTTTTAACTACTGTATACACTGTGAGTAAAAAATGTGTGATTATTTCAAATTTGCATTTTACTTTCCTGTTTCTGCTTATTTGCATTTACAAGCCACTTTGGTTGTCTATTCTTAGGATTGGAGGGTTTGCAATTGTAGTTATTTTTACAATAAAAAAAGATGAGAGCTGCTCCACTTTCTCGGCCTGATAATCAGACTGAACTGCTATTTCATTTTCACTTCATTATTTATTCAGTTAAAAACGCTGAAAAAAAATCAGTAATGTGGGTGACAGTTCTGATGTTTAGAAACAGGCTTCTATGCTCCAAAGATATTTTGTGACTGATAGCAAATTTACAACACATTATCTTACAGAATTTCTATAGCATTGGGCAAGAATGATGTTTATTTGTGTAGATCATTCTCAAACAAGTGTCACAATGAGTCATACTAGTCATTAAACCAAATGACACAGACATACTTCACAGTTGATGCAATATCTGTACAAATTCAGTTTAAAACAGTGAAGTTTAAAACACCCGGAAGTCTAATTTAAAGCATATTTGCCACACCAACGAAATCATAATAGGCTCTACAGAAGTCCTTTGCAGTTATTATGAATTTCAGAAATGGGCCCTGTACATAACCATCATGAAGCCAATAGCTTTGCTACAGTAAGTTTAAGAGAGAAAAATCCAGTTTGGTCAATACAAAGGTGATATCATGACACAATAAACCATGATATAAGTTGACGTGTCCTTAAGAGTTAATTTTTTTGGTTAAATAACTGGTTATAAACTCCTAAGTACTTGGAATCAGTCGTACATATAGCATGAACAGTTCAATTTTATTACAATTTGCAGGATGTAACTGACCATACCAATTTTTGCTGGTGGTTAAGAAAGTGGGCTGACCTGTTCAACAGATTTGGTTTTATGAGCAGTTCAGCTGAGAAATGTCTGCACACCAATTGTAGGAAAAGCCGATACAACTCCCGGTGGAGGTATGTTAATGGAACAGAAGATTGGACTGCAGTTTTTGCTGTCAATAATTTTCATTGGGACCATTTTCTGCTGAGGAAACTGTCCACAGTGAGATTTGTGGATTATCCTACATAATGATCTGCAGTAATCCTTTGAGAAGCACAAACACAATTCAGCCTCGTTATATTGGGCAAAGTGGCAGAAGTCCCAGGAGCAGAGATGTCCAAATCCTGTGCAAATAAACCCAAAACTATCTGCATGGCTTGATACCACAAGGGGGTAAGTGAGAAAATGGGTTTTGAGTGAACTTGCCCTTTTAAATCCGATGTTACTTTAAGCTAATTTAAACTGATATCTTTGCACAGGGCTTAAATATACTTGAATTAAGCCACTGATTCTGCTTTTTTAGACACCTACACCTTCAACAAAGAAACCTTTAGCAATATGCATTAAAAAAAGGAAAATTCACCGCTCTGAATGCACCGCTCTTAAAGTAACTGGCACAATTACCTACCTTGGATCATGTGTTTGCATCGCTGGCAGTTGGCAGGCCTACGGAAGACATGCTCTTGGAAACAGTGCGTCTTGACTGGCTGCATCGGCAGGGCCTGAGACTTTAACAGTGAGGGACTGATGGAAGGTGAGTGTGATGACAATGATGGGTTGGGACTGATAGATGGGGAAAGGGAGGGAGATCGCTCGTAGGCCAGGGGAGACTCAGAAAAGGGGGGAAGAGATGGCGCGGGTGGAGGCGTGGTAATAAGAGCAGAAGGTGGGCGAGTGTCTCCGTTGCTGCGCTGGAAAAAGTTGTCCATGCTCTTGCTGCGCATGACCGATTTGAAGGACAGGGAGCGCTTCAGTCGCTGCAGCTGAAAGAAAAAGTGAAGAAGTAGTTTAGGTGATTTTCTACAATGAAGAAGATGACAAATTACATCCTGTGCCAAGAGAACAAATCTGAAAGGTCTTGAAAACCCATTTTCAGTTTTTCTCTGAAAAACAGAGTCCTATATAACCGCAAAACTTGTTTTTACTTTTTTACAAAAGTTAGAGCAGTTCTGGTTATTTCACAAGAGGTTTCTGTATATTTGTGCTCTTGCCTTTAGCTCTCAATAGTTTGAAGTAGCTCTGAGCTCAGATGGAGAAAGTCAAGTTCACATACTTGTATGCAACAATCAGGGTTTAGCGACATTGAATCAAAATGTAATGACAGGTGTAGTTGGCAGGACTTTAAATAAATAGCCAGGGATGTCAATTTCCTAACTTTAAATTGCTTATTTAGTCATGACTTTTTGAAGGTATAGAAAAATAATTTTCAGGGGGCTATAAAGTCCCGAAGTGACAATTTAAAATAGGAACAACATGGCTGACCTTTGAAATGACAAAAAAGTGTTCAGCTTGAGGGGATGTGCAGTGTTTGAAAAAAATCAGTCTTTTAAAATACAGTCTGTTAGCTCTACCCTCTGCCTGTCCTTGCCCTGCCAGCCTGGCTTCTGATCTTCCATGTTCAGCTTTTTTCCCCACCTTTCCTTAGATCACAAATTTGCCATCCCTTGCGAATCCACATGAGTCAATACCCCTTAAAATTCACGTTTGATTAGTTTTATTGAGCGGCCTGCACCTTTGCATTTGATGCTGTCAGTGATGCACTCCAAACACTGTGTTTATCTTTGACACTGCCCCCGCTTCCCGCATGCTTGCCATCCAGTGTTCTCAGCCACAATAAAGGGCAGATGAGGACTGGCCATTGAGAATTTCACAAATTTTTCCAGTGGGGTGGTATTTTTTCCCAACCCTAGAATTAAATAGCCCATATAAAGATATTCAATAGGTCATCTTAGCTGCAGTGACATGGCTGGTGCGATCTGTAAAAGCAGGCACCAGTTGCCATCACAACTGAAACTCAAAGTATCTAGCACTTGGGCAGTTAGTGTCTAGTACTCATTAAAAGTATCTAGGACTTGCTGGTGAAACATGGATAGAAAAAGAAAACCTGTGGAACAATGTTTTTGTGATAGATTTCAGTGATAGAGTCCTGCTGCAGGTTTGAGAAGTTTACACTAAATTTCTCTAATGTCATCAACTTCGATTGTAAACTTGATGTAAATTTGATCATTTTCTTCTGGACCACTCATCAATTCTTTTTCACATTATAGCCTATGAGGCATATAATATTTCATTTTGATTTTATTGCCCAGCAATAAAAATGATTTGTTATATACTTACTCTACAATCTAAACAAACAGGTGAACATGGCTCTGAACAAGAAAGGGAAAGGATGGAGGAGGAGGGAGCAGAAATCAGCACAGATCCAATTAGAGGTGTGTGTGTACTATTGAATGTTATTGTGTGGCTGTGAAGTGAAGTAGAGCACAATACATCATTCATATGATCAGGTTGGACTACTTCATTCAAGTTATTTATTGTTGCATTACAAGATTGATGGCACATATGTAGCATAATACACCTAGTATGTATTTGCCTATGTCACGGTTGGAATACTGAATTTAATTAACACAACAGCATTTGATTCTTATGTCAGACAGTCCAAATGATGTCTGTTTTATGCATTTTTAAGGAAAAGATCAACTTGAGTCAGACAGGATGTGTTTTGAGGACATCTTTGTCCTTCTCTATGGAAAGCCACTGAACAATTGAGTTTAAAAGTAACTGAAGCACAGGTATGTTTTGCACTCTAATATGGTCTTGCTAATTGAATACAACTAATTACTGGTCATCTGAAAAATTCAGTTGCAGAATCAGAAAGGGAGAGGTTTGATAAAAACATGTTGTGTTAGTTTGAATTTGCTGTATCAAATTGGGGCTGCTGGACAGCCAATTCCCGGACTGCTTTTTGTTGCCAGTCCAGCCCTGATAAAGGGGAACATAAACGGGACAAACAATTACTGGGACTCAGGAGTGATGGGATCCAATATATGGAAATAATAATAACTGCTGTGGACTCATCCATCAAGAGAATGGCCTGCAGAATGAGGGCAAGGATGAAATAGAGACTGAAGAGTACCTCCTCAATTCACACAGAGCTCATTAACTGTCTACGTTAGTGACTGCGCAGCAAACACTGTTTTGTAGACCTGTCTCAAACTTCAATGTTTTACATGTGTATTTATTTCTGGATTCGTAGAGAGTGGCTGCTTTTCTTTAGTCAGCAAACCATTACATTTTGTATATTTTGTGGCATTAACATGTCTTTTCTGTATCACCCATCTTAACTCCTCCATAGAACATTTGATCAATAGCATTGAGCAGGTTCCTCTTTTTCTTCTTTAAGCCACAGATTCACAGATGCCAATTAGTTTGAGTGATGAAAAGAGTTCTCTCTGTTGACCCATTAGTGAGTGCCTCTCATAAATGTTTCCTACAGGGAGCTGAGTCCATGCTTTCCTTAATGGCCGTTTCTTGGCTCGACTAGTGGCCCATTCAGTAATGGATGTTCCTCTCTATAAGATGTTTTAAGTTGTCTGACTTTGTTAATCTTATCTGTGGTGAAGGCCGGTCTTTGCTCCAATTCTGAGGTAAAAGGAAAAACTTCTTCAAACAGAAACTGGGCAACACATGACGGATATAATCAATAGCTTAAACACCCCCCTGAGCTTTTACAAAGATTAAAAAAAAACAAAGAAACAGGGATTAAACCTAAGCTAGTATGGAGATTAAAGAATACTGGCTAATTTAATGCAAAATGTATTTTGTAAGTAGTTTTACAGGGTCGAGTAATCATGAAAGTGGGGTGCTCCAAATTACCATATCGACATGAGCCAGTTCCATCCATTTCCTGTATTTAATTTACACAGAAAATCTATACCATCTACAGACCTCTATGAATGAAAACAATGAATAAAGGTTAGTTAAATGGGTGGTTTTAAATAGTTTATCATAGGACCTATTATTCAGCAGTTACTATATCTACAAAAACTCTTTTATTGTATCCCATTAAGTTTAAGCACTGAAATATTTCAGAAAAAGTTTCATGACTGTTCTCAAAATGTACAGAGATGTAGTTTTATGCTTTGCCCACTTTCACAGTTAAAGTATGCTATATGGTCATAAGTATGTAGACTAGTAGGTCAGTGTCCATTTGTCTACCAATTAAAGGACATCATAATGCTACAGCATCCCTGTGCAGAAAGCCAGGTCCAGTTTGGTGTGGAAGAACTTGACTCTCAGTCATTTGAAAGCACTTTCAATTGCACGAACCTGTACGAAAGACCCTCAACCTCAGTGCCATCAAACTTTTGTGATTAATTGAGCTATGCCTTATCGCCAAACATCTGTTCCTGACCTCACTGATGCTCTTGTACTTGTGTTATAGCAGCACATAAATACTTGCAGTTTGGAATGAGATGTTCAACAATCACGATTTGCTGTAATGTTTGGGTGTCCACCTGATTTTTCTGCATATACTGTTGGTGCTACCAAGTAGCATAGGTATCTGACTGTTTCAGGACCATGGTCAGTTCTATTTCACAAATCCTTTAACAGTCTGTAAAAGCATGGACTGTAGTTTCAAAGAAACAGCTATAGATACAACCATTTCCAAATGGGTTTGGGGGGCTCATTCTCATTGGCTGAACCACTGCATGCAAATTTCAGTGTGATAGAGCCTACAGAGACTGTAAAGCCCATCAGAGGGATCTGATCATAAAAACAGGGTTTAACCTCACATAGTTGGGCAAGTCTCTGAGGGGAAACATTGAATGCAGGTATATACAGGTATTCGGATTAACTGAATTTTCAGTGCACAGCACAAGTACTATTACAGCAAAAATATTATTGTAGGGCTGCTACTAACTAATTTTCATTATTGATGTATCTACCAATTATTTTCTCAATTCATTGTTTTGTCTATAAAATGTCAGAAAATACTGAAAAATGCACATTATAATTTCAGAGTCAATGTTTATGTCTTTAGAAGTCTTATTTCATCTGATCCACAGTCAAAAACCAAAAGATATTCAGTTTACTCTCATGTATGACAAAGAAAAGCATTAGATTCTCACATTTGAGAAGGTAAAACCAGCAAATATTTGGCATATTTGCTTACAAAAAGGCTACTGATTACTTGCTTATCAAAATAGTTGCAGATTTATTTTCTGTCAACTAATTGATTAATTGACAAATAATTGCAGCTCTATATTATTCCAACTGCCCAAGCTTTGCAACTGGAGCTCACACACCACAATCTTTATAATCTACAGTTTATGTGGCTTCGTGTTTAAATGTTGAACACATGGTTCTGAGTATAGCTGCTCTTCATAAGTACGAGGAAATAAAATCAGCTTCACTGTGTTTTCTTACAGTCCGTAACTTCCTCCCCTGAAAACAGAACAGAATCAAAAGCAGAGCTCTAATGAATGCAAATCTCTATATTTCTCCATAGCACTCTTGTCTGTCTCTGTAAAGGGTTTGAAAAGTCTATTTATGGATCACAGAACTGGAGACCCGTCACACGCTGAACTACTGACAGCAATTAGCTCATCACAGAGCGAGTAGATGTGTACTAGAACAGACTGTGGTTTGAGGAAGAAGAAGATGAAGGAAGGAATAAGAGAAAAGTACGAGGGCAGTCAAAGAAAGCGAGGAAAAACAGAAGACAGAAACAGGAAAAAGAACATGGTAAGCAAGTGAAGGAAGAGATAGAGTACAAAAAAAACCACCCCACCACCATCAACCTCCCTTGTCTTTTAAAACTCCACAATGCACAGAGGCCTTTCTTTATCACCCCTCTGACAGACAAACAGAACAGTGGGTAGACAGAGCAGACGTCTATGCTTTGTTCTTTGGTCCGTTTGAAAATGAGCACAGAGCGTAGAGATGTTTGGTGAAGGCCTCTATAAATAGGCTGTTGTGAGGGATGCCTGGATAAATTAATGATTAAGAAGTGGGGGGTTGGTTGTTCATGCAAGATGCCTGAGAAAGGCGAAAAGTCATCCTTGTGCCACTAGTATGCAGATGCGTCTCTCTTTTTTTGCACTATATATCTTTTAACAACAGAGAAGTCCCATTGCACACTCAGGATTGAGGCACAACTGCAATTTCAGTCAGACACTTCTATCAAGGAATTGACCATTTATAGCAGATGTTAATACATTTAGATTTGGAATGGGATGATTCTCGAAGAACCAGAGCAGTAACAAGGACTCCAAAAATACATGAACATCTTAGTTAAATTAACAAAACCAAAAATCCCACATAAGGAGGCTCGGGTGGTGGACGTGCCACAGGAATATGATTGGACATTAGCAATACACCTGTGAATTAGCCGGTGACTGTGAAGCATGTATGAAACAGTTGATGCCAATCAGTACAAGCGTGACTTCAGCACTGTACCTGAATGAACACTAGATGCTTCACGCCATAACAGGTCATGCAGTGAGGCGACAGCTGACAACAGATCTTGAAGTTTAACGGTTTATTAATGATGTTTTGTTTGTGGCCATGCAACACACACTCTTGACCATCATGTCTTGTTATCTAGGAATCCTCAAGAAAGAGGATTTAGCTTTCTATAATTAAACATAGTGTCTTCATCCTCTGGATCAGTTTCTGAACATTGTATGCCAAAGATTTATAAAAAATAATTTAGATAGAAGCCACCCATGGAGTGATGTTGGACTAAAATTAGATACAGTTGTGTACTGGTGGCACACACAAGTCACAGAAAATATGCATGAGCACTTACTATGCTGCATTTATAAAACTACTTTGGACAAAAAATGCTTGTTTTATCCTTGGTCAGGCGTCTCAGTTATCCTTGAACAGCGCCATGGCTGTCTTTGTGTCCTTGCGCATGGCTATTACGCAGCCGGATACTGTATGTTATAAGACCCAACAGCCTATTGATTTATGAAACGTGAGCCAAATATACTGAATAATCCAATATTTGTTCATCTTATTCCTACAACATTAGGGAATAGTTTGGTTGACAATATATAAATCTCCATATTTCTCTCTTTATGTGAAGTGCCACATGCATTATTTCTGAAACCAGATCTATGATAGTCTCTGGTCATGCCATGTCTGCAGAAGCCTGATCTACAGCTGGGACTCAGTTGAACAACTTACTCCTTGCATGTTTGTCATTGCATCTTTAGCTGCTCATGATATTCAGGGTGTTACTAAACTCAGTGGTAACACAATTAAGTTTGGCATTCTTCTCACAGTGACCTGAGTTTTGAATTAAAGATGACCTCATTAGGCGTTGTTCCAGCTGGACGTTGTTGGGTAAAAAAGTGCACCTACTGAAATGACCTTTCGTACAAATGGAAAGTTGTAATGCTTCACTGCACAAGCTGTATTGCTGGTCGCTGGGCTTGGAACAAACTGACACCTTCCAGGAAAAGCACAAAACCGAGAGTTTAACTGCAGCTTACTCATCACAGAACCTGATGGATTTCCTCTGTCTCTATACATTAAAGTGATCTTAAGGGGCTTTACGTAGCTTTTGCATTATGCATTTAATATTCTTTCACTGCTCTCAAAAAGCACCTGTGAGAGGTGAAGTGATGACTATTGTTAGTAATGTCAATTCTCTTGAAGAAAACAACTATTAAAAGTCAGATGTAGTGGCATTTACTTTTATGTGAAACAGTTACAGCAACTTGGGGAGGTTCATTTAATTTTTTACCGGCATGACTCACTGAGCTTTTACTGTCTTACATACCAAATCATTGTCGTGTCAAAACTTCATAATTCAAGATTATAGATCATAAAGATTATAGACTGAGGAAATTACAAACTTGGCGATACATTTTTTATTTTAAGGATCTTCCACATAGGAAAGAGAGTCTAAAGTGAACCTTAAGAGCCTGAGGTTTCCCTCTAACCCCTTATTTTAGATGTTAATATCTTGGATGGAAGAAAAGGTGTGAATCGAGGTAAATTATTCACGTATGCTCCTCTCTTTGTCACATTTACAGCTCTGTGTGTGGCTGTTGTTTGAAGGGCTGTGATGCATGAGCCTCGTGCTAGCGGATACTTCTGCCCGCTCGAGTGTGCAGCAAAAGAGGCTTGCATTCCCAAATCCAGCCGTTTAAAAGGCTTAACTGCATAAGGAGCTTTTGTAGCTTGCATTATTGTAGGTGACTGCCACAACAGCTCTTTGATGTTCACACAATGGTGGAAAAACACTTATTGGAGTGTTCAATAAGAACAGGTTGATTATGTTTTGATGGTATTTTCACTTTAAGGTTGACACATATAAACAAGAATGAAATGTGATCTTCAGGGCAAAACATATTTTTACAAGATTTACATGTTTATGTCCAGTTTTTTTTTTTTTTTTGAGCAGTTCATTTACCCTGTTAACAACCATCACACTGTGTTGTTACACACTTAAAGTCAACAGAGGTTTGCTCCATTTTTTCCCTGTTAAAAGGATTTACTCCTTATCCAAATCAAGGGTCTAAGGATAGAGGTGCTGTATCGCTGTACAAATTAAAGTAAAGTAAAGCCTTCTGAGGCAAATTTGGGATTTGGGATATTGAGCTATACATAAAAGAACTTGACTTCACCTGACTTAAAAGAGGAGAAAGAAAAAATGGGATGTGCAGAGTGCAGGATGAGATCATCTTCCATATTGTATTCAAAACATAACCTACTTTACTGACTAAAAGGCAAATGAGGGATGAATGTAAACGGAGAAATTCTTCTGTGCAGAATTTTTTTTATAATAAATTTAATAAACCACCACTAGGAGAAAGAAAGACTCAAAGTACACAAGAAACAATTAAAAACTTAAATGTTGTTTTTCTAACAATTATGTGCAAGCAGAGCGCTCTTAAAGAGTACATAACCATGTTACAACCTAGTTGCTAAGCAACACAAGCTCTTTATGAGTGATGACTTGTGTTTATACACTAATCATTCATTCAGTCTTGCAGTCAAAGGTGCACATTTTTCAGCTGTTATCAAGGTGAGTGTGCTATTCAGAGCTGAAGAGCAGAACTACGCATTTTTCCCACTCCATTACGTCAACTTCGCCTCTTAGAGAGAAAATAACCTCAGAAGTTCACTGTCAATGAAGCAGCAACCTGAGGTCAGTACTAAACAAAGGACTAAACAAAGTCTATTATCCCAACAGACTTGACTCTTAGCCTGACACTGCACATGGCACTCTGCTGGATCAGCAGCATTTCGGAACTCAATCGAGGACAGTAATTCGATGACTTCATCATTAATCAAAACAGTGCTGGGTCAATGTTGGATCCATGCAAGGTGCCACTGTGAAAAAATTGAAAAGTTTCAGCTTGTATTCTTTCATGAATTTGTTTCATTCTTGACGTCGTTCCTCTCTTCTTCTATCCTTTGCAAGTTTTCTGTTGCCGTAAGTATCCGTCTTTCACTGTGCGTCTGTCTATCTGTAAGCCTTCATCTGTTTTCTGTGCAGACTAGTTTGTTTCAAAGGTCGGCGGTGCGAGTCAATCATTCTGGCAGGAGAAATACAAACATATCATAGTTTGTCAGAAGTTAATTGACTGAGTGATGAATCCTTCTGCCAACAGCGATAGAGAGGAAACAAACACAAGGAAGCAGAATAAAGTTTGTTCCAAAATGTCATCTACATACATATAATCGCATTAGGAAAGCTCTGCAGTCTCATTTGCTCATTAAGGGAGTTTATTCACCTACTGACGCAGGGATTCAGAAGTTAACCAAGAGGAAAACTCTCTCAGAAATGAACAAAAACAGCATCATTTTTCATTTTAAAGCTGATTTTGACTGTTTTTCATGTTTGCATAGTTTGAGAATTAAAACTGAAGATAAGGAATGTAGGAAACCAAGAAGTCTTTCTCAACAATAAACTGTAGTTTGTAGTAACCGACTGAACTGGCAACCCAGATCTTGCATAATTCTCAGACAAATAAAGAGACCGTGAAGAAACGTCTGTTCACTGTCACTCACGTCTTCTTTTCTAGTCTGGCTTAATTTGACATTCTCTTCTCTTTTGCTGTTTCTTATCTCTTCTTCCATGCGTTTCTCATATCCATGTACTGTACCCCCTCTTATTCTCCGTCTCTCTCTCTCTCTCTCTGGCTATCCTATTTTTAAATCTCTCTTATTCTTTCAAGCGCTCAGGCAGCCTTCACCAGCCGGTCACTCTCTTCAGAAAGGGAAGCAGAGAGCTGTGAAGAAAGAAGACGATGCAAGAAAGGAAGGAAGAATGAGAGAAGTTGGACTTAAAGAGAGGTGAAGTGCAAGTGGAAAGACATGAGACCACGTTTCAGGTTTCATTTAAATGGGAAACAGCCAATAGAAAAAAAAAGAGAGATGGGGAAATAGATACTGTGAGTCTAGAGCTAGAATTGAATTAGATGAGAAGAGGCTGGCTGATAAGGAAGTTAGAAGAAAAGCAGAAGGAGGGAGAGCTCAGGGAAGTGAGTGTGAAGGACAAAAAGGAGAGAAAAAGCATTGCCATCATTTCAGCTCATAAAAACGTCTTTGTGTTGGCTGAAGATGTGATGAGCCGTGTGACGGCCCTGCAGACCGGAGCACAACAGCACACCTGCATTATCAGCATTTATACCCATTTGTCTTTTTGTAAATATCAAACTTTATGTAGCGGCTGACACTCATTTCCTCCACCACTGAACAACATAGAGCGTAACGCTTGCTTTGCCTTCCCAAACTTTTTTGCTCATCATCCGCAGCTCCATTCCTCACTTAATGCAAGGCACTTCAGCAACATGTGCTCCAAGTGATTAGAGTGGAAAAATAATATTTTTTGGAGCCATCACCTTGCCCGTAGGTGGAGGTTGAATAGCTATTTGCTTCACTGTCACAGCCTCTATTAGAAGCACTTCAGAAAGCTGGTAGGCTCACTTAGCGCTGTAATAAATACTCTGAGAGTCGAGGGACAGTAGGGGGGACGGAAAGGGAGTGGAAAGGGAGAGATGAAGGAGGGGTTGATGAAGAGATGAGAAAGACTGAGAGAGAGAGAGAGAGAGAGAGAGAGAGAGAGAGAGAGAGAGAGAGAGAGAGAGAGGGGAGAGAACAATGTTACCGAATGAATAGAGCAATACGCAGAAGTGAGAAGATTGAGAGTGACAGGAAGGAAACGAGTGGAGCTCTAGAGATACCCTCGAGCACACTGCTCTAAAAGAGAAGGGTATATTTCAGCGAAACCAAGTTGTAACACGCATTTAATCTTCACCACCCTCTTTTCTTCTTCTTCATTCTTCTTCTTCTGCAGGATGTGGAGCGGTCACAGCTGCCAGCGGGGGCTCGGCAAACACAGAGCTACATGGCTGACGCAGCTTGGTGGATTGTTTCCGCCCAGTTCTGTTTTGTCTGGGCGGCCATTTGTGTGAGTTATGACCAAGCCCCTAGCTAGACACAGTAAACATCTGCTAGCTGATTTGCTCATAAATTCACGCAGCACCTAAACGCCCACCATCCATTGTGTTGTCTATAGTTAAATAGAAAGAACAAGAGTACCGCCCCGCCAGGCTCGTTCCAGGCCTCTGTGGTGATGACCAACAAAAGGCGGCCATAATGTGATTTGTAGCCGCTGCAATTAAGGTTGTTCTTGACGCTCATTTGTAAATGTTGAAAATGTGTTGCAGGAGATTTAGGTCAAGTCAGTGAAAGATAATTTGCTCAAAAGATCCTCAATTTGAAGTTTTTTGACAGAGAGGCATGCATGTCAGAAATACAAAGATCAATCACAAACGACAAACTTATTGGGGTTTTTTTTAATTACTTTCATATTTGGACTGAGGTTATTATACACTTCTACCCAAAACTAGATTACCAACTGGCGCCCCAGAACTACAAGGCCCCAAGACATGTCAAGTGATTTATGCTAATTTAACTGAAATGTTGTTTGAGAATATGCATCAATAAATCATAATAACAACTAACATGATAAAGGCCTTCAGGTGGGTGTTACTTTGCTTCCTAATCTTGAGGCCAAATCTGGTTTTAAGACCTTGATTAGTTTAATTTTTGGCTTATATTTTATTTAATCTTTATGTAACCATGCACGTACCATTCAGGTTGGAAACCTCTTTTACACGGGAGACCTGACCGAGAAGGCAGCACAAATAGTTGCAAACAAAACAATACAAAATCCAGTAACGGATAAAGAAACACTAAAACAGGTTATAACATAAAAGTGAGGCTAAGAGAAGAGACAATAATAATAAATCAGTAGTCTTAAAAATATCAGTTATTTACTACTGCAGCAGATATACTGAATATCTTATAATCTGGGATATCGATCGCAAGATAAACTCAAGATGCAAGATGCATATCCCTAAATCAGTTTGTTCTGTCAAATTGCCCCACAGAAAATGATGGATCCAGGTAATTTTATAGCAGAGAAAGCATTGAAGAAGTGTATGAATTTTACAGAGAGGGGGAGGAATGTAGCATTAATGGGAACCCAGCAATTCACTTTTACCTGGGCCACCTTACCAGGAGAATCCAGCAATGTCTCTATGGTTTAAGCCATCTAGTGTCTTGTGGTGTGTTTTCTGAGCAAGAAGATATAACACCACCAACGGTACAGGCTCATAATTCCTCTGGAACACTGTTATTTACTGAATGTACAAAATATTTAGGATGCTTTCTATAAATTGACATGCACAATTAACATAAAGCATCTTCCTGCATCTCAGTCTCAACAATAATAGTCTTTATTTGTGCTCATTTCATCATTGTGCTTTAAGAAAACATGTCTTTTCTTGAGCTAGTGTCTCTGCTATTCAGTGCATTCACTATACATGCAACAGAGCACACACCTTCGTGTAATCTCTGCCCTAAAGGTCAGGGTAGTTAAAGAAATAAAGCGGCTTAGACTTGTTATGCAAGACCTGCAGACAACACAGAATTAGCCTCGTAAAGAAAGGAACCAAGCTTGGTCAAAAAAACTTCCCTTAAAAATAAACGAACTCAAAGCTCAAAGCAAAAATCAATTGTGCTTTAAATTAACTTCAGAAATTCATTCATTGTTTTAATAACCAATTATCTTTTCGTTGTATGCTGTAATATACACAGGTGTGCTGTTACCTTTGATTCAGGTTGGCTGGGTACGGTAGCCTGTGGTCGGTGCAGGTCCCGGTTTTGTGGTTCGTTCTCCTTCTCGCTGATTTCCGTCATCTCGGATTAAAAAAAAATGCTTCTTAAACAGAAAAACTGAAGCAAACTGATAAGTCCACCGCGACAGAGTAATGAAGAAACTATGCATATAGAGGTTTAAACATCGCTACAGGCTCTCATCCAAAGAGGTAGGGCTAAGTCATCTTTCTTTGGCAGCATCCATCTGGGAATTTGAATTTAAGTGAGATATTCCGTCGAAAACGTGCCTCTTGTTTTCGGGTTTAGCGATTTAAATTGGTGCATTAAAGACCAATAAATTAAACTGGGAGAAAATATCCACAGGAAGCCAGTTGATTCGTTTATTTCTCTCCTGCTGCCTCACGCTTCTCTCTCGCGTCTACCGGCCAGTTTTCCTTTCCTCTCCCCGCGCGCACACACGCGCTCTACAACAACTTCGATTTCGCCGTGACGAAGTGCTCGGCGCGTCCTGATTGGTCCAGACGTCTTAAAATACGCCAAAAAGCACCGCTGGAGCGCGTCAGGATTGGCTCCGAGATGATGACGCTCACAGAGGTGGGCGGCAAGTTGCAGGTGGATCAACTGAGCGCAGATGTGTGAAACTTCACTAATGCGGCTTTGTTTACATCTTAAATATTTGATAATAGGACACATAGCAATGAATAAATGTTTCAATAATGCTCACACTTTCTCAGTATAGTACATGTTTTAAAAGCAACATAAGGGTGTCTGTTATAAACACTATATATATATCCTCATCTGATGTTTTGATGAAGGGCCATAACATATAATTCACATAGATTTCATACCATTCAGTCATCCCGGATACTTCCCTGTATGAGAGTATCTGCATTCATTATGTTTCTCTACTCATGTATGACGTTTTTATTTTTAATTAAAAGGTAGGTTCACATTTTTCAAATCACACTCCCAGTGTCCCTGCAATTTTTCCCTCTTGTTCATATTGGCCCCACCTAGAGAGATCCTTTCCCTATACTAAAGCAATATAAATGATGGTGGGCAAATCAATCACAGTGCTCATAAAAATGCATTCGGCTCAAGTTAATATGACCTTCCAAATTGACAGTCTTTTTTTTTTTCTTTTTTTTTTTTTTTTTTTTACAAATGTCCTTTTATTGAAGCTCAACAAGGAGACACAATCTTTAGAAACATAAAAGTAGTAGTTTTGGAAAACTAAACCTGTTTATGCATCTTGATTGAATTCTGTCTATAATCTTGTATTACTGGCTGGATATTGTGTTCATTTGTTTGTAGTGTGTGTGACACTTGCCTCAGTCTGTTTATGTTGTTTGTATTTATTGTTGTAACAATGTTTATGCTGCTCTCTTGGCCAAGTCTCTTTTGAAATAAGAAAGAAGAAAGAAATAACTTAACAGTGGAAGATACACACTTGATTTATTTAACTCTGGAGTTTCATATTAGCTTCAGCTGAACTTTGAAATGCATCTCTGCACAGAAAAAGGACTGAGGGGGATTTTATCCTCCATCACTTACATTGAAGTTGCTTTAGGAACAGATCTAATCAAGGCCAGAGTAAAACATAAAGTGCATACTGTATGAGCTGGATATACCTGAAAGTAATATAAATCTTTCCTTTAATAAAGAAATAGATTGCTGTGAAACAAGCTAACACTGTTGGGGTGAAACAGTCTGAGAGCCACAGGCGCCTAGACAGACACAACAGTCTATAGAGAGCCAGTAGTCCAGCATGGATGGCTGAATCAGCACCAAGGACAGCTCCTCTCTGCCTGTCTGCCTCTGTGTGTGTGTGTGTGTGTGTGTGTGTGTGTGTGTGTGTGTGTGTGTGTGTGTGTGTGTGTGTGTGTGTGTGTGTTTCTCACTAATTATCAGCCTTTTCTTCCATGTAAAACTATGTGGTTTCATTCTCACCATATCACATTTATTTTTAATATAGGTTGATAGACTTTTTTTAAATTATTATTATAAAGCACGTTCAGTTTTACATTGATACCCTGTGTACAGTATGAAGTGTACTCCACCACTCTGAGCTAAGTATAGAACAACAAAGGAATGGCACTGACTACTAATGATTTCTTCTTCTCACCAAAGCAGATATGCGAAGTTAACAGGACAATTGTGGCATGATAATTAACGAGCCCGATAAGTGAACGTCCTTTAAGATTCTGCCTTCAGCACTTCATTAATATTTAGATAATATTCTCCAACAGACCAGTTCATCCTTGAGCATGAGGAGAAACATCTATCTATCTATCTATCTATCTATCTATCTATCTATCTATCTATCTATCTATCTATCTATCTATCTATCTATCTATCTATCTATCTATCTGTCTATGAATTATAGTGCAAAATTTCCCAACTAAAACACCAGTAGATATCTCTTTTATTCTGAACATATTTTCTCAGAGGCAGAGTAGGTCTGTACTGTACACTATGTCCTTTTTTTTAGTGGCAGTTGTCTGAAACAATCAAGGCTTGCCATGAGTAGCTTGACAGCACATTGAGAGCCCCTGCCATTCTCGATCACTGAAACAATATTTAGTTGCAGTGCAGCAGGTAATTATGCAAATGAAAGTCCATATTATTTTATCATAAATGCATGAAAAGGCTGATAAGGACTTCTCAAGGGCTTCTCAGTGTAATTGTGTGTGCCAGAGACAGAGCTATCAGCTTTACTGTAAAAATCAACTGTGAAGCGACGGTGTGACCTCACTGCATATACTGCAAAGCTGGATATATACATTATATTTTATATAGCCAATATAATCTTTAAGTTGAATCAATTTTCACGATACATATAGTTAATCTACTTTAAAATGCCACAATTGGTAAAGGTTTGGGTTTTCTTATTAATCTTTGTTCAATTTGCATTCCCCGTTGTATGTAAATATTATTAGTTGGGTACAAACCACATGAAGTTCAAGAATTTCATAATTTCATATTAGCCATTCAAAAACATCAAAACATGTAGGAGACGAATGACAGGAGAAAACAGTGATATCCTTTGCTTTTATGTCATGTCCAAGCTCTAGCTGGTATCCAATTTGCAGCATCATCTTTTATTAAATGCTTCGGGGAACTTTTTTTTTACGCTCTACTTACGATACAAACCCCCTATTCGTTCACTCTCTCTCTCTCTTTCTCTTTTACACACACACACACACACACACAAGTAAAAACACACAAACATACTCAAAATCTATGTTTGAAGTGCAGTACTCAAAAATGTTTCTTTTTGAACACATGTCTCAATTTAAAAAGGAATGTATTGGTCCCAGTTACATGCAGATTTTATAATGTATCGTGCATTTTACCTGTCTTGTTCCTTCAGCCTTTTCCCCTGCAGCACCAGGTGTCTTACTGCATTTCCGCAACTGTCACCATCCATTATCATATGCATTTGTATGAGAGTGTGTGTGCTTGTATGTATGTGATGTGGAGCTGCAAGGAGCAAGAGAAGAGGATTAGGGTTCTGTCTCTGGAAGGCATGTGACCTGAAATGACTCTATTTAATCTCCCCATCCACTCAAATTAGCATAACCCTATTCTCTCTGCGTTCTCCTGTATCTACCCACTCGTCTTCTCCTCTCTCAGTTTTAAATGTTTCACTCAACACACTCCCTCTTGTTTGCTCGTTATCACTCGTCATCTTTGCCAACTGTGTTTCTCATCTATTTCCAGCAGAAAAGGAGCCATCTCTCACAGCAGGCATACTGGTGAGGCAGCTGACGTCAGCTGTTTCTGCGCTCAGGGTAGCTGGAGAGTTTAGTTTCTGCTCTGAGGTGCTTTGGTTAGACTCTGCTTGGTTTGTGGTTTATCTGGAGACTGACAAGTTCCCATGTGGTGCTGCTTGGCCACATTTCATAACATACTTCTCAGTAATAATAGAGGAAAAACTGGTTATAGTTTGTATCTGCATGTAGAATAATGCCTGACTGACTCTGTCTTTGTCTTTGTGATGTGTGTGAAGATGTTTGATGTTCTATCATAACAATAATCAAAAAAAGAACAAAACAATAGGCTACATCTCATAAGTAAGTTTCTTAGTGCTATATTTTCTTCATTATATGCAATACCTCTCCACGAAAGGGAAATCGAGGCCATAATTAGAGGACAATGTTGTGAAATGACCTTGCTAATGCAGATGAGGAAGTGCAGGAAAGTAAATGAAGTATCTACACATCTAACCCAGGGCTCAGGGATCTTCCCTGCATGGTGCCAATAGACTTCATTAAACAAAATTACACCATAGAATCCATTTGGGGAATATTAAGTTGTAAAAATGTATTAGTCAGCTGCTGGTCTTGTCAACCCAAACATGGTATTGGTCATTTTTACCAGTAGGACAACTGTAAAAACTACAGTAATGATGGTGGAACAGATCATCTGGTGTGGGGTAAACATTTAAACGCAAGGATCCAGCAATTCATCAGTGGTAATTCATTTTTTTTAATAGATGAAAAGGTAATATTACAGAGAAAGTATTACAAATCAGAACACTGGCAGTAAACAGGGTTGAATTTACATAATAAATCATTATATTTCTAATCCACCATCTTGGCATCTTTGTACTACCCCAGGTCTTACTGAACATAGGAATCTAATTTAAATGCAACACAAAACAATCCATTCAACACAGAAACAAATCCATGTAATATTGAGAATAAGATTATAAGAGTGAAAAGTTCCTTTTTGAAGTTATGATATGATATGATTTATTTAAAGAATACAGACAACATGTTAAAGTGAAAACACTTTTCCAACTTTCGTAGGTTGTTTCTTTATGCAACTGCAGTGGTTTGGAGGGGAAAAGCACTGGCAGGCCAATGACATCTATACCTTCCACCTCATTAAAAATTCAGAATCAATGAATATGCAAACATTGATCATTTCAGTAGTTTAACTGCTGGACACAGGATGTCTCATATTTCACTGGAAAGTCCGTTCTCAGTGTATATGCATTGGAGACTTCCAGTTTCAACATCACACTCGTGTAAGTTGCATACTAGACCACAATTGGCTCAAAAGTTGAGATGTCACATATGATGCTCATACTTACACGCCTTAAAATCAGATTTTTAATGAGCACAAAGAAACTTTCAGAAGATGAATGTGAAAACAGCCTTCTAGTATCAAATTCTGCACACACATCATTCTGCACAGTGAAGCTCAAACATTCAAATGACAATGAGCAAAACACATTTTTGAGTGGACCGGGACTTTAAAGGTTAAACTAAGCATGACAACTTATGATGTAACAACTACAGTCCAGTAAATTCCTTGCACAGTCAGCCACAAGCGCCAGACACTTTCAGCACCCACATTTTCCTCATGTCATGACACTACACGATTCAGATGGTGATTATAATCCTGGTTTGGCCCGTGACAATTGATTTTGATGATCTTTCCAAGTGTGCGCAGGTCTGTGCAAAATTGTGCAGGCCACTGAGGACGGTCGCCACATGTTATCTCATCATATGCAGCAGGGTTTAGGATACAAATCATTTGCCTCCCAACTGAGCCTTGGAGCAGTCAGAGCTGTTAATGATTTGAGCTTCATGACTGGAATGTAGACAAAATGTGTACGAGATACTATAGTTTTAGCTGGTTTATGATGGAAATGTGAACAGTTATTAAATATGTGGTGCTGGAATATATGTACTTGGAGTGCTGTTGACCTCAGAGATGGAAATCTGCCATTCTGCTACAATTTTCTTCTGTCATTAAGTGATGGAAATAACAATGTTGCACAATGTGGCTCAGTAGATTGCCAAGTGCAACATGCTTTTTAAAGATTAATAATCAATTAAAAGAGGAGAAAAGCTCCTTCTTGTGTCTATGAGAACAAAAAAAACTCAGTCTTGCTCAATGCTCAAAGCCCACTTGGTGTAAAAATGTGTTATTTTAAAGATCCTTTTCTATTTAAATTAGAAAGCTTAATTTAAACTCTTTGATGTAATGAACATCCACAGATCACTGATGTATCTGGGTCAAACATTAACCTACTAATTCCTGATAGGAGACAAATCTCTTTTATGATGTAACAAGCAAACGTTTGCTCATGTGCGAAACAGCCTTGTTTTTTATTTATCACTTTGAAGAGTTTTTCCACCGTAAGCCAGCTCCGCGTGGAATACATGGCCCACTTCTTTCTGCATGAGTTTGCTGTGTACTGAATGTTTGTGGTGGATCTATGTTGTTTTTTTTATAATCTAGACGTTCATGTGTGCGTTCATGTGTTTCTCTATTTCATGACAAGAGAGAATCTAATGACGTGAAAACCAAGTCCCCACTGTACAGCTGATGTAAGATCCTTTCCACCAGGTTAGCTATGAGTTACGAGGCGAGCTATCACGACTGCACAAGCAAGACGTTCAGGGTGTCAGGAAAATAATTTGGTGTAAGAGAAACAAGTGCAAAGGAAGAGAAGATCAAGCAGTGAAATCTTTGATACCAATAAAATTTATTACATTTTAGAGCCAACCTTTAAACTTTATGAGTTACTGTGTTTTTCTAAATCAGCTGAAACTGCAATAACCATATATGGAAAGCGACATCAGACTTGATTATAAACACTATGTTATGTAATATTTATGCAACAGAATTGGCATCCTAAGACCCGTGAAACAACTTACAAATTGCTGTGAACACAGAAATGGAAGAGAAGGTGTGAGTGTTACATTTAGACAGTCACTGGAGGTATCTGAGTGCAAGATAAGCAAAAGATTCAGTATTATGTTGTATTTGTGTTATAGAGACGCCAACAGTGAGATACAGTGACTGGTGGAGCAAACAAACTCATTACGACCAAATAAAACGATTATATCTTAACAATGCCAAGAAATGAAATTATCTGACCTTAATCTGATTACATGAAAATGATTCTGACCTGATTACTGTAAGAAAACATATTATGTGCTGCCTCACATGCTAAATAACATGGATCATTACACAGTCAGTGAGCAGTCCGAGAAAGATGAATATACTGTAATTACTGGTTACAAGACCATGTGGTCACTTAATGATATGGAACTGAGATTCAGATTCACTTTGCCCAACATAAAGAAATATTAATGTACATAAAATGTGTTTTGAAATTAGTCGAGTGACTGGGTCTATCTGGAGAATCTGTGTAATGCTGCTTTATGCCACTTGAGTAATGCAAGTAACACTAAACAATGTTAATCTTTTTTTTAACAACAAGACAGAACCATTTTTTTTTTTAGATTTCCTTTAATGTTATACCAATTTCCTGAAAACTTTTAGAGTAATTTGCCGGTATTTAACGGTTCATTTTACAGAAAGGGTGGTTCGATTTGGTACAAATTATATGAAAAATGGAAAAAGGTAAGGTTGTCATTCTATTTGAGTTCATATGTAATAAACTGTGCCTGCAAATTTCAGGGAAATTAATAAAAAATTAAAGGACCTGTAAAATAAAACATTACTTAAGTCTGATACCACTTTTATGTTTGTATTGTTAATTTGATGCTCCCACCAGCAGCCAGCACAAAGACTGGAAACAGCTAGTCTGGCTCCTTCCAAAGGTAATAAAATCCACCTACCATCAGCTCTGAAGCTAACTGATTAACACAATATATCTTGTTTGTTTAATCCATAAAAAAGTGTAAAAACAACACATTACTTTGTAATGGGAGGTTATGTAGTTTCTAGTCTGGGAGCAGAATCTTCCTTGATTTTTTTTCACAGTGTGTTGTTGCCAGGCAACAAGCACATAGTTTTGATCTAACTCTGGGAAACGTTTCCAAAAATGTGAAACTATTCCTTTAGGTACAGCTTTGGAGAACTTGTACTGTTCTTTACTTTTACTGCCTTACAGAGAGAAATGTTGTTTTTTTTGTTTTTTTTTTTACTATTTCAGTACAAGTTCTTGCAGATTTTGATGCAAATGAGACAGAGAGCCAGATTTAGTTGCTGAGCCAGAGTCAAAATAATTTACTCAATGAATGTGAAGACTATATTTAGCTCTAGGGGCAGATCTACCGTGTCAAGTGGTGTCTACCTTGCTCACAGACTGTCAGTGTGTGACAATGATTTGTAAGCTTGAACATGTGGCCGTTTGTCATATTTTTACTAAAACTATTAGCTGGAGCTACTCTACTGCTTGCCAGTGTTACAGATGTAAAGCTGTTTTTCCCTTCTTGTGAAAACTAGTTTGTGATTTAGTCCTGTAGAGGAAGGAGGATTTGGTCATCATTGATTTAAGGGTTTAGGATCAGGACCTGGGTTTAGGGTCAAGGTAATGGAATTAATGTAGTCATGAGAGGAAGGTCTTTGTGTGTGTGTGTGTGTGTGTGTGTGTGTGTGTGTGTGTGTCCATGGAATCAAAATAGCATTTACATGTGTAAATGTGTATTTATATTGACTACATCCACATTTACAACCTCTCTCTCTATCATGTTGGAGGATACAATAGCAAACTCCATTTATAATCTGAACAGGTATCAGCAGTGAGTCATTTAGCCACAGACACATTCTCACACTTTGCTCCTATAGGCCTACAGTATATATCTATATATCTTGCTTCACATCAATGTCTGAGCATATGTGACAAGACAGTGATTTGTGGGGGAAAAAGGTTTTTGTGCATATGAGTGAGACCTTGTGTGGATTCACATTTGACAGCATGTGAGAGGCAGCTCGAGAAAGAAAGGACCAGATGTTAGAAGACAAGCTGTGGCAACATCTTACGTATTCCAATCCTATTCCAACTGAGAAACACAGTTTTTGTCACTATTTCCAAAGTTGATAACAGCACCAACCTGCTTATTTTTTCTCACTTCCACATACAACACAAGTCTTGTGGGAAGAAAATGTGTTTTCTTCACTGATGCTCATTTGAATTTTTTCATTCAATGAAACAGTCTTAGAAGGTTTTGGAGGGGTGTAATTAAAATGAAAAAGTCTTAAAGATGTAAGAAGTTTTATTTTCTTACTTTCATAATGCCAAGATTATTCCACTAATTACATGGTTGTGTAGCCTTAAGAATATTTACTATTACTAAGAATTGCATACATTTTACATTACTGCCATCATTTATACCATATCATATTTTTTTATTTCACCTTCATAGCAGCCATCAATTTTTAGCTTTTTTAAAAGTACTTTATTGAGTTCATTGACAGTGTTGAATCTAGGTTAACAGCCCAGTTGAATCATGTTTCAAGTGTTCTATGTGAAATAGTGATAATCAAAAATATTACATAACTGTGTTTCACAAAGGAAAACAGTTAATAATAATAATAATAATAATAATAATAATAATAATAATAATAATAATAATAATAATAATAATAATAATAATAATACATTTTCAGCTAGTTTAACACTTCAATGCAGGAACAAAGGACAACCAATCTCTGTTAGTTGCCTGGCAACAAGAGTTCAGGAAGTTACTGCACCCAACCAAGAAATAGCTAGACACAAAACTTCAATATGTCATTTTTACACTTAAGTTTTTGTATGAAGATAACATGTTAATTAGTGAGCTGTAGAAGTGCAGCAGAAGTGCTGTTACCTTTGGACAAATGCAGGCTAGCTGTTTCCCCCCGTTTACAGTCTTTATGCTAAGCTACGCTAACCAAATGCTGGCTGTAGCTTCATATTCAATGTACAGACACAAAAGTGGTATCTCCTCTCACCCTCAGCAAGAATAGACACATTTCCCAAAATGTCCTTTAGGAGGCTAAAATTCCTTTAACATATTATAATTTAAAGCTTTAACACCTAACAGAGGACCTTTTAAATTTAGAGATTATTATGCCAATCCAATCCAAGAAAAGGGTTTAATTTACTTTATGAAGACTTAGACTTATAAATCAGTTTTACTTTTACCTTAATTGATTTTTAAGGTATAATACAAGTGTCAAAGCAAAACTAAAATCCTCTTAGGAGAAATATAACAGTATTTTACGAGACTTAATCCCATAAAGAACAATAAATCTCTGTAAGTGGAGCAGCACACTCACGGCACATCCCCATAAGTGTCTACAGGGGTAATAAAGTGATATTTTTTCAGAGAGACACTTGAAAAAGATGGATTACCAGCAGCAGTGATTTTGTGAGAGAGAAAGAGAGAGATTGAAAGAGAGAATGACAGAAAGAGAGAAGGATTGGCAGAGAGGATGGGAAGGTGGCCAGAATGACATTGGGGTTTGTGTTTAGCATGCCAAAAGGGGTTGGCACTGCCATTCGCTGACTCACACCCCGGCCCCACAGGGATTATAGGGACAATAGACTTCCATTTCTTTTTAATGAGCACTACAGATTATATGCCTTACAGACATGTCATCGTGCAGAAATACAGCTACCGACAGGAGAAAAGGGTGGAGGACACAGGCCAAATGGACTTCTCTCGACTAAATAGCCCTTCAGTTTGTACAACTGCCCACAAATACTTTGGAAGGTTTATGTAATGGAAGGAAACACTTTATACAGCTGAGAAAATATGCCTTGTGACTTGACATGACTGTTACTTAGGACATAAAGTTATTGTAATATACGTTCTGTTCTATGACTGAGGTGAAAAGTGATGTTCTTTCCTTTCCTCATGCCAATCAGTTTGGGCAAACTCTATTCACTTAAGAAAGCCATAAGATGAGACTGAAAGCTCTGGGAAAAAATGGACTTTGAGATTAGAAACTGCTGTTTCCAAGCTCAAGAATGATCCTCAAACTTTTTTCCATAGGGTTTTTTTTTTATTATTGATTGTGAGCAACAATTTTACATTATACAAGAAAAATGTTATAATGAATATAACTAATTAAGAGAGAAAATTTGTCTGTATCGTTTTTTTATCTGGCATTTCCATGTATTTTATGTACTACTGTCATACCATAGTAGATTAAGAGCGTTGTGGTGCTGAAACTCGCCATGGTCCTGTGAAGTAGAAGAAAAAGAATACATTTACACTATTTTACTGTTATATCAATAAAATATCATAAGCAATGCATCAAAGTGTTCATCTATATTATATGTTTTGGATCTATTTTCCATTTTGGCCAAATCTTGCAGTGGCTTTATTCCAAAATATTAACTATAAGAGGGAAAGTAAATCCTCATTGTTGACACACCACAGCCATGAACTTAGATGTACCTTCTCTTCCTTTAGTTTTGCTGATATTTCACAAGCAGTACAGTTTTACAGCCACTTACTTCAGTTTGCCTCAGCATAACTCGAAAGCTTGATACAGTTAGAAAAACTTGCCTCAGCACAGCATTTTAAAAGGATTTTCAAAGACAAACAATGCATGTAAGGCCATGAGGAAAAAATGTAATTCCACTTTTTGTTTTTTTCCACTTCAAACTAGAATGATTTTAATACTGTAATATCAGAATGAAAATAAAAACTGCTGACTAACTTAACAATTTCCCTTAATTCCCTTAACAATAAATTAATACACACTTTTTTCATGGTATGTTGCAGGAACTTTCAGATGAAAAAGAGGGTTAAATCAAATTACAGTCTCCATTTCAGACTATTCAGCTGTTTTTTGTCAGAGCAAAGACTGTTCAGTGGTTGATGCTCATCTACATGACCACTTACACAAAAATACAAATTAGTGGCACAGTGACACCATTGGATTTTTATTATTGTTAAGTCAAACCAAGAAAATGTTATTAAATTTAAAACTCAATTTGCTCAGACTTCGAGTTAATGTTCCGCTGCCTTCGTGCTGTAAGCTGGTGTCTATCTCCAGAGAGTATAAGCTGGAGTTTGTCTGTGGCTCTCTTGCTATAATAATATCCTTAGTTAAGGATGCAGCACTCTCAGGCTGAAAATACATCTCCACTCTCTTCTCCTCCCTCCTTCCTTTGCCTTTATTCTTACTATCTCCTCTTTCCCCCACTCCTCCTTTGCCTCCCAAAGCTGACTGTGTGCAGCTATAAAGCTTAACTAACTGGCAAATGACTGCCTCCTCTTGCTTGCTTATCTACAGGATAAGCTGGGAGGTTATTTCCATGCTATACAGCTCATCAACAGTCATGAACTGCAGCCCTTCCTTATGTGCTGAAGGGGAGACGACAGTTTTGCTGAACTCAACTCGCTGCCCACATATTTTGTGTCAAACATGCCTGAAATGTAATAAATCCGAACACCATAAATGCTTAATGATTGGTGAAGCGGCCAGACAGACTGTAACATACACACACACACACACACACACACACACACACACACACTATCAAGTGAAACAGACGAGCAAGACTGCAGCTCATGTTCCTGACTTGTACCTTTACCTCCTCCACACAAGATGAAGGCAAAAAAAATAAATAAAAAAAATAAAAGACTTCAGAACAAACCTGTGGGGCAAAACTGAACTCTGGAACCACCAATGGAGAGAGTCAGAGTCAATGATGTAGCAGAGATAGAAGAAGAAGAGGAAAATAAACCAGAAGAAGAGGAATTGGTGATTAGAGAAAGTGGAATAATGACGGAATAAGAACTGAAACTGAATCTAGCATTAGAAGATTGGAGTAATAAAAATCAGCAGCACATGACATTTTCCAGCATATTTTGTCTGCTGCCATAGACATTTTCTAAAGAGGAGAGTTAACTAGAGACATTTTTATTTGTGACGTTCCAAATAAAAATGGAAATACCAGCTACTGCATTGTTAAACCTTGGCATGTTGCGGCTGGTTTTAATGTCAACCAATGAGTTAAAAAAGGGCAAAACTAAAGAAGTAACAAGCTGCTCAGTGAAGCTAGACTTTGGCACAGCAAGCTAAATGCTAACATCAGTATGCTAACATGCTCACAAAGATGATATGCTAACATGCTGATGCACTAAACAGCACTAAACACAAAGTACAGCCAAGGGTAATGGGAATTTCATTTGTTTTCTAAGTATCTGGTCATAAATCAAAGTAATGGACAAAATTAAATTTTGATATGATGACAGAACCGGTTATAAAGTCATTGGAGCACCAAAGTCATTAGAGTTTAACCTCTAAGAAACTGTACTTAATTTCACAGCAATTCATCCAATAGTTGTTGAGACATTTCACTTACAAAAATGTAAACATGTTGGTGGCACTTTAGGAAAGGTCAGGGGGTCACAAAGCATTTGGATTAATCTTCTGGGGATCATGAATGCCTATTCGAAATTTCATGGTAATCCATGCTAATGTTGATATTTCAGATAGATATTTCAGCCTGGACCAAAGTCCAACTACCAACCATCATTGCCATCCATAATGCTACGCTAGAAAAGGCTAATTGAAAATTGACTCATTTACAGTTCTTTTATTTGTTGATTAATGAGCACTGTCACATCAAATAAAAAAACAAAAATATGTTGAATAACTGAATGAAACTGCAAAATAAACACTGAAAGTCAAAATTTTATGTGCAGAGTACTTGGTGATGAAACTTCAAAATATCAGGACTTATTTTTATCTATGGCACATTCAAGAAAGTGGTTACCCATGCTGAAAATATCAGTGCTTAAAATAGAGGAAATTATTAGGAAGTTTTTTAAAGCAGTATTCACGTCAACCAACCACATCTGAAACTTCTCAGAAACATCACAGAGACCTGCAGTCGGCCTCAGGCTTGTGTTTGAGAAGCGTTGAAAGAGTATGCACAGGATGAAAGGATGAGAATAATGTGTGAAAATGTGAATGTGAAAAAAAAAAGAATAATGTGGATATATTTCAAGCAGTAAGATCGAGTGTAAAGCCAGGCAGAAAGTTTGAGTGGCATGGTCGACAATAGAGAAATTAGTTGTGCTGGAGAAAAGAGCAGATCAGCAGTTTGAAAAGGTTGACAGGGAGTAGAGAGTCAAGGAGCCACAGGAGAGAGAAACAAGGAGAGGAGCTTGCAGTCTCAGGCTTTCTTTTATTTTCCTGGCATTTGATAAATTGGTTGGAAGGGCCTGATAGAAATTAGTACACTGGTTGTGATGAAGTGCATGCTGTAAGTATAGACTAAGAGTTAAATAACCCAATAAGGAAATGTTCGTTCTCAATCATTTAAAGAAGACTTGTTATTTCTTCCTTAAAAATTAAAAAATCCATATATTATTCATAATTACAGGATCTTCAATGACCAAGGGCTACTTCCTGCTTTCATTTTAATGAATGGTAGTTAAATCAAGATTTTCCTGTTGTTTTTTTTTTGTTTTTTTAGCAGACTTAACTTTGATAGCAAACTGATTGCAAAATGTTGGAATCACTCTTGGATGCTGAGCACATCTACTGTATCTGTCCTTGTGTACTCTTCCCTCAAGGCACATTCATCTAACATTATTCTACCGATGTGTTTGAATGAAGCTGACAAATTCAAACCCTCATGTGAATTATTGATTCTGTTTGGAATTAAGATTTGACAGTGAGTTGCTGAGTTGCTGAGTTGTGGTGCATAATTTTAGGATCGGGTTTGCACACCAGCTGGAAAAGTAACAAATGCCTTCCTGAGGAGAGCTTTCTGTTTTTTTTTACAGTGTATATGAAAAAAATGAGTGATTGACAACAGGAGAAACTGCAGATGTGCAGATGTGGTGGTAGGTGAAACACAGAGACTGACTCTTCAAAATATATAATTCATCTGAACCTAGTGGCTTGTCTTATTAACCCTAATGTTCTGTTTGAGGTCCCAGAGACCCTGGGCCTTCTTTAACAGCTCAAACAAAACACAAAATACTTAACATTGTTTTATTACCTCCATACTCCAAATGTATAAGAATCGTTTATGAATGTGATTTTGAACTGATGACATATTTCAGATAAAATGAAATATTAGCTCTGTTTGGGGTTTCACAAGTTCAAGCTGTAAAACATTCTTAAGTACAATGGATTTTTGTTGTTGACAGTACTTTTATGAAGCACAAAAGTATATTTTCTGTTTGTAAATGACTGGTAAATGGATGATATGTCATTTTTCATCAAATATTTAATGTTCTTATCTGGTGTATTAACTTTTCTTCAAGGTAATTTGTATATATTATTACCTTCAAAAGTGCGGGCCCAGAAAGTTGAAGGGAAGTTATTGCTTCAATACTTCTCTACATGTTGGGATTCAACGTCAAAAAAAGGAAAAAATGGTTGATTTTGCATTTATCATTATTACTTTTACTTCTACAGCAGTGGAGTTTATGAGACTTCAAACAATAAAGAAGTAAAGCCTATGTCAACCAAACAAAAGAGTTAAATTCATACCAATAGCAAAGAAGAAGATTTAAAGTGAAAACGAAATGTTTAGTTTTAAAGCAGGGAGAGATTTTCCTCATGCAGTGTACATGTGACATATTTTTACAAGGACAGATATTACTCAGTGGCAGTGATGACATTCAGGCAACCTCCTGCAGTGTTGTTGAATAGTATTTAGCTGAATATGACACTTTTTCACATGCATCCTTACGGCGAGTTAGTACATATACAGTACAAAGGGTTAGATGACCTCCCTCAGGGGCCCTTCAACTGGGCAACTCTTTGGGATACTGTCACGAAAGGGAAACCAACCAACTACTAAGCAGCCACCCAAAGCAAGCTGCTGCCTGTTAAAAGTACACTGTTGATGATACGCTTGTGCCATTTGAGCTGAGAGTCACGTTTCTTCAAAGCAGCTGACTACATCATAAGAGACTTTTTTTATAATTATTATTAAGGGACTCCATTCATTTGTGTCAGCTAAGCAATTTATTTAGCAAGGCTTGTGGGACAAAACAGTCCAGTCAGCAGAGCTGGAGAAAAGCGAGGAGATAGGTCAGAAGATCAGCTGACTGGGAGCCTTAAAGCCACATTTGGTTTCATATGTTGTCACTTGGGACAAAAAAGGGGCCAAAGGTTAGAATGTTTTTCTTTTTTTCCATAGTCATATATGCTATTGATTTCCTACAATGTGCTGGCATCTTATCTCCACTACAAGGCACTATGTGCTTTTGTTTGCATGAAAAGGAGCAGTCATTATCGTCCAAATAAAACATTCTCTACATATTGTTCTAGTTCTTACAAGATCAAGACGAAATAAGAAGCTATGATTCACATTAGGTTGCTTACCACTTATCAATCCATTATACATTGTGTACAACCATCATATCTCTTGTTGTGACCACTGTTCCTCTGCTTCACTGTATGTGTTGTCATGATATTTCAGATGCCTATTGATATTTAAAATAATTTTGCGGTTTTTGAAATCTTGGAAAAGATGATTTGGCCTTTAAGGTCTGTTAATCATCTCATGTTGCTTTGAAGACTCACATATCAAAATGGAGACTGACAGACCTCTTTTATAACCAATACTGCTTACTAGCATTAATATTATATTTAGAAGTGTTTATACCCATGCTTTAGTTATTTTTTAAGTCCCTTTCAGTGAGGAAATTACATTATTTCGTCTACTTCATTATATCTTAATCTCAGTGATCAGTGAAGTCCTCTGGATAGTGCATTGAGATGACTGAGATTGTTAATAATTCATTTTTCATTTTCACTGATGACATTCCTTGTCCTGACTTGTTTTGTGCAACTTTGGCTGTTTACTTTATAAGTCCTTCTGCTTTGACCTCCTAGTTGCATCATAATTGCACAAATCTTCTTGTATAATACCTCTGAATAAAAGGTGTGAAAATTAATTTAACCTCTATGCATTGCCTCTGGGAGTGTGTGACTTGGTTCTAAGTACCATGTAATTTTGCCACCAGTGATGGAGAAGCCTGATACTCTGCTGCCACCTAGTGTAGCTTTATAACTGTGCTTGTAACTGCAACACAGACATAAAAACATTTGAAGATCTTCACAAGTTTTCAAAAAATACAGAAATTTGACAGAATTTTTTGCAGAAGTGAAATGTTTATTTCAGGCTTCCAAAATGTCTACAGTTAAAAAAATTATCAGTATGTCTCTTGTCCTCCATCATCATCATCATTGTCTGCAGTGCCCCCTTTTTACCTACACTAATTTACACAATTTAAAATGTATCAAAATCTACAAATTACCAGTTGTATCTGAAAAACAAGGCAACTGAACACTGTACCCTTCTTGCTTTACAATACTTTTTTTTTTAAAACATACTTATTTTAACAACGTATAGTATGGTGGCATTCTGGTATGTTTAGCAATGATATATGAACAGTAGGACATGAAATACGCAGTAACTTTTACTGAAAGCAAAGAACTTCTGACATCACCAGCAAGATAAAAAATTCAATTTCTATGAAAAATATACTGTTTAAAGCCAATTCCTTAATGAAGATCAAGGAAGTTGGTATTCTGAGGATGGATTTGGATGAATGTTTAACATCAGCTTCCATATAAAACTGACATCCCAATCCCCAATTATACACTAAACAGTAAAATATGACATTAAAATACAGCTTTGACAGGGTCACTCAGGGAGCCACAATATTCTTATATCCAGTTCCAATTTGTGGCTTGAGTTAAATAAATTAGATTGTTTTCTTAAAAGGCATGTATTAAAAAGGTGTGCCAGTAAAATAATGTGGGTAAATAAAATTAAAGGTTGCCAGTGAGAGCTGAGTCCATGAGGTCATCGTCTTCATTTCTCATGTACATTGGGCTCGGCCGGGATGGACGCTCTGAACCCAGCATGGACAAAGAAGACTCTGAGGCTGAGATGGGTGACCGTGACCAGCTGTCTGCTTTTATCGGGTGCGAGGACGGCCCAATCGACATGGATGACTTCTTTTTCTCTTTCTCCCTGTCCCGTTCTCGGTCTCTGTCCCTCTCCCGTTCCCTCTCTTTCTGCTTCTTCTTTTCCTTCTTGTGTTTCTTGTGCTTCTCCCCTGAGCTGAGGGGGATGGAGCTCATGTAGTCCTGGGGGGGAAGTGGGCGAATGGTCTGGTCGTCGTCTGAGCTTGGACTGTTTTGGTGGGACTTCTCTGCCACAGAGCTGCTGCCTGACTCGCTCTCACTGTCGTGGTTGAGTGGGGTGTATCCTGGTGAGCGGCTGTGACTTGGTGAGGAGCGGTCATGCTTGGGAGTTGAGCCACTGAAGAGGGGGGAAGCTTTGAGGCTAGAAATTTGAGGACGCATAGACTCACCAGATCCTTCCCCTGATTTCGGAACGGTTACTTTGGCCTTGATGCTAGGAGAGCCTCCATCAGGTTTGCTAATGATGATTTTGGCCAGACCGGTCGTGCTCACCCCTCCTGTTTTTGGGTCCATCAGCTTTTTATCCCCACTGTTTCCCACTGAAACAGACACTTTTGCTTTTCCCTCTTTATCAGACTTTTCCCGCTTATACTCCCCACTTTGGGAGGATGTGGCATGCTTGGAAGGACCCATATTTGAAGGTCCACTGCTGGGAACACTTCCAGGAGCAGATCCAGAACCAGTTCCCCCTCCTGGTGGACCAACTTCACAACCATCCTCTCCCACTCCACCACCACCTACGCTCTTCAGTTTGTCTATGACTGCTGTAAGAGAAGGTTTCTTGTTTCGACTGGGAGACTTCCCTTTGGCGTTGGGGTTGTTGGCGTTATTTTGACCACCCCCTCCACCTCCTCCCCCTCCACCTCCTCCTCCTCCACCACTACCTCCACTTCCACTCCCTCCTCCTCCTCCACTTCCACCGCCACCACCCCCATACTGAGACTGGGAGCCTCCAGAGAAGTTCATAGAACTAGATGAAGAGGATGAGCTGGAGGATGATGAGGAAGATGTGGAACCAGAGGAGGAGCTCCCACCCATTGGCTTCTGGGAGCTGATACCTCCACCAGAAGAAGACTTTGATCCTCCAGAACTGCCACCTCCTGAGCCCATTGGTGATTTAGCCTTAGAAGAAGGTGGTGTTCCTGGAACCTGGGACTGCTGCATTTTCATAGGGGAGGACAATTTGTCACCAGAGCTACTGGAGCGGGAGTGAGAAGGGGAGATGTTGGGCTTAATGCTGGGATTCATAAGAGACCCAGAAGGCTTGCCCCCCTGAGGCTTCATTTTATTACTACTTCCAATACCACTCCCACTGCCTCCTGGCCCAGACATCCCATGTTTGGTGATTGGGGATGATCCTGGTTTTCCAACACCCATTCCCTGAGAGGAGCCTTTAGACTGGGATGGCCCACCTCCAACCCCTACTCCAACACTCCCTGGCTTGGAGCTGCTGCCTTGTGTCATGGAGCCTTCCTTGGATTTGATCTTCCCAGATGAAGAAGAGTGAGAATGGTGGCTTTTGCTGCTGCTGGTTCCACCTGCTCCACCTGTGCTGCCTGTTGTTGAGCTGCTAGACGTGTATCCACTGTGGGATGAAGTTTTCCCCCCAGTTATGGTCCCTTTTGGAATCTGAATTGTAATTTTGGGAATCGGAGGGGTGGCGCCACCCGGAGGCGTTTGCGAGCGTCCTGAACTACCAGGAGACTTGGACCCTCCTCCACTTATGCTTCCCCCAGAGCCAGAGCCACCACTTGGAGGTGTGTATGGCCGTCCGCCTGAGCTGTGAGAGGGCGATTTCCCATCTGGATCCAGCTTTTTGCGTTTGGGTGGCTTATCTTTAGACTTTCCCTCACTGGATGGAGTCCTGCTACGTTTGACCTGTTTGCCCTCTGTTGAAATGCTGCCCATCCCAGAACTGCTCCCTCCACTTCCCCCATTGTCATCCTTTGGCCGCATGAGTCCTTGTTGCTGTTTCACTTTGGGTTCTGCACTTTTAAAGTCGCCACATGCTGGTCCAAGGCCCATCATGAGGGGGCTCTGGGAACCCCCGCCGTGTGTGTCCCCCAAATCGGGAGCTTGCCCCAGAAGTGGTTTACCACCACCGCTGTTGCCTCCAAAAACAATCCCTATATCAAAAGGGTCCTTCAATGAGGGCTCCGGGGTGCTCTGTCCATGTGGAGTGGGATTCTGAGGTGTACCTGATGGAGTGTTCTGCTGGCTACTTCCGCCAAAACCCTTGACTAGGTCCATGTCTCCATCCGCACTTGGAGAACTGTCATCAAAGTAGTTCTGAGAGAAGCCATGACCTGGAGTCAGAAGGTCAGGGTTGAAGTCAGCAGCATCAGGGAAGAAGTTAGTGGAGGAGGAATCACTGGTGGGCGTGGCTGCAGTTGCAGCTGCCTCAGCAATCAGTTCAGCAGCATCTGTAAAAGGATTCTCATTGCTGTTGGTATTGAAAATGTCTGCCGAGTCAAACACTGCACTGCCTTGACCTGAGCTGGAGGAGTCCCGAATGGGGGTACCTAAGGGGCCTCCATCCTCCCCACCACTGCCCATGGGGTGCTGACCATGGCTCCCACTGCTGCCTTTGCCTGTTTGCTCAGGCAAATCTGACAAGATTTCTGTGATATCTGGCACAATGCTATCAGAGCTAGAAAGGCGTACCATACGAGGTGGTACAGTACCCGGTGGTTGCTGTTGCTGAGATTGGACATGAGACTGTGAATAAGGCATGCTGGGGCCAGAGGGTGGGGTTCCACATTGGCTTGGAGCAGGAGTGATGCTGTGGGGAGTGTCTAAGCCATCACCAGTCAGATTAACATCAAAGATTGAATTTTGAGATGCGTCCACATCCATAGAGAGAAGCTCACGGTGGAAATCATCCTCATGTGTGACTGGATGGTGCTGGTGGTGCTGTGACATGGAAGATGGCTGTTGTGGTTTCATGCCTCCACCACCAGCAGCAGTACCAGGCAACACGCCACCCTTTTCTGTCACCCGTGGACGCTTCTTTTTCCCTTTTGCACTACTTCCAGGGCATGTTCCTCCCATGCTGTCTGTTCGTGGTGAGCCAGATGAGGAATTCTGTCTCTCTAATGGACTAGAACCATACAGTGTAGCAAAATCTTGTGTTGGGTTGTCTTTCAACAAGTTCATAAGCATAGGGTGATTCTTGGTGTTGCTGGCAGGGGATGAGGTTGGGGGTGGAGTTTGGTGTGGTTGCGGTGCATTCTGGGAGCTGGGACTAGAACCAACACTTCCAGTTATCTGTAATAGACTAGTCAGTATTGGATTCTGGGTGACTTTGCTGTAGTCATCTGAATGGCCTTGACCCTGCTGTTGTTGTTGCTGCACCTGTTGCTGCCCAGCCACCCCACCTTGGGCTAGACATTCCCCTCCTTGAGCTTGCCTATCTGTCCGGGAAATCCCAAACAGGGAAGTGATTGGACCTGGAAAATTAGGTCCCCCTGGGGGACCTCCACCAGTAGGTGTGCTTCCCCCTGTGAGCCCAGGCAGTCCCATATTTACATCGCCTGCTGCCATGTTGTAAGTGGGACTACCAGAAGGTGGCAGGTTATTCTTCACCATGATCTCCACTGTCTGTGCAATCAGCGAGAGGGCAGGAGTGTCTGCCTGGATGGTCTCTGCTTTCCTTCGGATGGCCCGCATTGTTACAGGGATGGACATACATCTATGAGAGGGAGGAAATAATCACCTATATTACTACCAAAAATCAAAATGCCCACATTTATGCACTAAGGCGGAAATAACAGTCTCACCTCTGGACCACTTTGGTGATGAATTCATCAGTGCAGATCAGAGCATCTGACAGTCCTTTATATAGCTTACAGGATACCTGTCTGGAGTCAATCACCTCCATTACAACTAGAGGAAGATGTCAGGTGGGAAAGAAGATTCAGATTAGCAACAGAATGACACTGCAACTGATTCCACAAGTATGTAATATCTACATATACTTGATTATTGGGATCTTTTAGAAGCAGGAGCTCACCACAGACTAATGATTCATTGACAGGATGCTGGAAAGAGACGCTGAAACTTGAATCTGTAAGAGGGCATACTTCAAACTGCAGCAGGCCTGCACTGTCTGAGGGTGCAACAGCAAAGATGCAACACTTGTCAAAAGAAATTTAACACATCAGACACAAAAATCACCAATGACTGATCAAATACCGTGAGTCAGAAATGAGATACACACCTTCTCTGATGGAAGTTCGCTTAACACAGCTGCCAATCAACGTGTTATAGGCAGCTTGGTGCCTTATGATATCCAGCAAGAATGGCACCTGTGCTGGGTGGCGGAAGGGGATCTTGGTCACCAATGCTCCTTGAAGAGAATGACCATCCTGTACTGGGGCATCACCATTCAGAAAGTAACAGTGCTGCTGATCTGGCAACACCTGTAAAAGCGTGAAGATAGTGGTTTCAATCAATCAATCTGAAATTTGGTGTTTGATATGTGTATCTTTTCCTTTAACTTATTCAATGCTTTCCCTTTCCCTGAATGTAACCGTCCGTCATAAAGGAAGGAAAGTTCTGATCATTAATAAATTTAATTTGTATTTGCAGCTCCAGTTAAAGATACATGTGTGAAGGTGCTGTGTGTGTCTGCTCACAGAATAGAAGTGCATGTTGTGTGATGGCGGTGGGGTGGTGCTGCCCTCCTCCAAGAGCTGGAGCTGGCTCTGGACGATTAACTGGTAGAGAGGAGAAAGGCTGGGAGAACTCTCAAACACTGGAATCGCTGGGGGAAAAAATGGAAAAAGGTTGAATTCCAACTAACTCAAACAAATAAAAGTCAAATTACCACTTTCACCAAAGGTGAACTTCTGTTAAATTAATGGAAAATGGGTAGAAGGTTGGAGATTAATGTATGCGATGCTATGGAAAATGTCAGCTGTTATATTTATATGTATTTATTTTTAAAATATAGTGTTCATGTTATAAGAAAATATAAAACATTTAAAATCAGTAAATTATTTCTTAAGTCCCTGAAACTCACAAGTAGCATTGCCCAGCCTCTGAATGAAAGAAAGTGAGAAAGGCATGGGGCGATTCATCTTAAGGAAAAAACAAGCTGGCAGGTCCACACAGTTGGAGTTGGTCACAGTAGAAAAGGAAGGTGTCCTGAAAAAAATGAGATATAAACTCATCAGCAACCTGTCTCTGTCTTTAACTATTTATACTGACAGTAAGACAACCGCCTGAATATTTAAAAGCATGGCTGTGCACAAGCACATTTGTGGTTAAGAAAAGTAATATTACGGGTGCATTTATACATGTTTGATAAGTTTTTAGGACTCTGGTAGTTTTTTTTACACAAATTTAGAAGTTGCTGTATACAAGCTTTTATAAGATCCTATATAAAGAGAGGTACTTACCCCTTGTTGTCCACTGGGTGTGATCCAGTGATGAGAGGAGCGATCGGGAGCTTGTAGACAGCAGAGGTTCCCTCAATGGTGACAGAAACACTGACACCGAGTGAGTGTGGCACTGCAAAGAAAATCAAAGTGTCCATAGGTTAAAGTGACAAAAGGTCACACTGAAGTCAAATCATATGCTTAATGGCCGAGTCTCATCCTTATCCTTCTTAAAGTCATTTATCAGTTTGTCCATTTCCTCCATGCACTTACCATTGGTGTCTGTTAAGTTGAGGTGTGAGCCTGTTCCCTCCTCAAATATGTCGTAAGGAGACACATAACACTGAAGAGAAACAAGATGGCCACCACTCCTGGCTGTCAGCAGGCCCACACTGCCGTGAAGAATAGTCTCTATAGTATTGGCATTGGTTGCCAACCTAAAAAACACATCAATAAAAAAGTTTAAAAAATTACAAAGAGGGATGCTCAAATCAGATTTCTTACTCCAACTTATTAATTGACATTACTAGTAAAAGGGTATTTTACCAGGAGCAGTGACACCTTACATCTGTTAAATTCTGTTAAAATTACTCACTCTAGAAAAGAGATGGAGAAGGTGACAAAAATAGCATTTGTGAACTTACCTAAACATGTGCATCATCTTGGTGAGATCAAGTTCTAGAGACTGCAGTGCTAAATACATCTTGGTTTTCAATTTACTAGAGGACAAAAATAAAGTGAGATCATTAGATACAACTGTCACAAAAACAATAACAATCTAAAAGAAATGCAGCATCTGTCTCTGTATCAGGGCTTCTGGGATTCACCATTAGTATGCCTTCTAGGCAATTAATTGTATTTATAGCCTTATAACGAAGTACTAATTAAACCACTACTTTTCAGAAGATATATTGAACACAATTATTCAGATACATGAAAGAACTTTACATCTATAACAAATTGTGTTATGAACCAAAACTAACAGAGATATTATCAATTTTACATTTTTGAAAGTGTTCAATGTAATGACAAAAACAAAATACTTAACTTAATATCAGATCTGACATTTTAATCATCAAGAAATTCTCAGACTCACATTTTAGGCTGGTTTAAACCAGACACAATTATAGGTCCTACTTACTTGTCTCCGGGGAGCTTGTATAGGTCAACCAGTCCTTTCAGATGTTTGGAAAACTCTTCAAAGTTCTTCTCCCTATTGATGAGCAGGAGAAAATGTGGTTTTGGCAGCTGGATCAGTCCATAAGACCTAAATAAGAAACCCTAGACTACATGGTCTATGCTGTTTATGGTACTGTAGAGTGGAGTGCACAGTTTCTACTCACCTTAGATGCTGAATCAGCTCAGGGCAGCTCTGTAATGAACAAAGAATGATATAATACATATCGATAACAAAATATTTATCACAGAAATTATTTTTATTGTAATTATTGTTATTTTATCACAGGAAAAATGAGTTAGGTCAAAGTGTGGAATCAACAAGGGTTAGAAAATCTGTTGCGAACTTGCCAATGTGCATGAATGGACATATATCAAAGGAATGAAAGACAGTTTGCTGCTTTTGTCTATGTTTGAGTTGTAGTGCTGTATCTACGTTATACTGACTGTAGGGTTTTCTCCCTGATGAGCCACTTTGACGTCCACTAACAGGCCACCACTGTCCAGCTGCACCTCCACATAAAACATGTCTGATGTGATGTAGCACTCAGTCCCTGATGGGCTGAGGTGGGAACCCAACCTGCACAGACAAGACAAAAAAACATCATTAATACCTAACATCATTTAATACCTGCTGACCAGTAACCTCATTTTCATTTTATCACTTCTAAAATGGTTTCTGCACAAATGGTCAGCATATAGAATTGGCAGATTACATTCTGACTCCACTCTGGATAATTAATAGGAAATCAGAAAGGTAAAAACAACTCTGTTTTGTGGGTAGCCCACTCAGCCGTTCGTTAAAAGAAGAAAGGTGTATTTTATCCTGAATCATAGTTCAATTTAGAAAAAAAAACAACATATGATCAATCTGAACACCTTTCATCCTCCTTTCTACTCTATTTCCTGTGCTCAGTGTTACCTTCTGAATCCATCATAGTTGAGACAGATCTAGTCAAATGGCGAGAAAACCAGAGCAAAAGGGTGAAAACTCACATGTTTTGTCGAGCGATGGATTCTAGGCGATCTGTCATAGAGGGCAGAGATGACACTGAAAGAGCAGGGCAGAGGAGAACAGGTAAGTTAAAAATCATAATGAGACTAGGTGCATGCGTAACTCTCAAAGCAAATACAGTTAGGTTCCCCCCTAAACACCAATGATGGAAAGAAACATGCTCTAATGGAAAAGCATTGCCCTTCTCTCCTTCACCTTTCTGCAATTTGACAGTCTCACCTTTCAACGCTCTCTGCAGGGTCTCCAGGCAGGTGAGCAGGAGCTGGTGACCTGCAGCATTCATCATACCGCGTTTCTCCTGGAACACAGCATGAGGCAAATCAGAAAGTAAGAAAAATGCTAAGAAAAGAGAAAAGTGCTTTATCATCAAAATTTGATGATGTTTTTACTGGCTTAGTCAGCACGATAGGTCAGATATTTAAATGTCACTACTGTAGTTTCACTGGCCCAGCGGGTAAGTTTTGAACATAACTACTTGTCTGTGCAATTAAGTGATTAACTACTAGACCCGTAGAGTATATTGAACATGGTGGTAGTGTTTCTTTTGGGTTAATATGCAGGGAATAGAGTTTAGGTTTAGAGCGATGCTTTGTGAATAAAAAGTGATATTTCTGTCAGATAAAAGATGTCTCACCATGGCCTGACGCACAACTTTGCTGGTCTCCTGCCATGGCCGTGAAGCGTTGTGTTTGGCATGAAGCCTCTCCAGCAAAGCAGCCATGCGATTTTGCTTCTCTGCTTCTGAAAAGAGATACAACAGTTGTTTTTTGAAATATCTATTATTTTATCTAGTTATTTTTCTTGACGTTACAGATATTTACAGCCTTGTCACATCTCTACACTGATTTGATCACACATATTGTGTTTATGTTTTGTGATCATAACATCACCACCTATTGTATACACCTTTTTTTTACCTTTTCAATAATTATTAACAACACACTCCTTGCACTTCCTCACACCTTTGCACTATTTGTATCCTGTTTACAGAAAAAGTTTCACCTGTATAGACCTTGCATGTCCACTTATTGTTTCTGTATTTATGTATCTATTTGTCCACCTACTTGCTTGTACATAACAGTAACATGTTTATGTTTAATTATCTTTGTTCAGCTTTCTGTCCTTGTGCATCTTTCTGAAGACTGTTGTGTGAAAGTATGTGTATCCATAAACATACTTGGCCAATAAAGCTTAGAATCAGAATCACCTTGACTGGCTCTCAGTGTCCTCAAAAAAAATAACAACCCAACAATCCTCAGAAAGATGGACAAGGGATGTCTATAAACAGGTGAAACCGTTTCTGTCAACTTTAAACAGGAGACAAATAGTGCAAAGAAGAGAAGAGTGCAAGTAGTGCTGAGAAGAAAAAAGCGACATGCTACTTTACATACATATAGTAGGTGGTTATGTACAGTATAGTATATAGAGCCTGTTAACATATACAGTAATGAGTGAAATGTATTGCACATCTGGTGTTTTAGACTAAAATAAATAAACGTAATTTATAGATTTAAGCAGATATTATAAGGTTTCAGGTTTATTGCATAGTGACTGAGTTAACTGTTCATACGTGTGACGGCTGTGTCTGGTAGTTTTGGTCGATCCTACTGCATGTATATAAAGTAACTTGACGCTTTTTTTTGCCCATGCGATATTTATTCCAGCACTCTTACAGACCTTCGAACTACTTTCACACTTTTTACAGTTTACAGAAAAGGTTTCATCTGTACGTAGACATTGTATGCTGCTATCCGCTTGTTTATTCTACATTTATGTATCTATTTGTGTATGCATGAACATACTTGTCCAATAAAGCTGATCCAGATTCTGATAATCTGTCATTCTTGCGTTACTACAAGTGCTATTCTATGTTAAGTTGGTGGGTATCTTGTAAAACTTCCTGTAAAAACGGGCTAATAGTGGAGGTCTGGTGCAAATAGATCCCTTTCAGAAACTTTGTCACCTTTTTGTCTTACTCAGTGTTAGTGTTTACACAAAGTTGATGTTAGCTCGTTGCTCACTATTAGGAGCTAACTTAGCTGCTACTTAACCACAACAACACACTGCCTAGTGACATTGACTTGCCATTGCATGAGTGAAGATCATTAAGTTATGAAATAGCACAATGATGTGTAAATTCTAAAATTATTGCCACAAAAAGACAGAAATAAGAAGCAATCGTTGACGCTAAACAGTCGGCTAACTCACTGTTAACTAAATGTTAGCCGATGTTAGCCTTAGCTGCCTTGTCCAGCAAGTCAAAATAAAATAAATAACTTTACGGGTCATGTTTTTACCTGTGACCTCTTCGGTTTTGGCTCGATCTACATGAGTTTGGTTCCCGGCTTGTTGAACAGAGAGAGTTAATTCTCTCGCAGGACTACCGCCCTGCATAGTAGCACCAGGCCCAGCCGCCATTGTCCCCGCTCCCCGTTTCGGTTTCCCAGCTTCCCCCTCACGGGCTTCCGTACTGCACCGTATGCTTTCTTTTCTTTTCTATTTTTAAATTGCAAACCTGAACATTTATAAATACCAATAAACATATATACCAAGGATTAAGGGGTAAATAAATTATATGAAGAAACAAGAAAATAGAGGAGTAAAAGACGGTTCAGAAGTTCAGAAAATTATACAATTTACACATATAATGAGTTTTTAAAGGACCAGTGTTTTGGATTTAGTGGCATCTAGCGGTGAGGTTGCAGATTGCAACCCAATGAATAACCTCAAGCCCCTAAAAACAACGCTGTTTTGACATCAGGGCCAAACTGTGTAATTACAACGTTATGTGACGCTATTGGGCCTGAAAAGACTTTTTCCCATAGACTTACATTGTGAAAGAGACGTCTGTAAATCAGCTGATAACTTTTTTAAAGCATTACAGGCCACATGAAATGACTCATCTCACTTTCAGAATTTGATTAGTTCAGTCTGATCACATTTCAAAAGTCTAAAAAGAGCTGCACGATTGAATTGTTTTATCCCCATTAAAGTTTGTCGGAGGGCTAAACCGGAAGTAGCTGGGGAAAGTTTTCTCTATGGGCCCCACAGATGCGGAAGAAGTTGTACTTTTTTGGCTTCATGCAACACTGAGCAACTTTCACAGGGATGAACGGGCCTCACCTCCAACACTTTATCCGGTTCTCTTTATATATTCATAAATAGCTCTTCCTTCACCCTCGCCATCCAAGCATGTAGGAGAATGCAAAACCCTCTTAAGAGCCAGTGTTTGGTTTGTCCATTCTGGGCTACTGTAGCAAAATGGCAGTGCAACATGGCAGGCTCTGTGGAATAGGGCCTGCACCCTATGTAGATATAAAGGGCTCATTCTAAGGTAACACAACAGTTCTTATTTTCAGGTGATTACACACTAATTTAAACATATTTATGAATATTATATTCCATCTCTGCCAAGTCTATTCTGCTAGATGCCACTAAATTCTAACATACACACTGGACTAAGGCTTTGGGGTTTGAAGAGTGCTGAAGGTATTTTTTTGTTGCATTTATTTAAAAAAAAAAAAAAAAAAAAAAGTTTTATTTTCTAACATTTTCTGTTACACAATTTACTTTTGTGAATGGGAGATTTTGATATAAAAACTTTATAATAAAAAGTCTGTATTGTAAAGTCTATATTGATAAAATTCTTTCCAAAAAATAAGAATATAAGGACAGCAATGAATGATTGCTTCACTATCAACTCCACAGAAAGAACAATTAATATCAATGTCAATGTCAATGTGCTCCTTATTTTTTGCAAATAATGTTTTGCTGGATAGCATCTATAGAGAAGTTTGAAACAGACATTTTGAAGTTTGTGATCAAGTATCTCGAAGATAAGGTCCAAACTTTTTTCCGCCGCATATCTGGGACAAACCTTCTCCAGTAATGGATTACATATGTGATGGTAACAATGTTTTAAAGCAACATTTAAAGCAAGAGCAGCATATGTCAGCCTGGATATACCATTGACTGGTTATAGATATATTATATAGGTATATATATATATATATGTGTGTGTGTGTGTGTATATATATATATATATATATATATACAGTCAATGGTATATACCTTCTGCTCTTGTTAATAGAGTTCTACCTCCTAAAGTCAATTCTCTTAGAAGCCACAAATTGAATTATTGAGTTTTATCGATAATGGGGCATAAGTTCAAATTGCGTTCATCTTCAGTTTTAGTCATCATGATACTTAAATAATATCTGAGATCTCACAGGAATGTCATATAAATATGTATGTTTACACTGTGTAATGGGCAGTAGTTCACATTTATTTATATTTAAACAAAGACCTGAAGCTGTAGAAAATATTTGAATGTTTTTTATTACAACTGGAATTTGGTCTGAATCTTTCAAAAAAAGTGGAGTGTTGTCAGCCACTTGCTGAATCTGTCTGGCAGCAAGAGAAATACCTTGAATATTACTTACAAGAATGAATGTGGAGTGGAGCTGAGAACCAAGTAAAAATAGAGACCATGCAGCCTTGATGAACACCACGAGAAAACGGGGTGAGGTACTGCACCTTACCCTCTGAAAAGGGGGTGACACCATGTGACAACCACTGTTGTCATTTGTGATTGTTTTCAGGCTTGAATAAGGTTCACTCTATTGTTTGTAGCTTCAGAATAATATATTTTGTTGGTCTATTTGAGTATGTCACACATTTAAAGAATTGATGAATTGCAGAAAACAAAAATAGGGCTACTAGACAGGTTATGATTGCTGATTTGCACAATTATTCCTAATTATTTATCAACATAATTGAATGAGAAACACGTCTTTTCTTTTATTCCTTCAAAACCAAAATCCAAATCACTTGACTTGGCGTTGATGGAATAAAAAACAATGGACTGATAAATACTCCAGATGGCGTAAGATCTCTGCAAGTAAATGATTCATGTATTGCCAAGAGCAACTAAGCGCCAAAATCCAAAAGAAGGTTGAAATAATCATGTGAATTCGACTTCAAAAGCTGAAAATGCAGCGTCAGTGCGTCTAAATGTATACCTTCAGTTATATAGCAGTCACATGAAGCAGTAGGGAGGTAATTAAGCACTAGATAAAAATTAAAATAAAAATGTAAACAGCAAAAGCAGCCATGCGTCTGCACGGGCAACCACACACACACACATACACACATGTTCGTACTGCATACACACACCTGAGCCTTTGTACAGCTGAGCCTGCGGCAATGAGTGCTCTCTTGGGAGGATTTTCCCACCAACCATTATGACCTGCCTTAGAGAGGGAGCAGGAGTGTGTGCATGAATACATGTCATGTGCGTTTGTGCATATGCAAAGATATATTCGGGAACATGGTTTATAACACACACTCACACACCACACACATCCATACACTGGAGATAGCTATAGACAGCAGTGGAGATGGAGAGCGACCAGATTGGCATCGTCTGAGACAGTAGACAGACCCACAGATAGAAATGAGAAAAGAGGGGAGGTGCCGCTATGTAATTGATGTGCCCACCAGGAGCTTTAGCTGGCTGCCTGGCATGGAAGAGGAGGTGGGCACTGCTGCCAAGACAGCAGTAGGAGAAAGGAAAGGGAGGCACGGGCCTTAGGGAGCACAGTAGCAGGCTGAAACCATGCCCATCAATCAGAGGCTAGTTCACCTTGCCATGCCAAGCGGGACCCCCCTCTGTGCCGAGGGAAGGGGTGGCACAGGGAGTGAGGCTGGCACAGTTGCTAAACCTTCCCTAATCCTCCTGGTGGGTGTATCAGTGCCACGTCCGAATGGCAGTACAGTGGGCAGAACCAGACATGAGCCAAAGAAAAGAAAGTTCAGCCCCTGCTCTGAAATAGGTGTCACTGCATGTTTTTTTTTTTTTTTTTACATTTTGATGTTATTTAAGGACTGAAAAATGCCACAGCTAAAAAAAAAACTTAAGAAATTGTTACACCGAGCAGAGAGGCTTTTCCACTCTGCATTTTTATTACTCTCTTTTATTTAGCTTTGGAAAAGACTTGTTCATGTCAGCAAATTTAGACGAATCTATCCTTTAAATTTTAGTGCATGGGGAATGAGTTCTGTGATTAGGTCGATGTTTTTTTGAATGACAGGATTCTTCATTTAATTTTATAAATGTATGCCCGATAAAAGAAACATAACTTGTAGATGTTGGATGCCATAAAACAAGAGGACCATTAATAAGGAAATATTGTGTAATACACACATATGAAAACATATAAATAGTCATATATTTGCATTGTCATATACACATGTACACCTGTAAACACACCTAGATATAAACACTATATGGTTGATAGTGTACATACTATGTACACTATCAACAATATCAAAATGTTATGGTGTTGAAGGAGATGACTGTGTAACATCCCTACAAACACACATTTGATTTCCTCTGCATGTTTCCAGTTTTAACACAGGGGATGAAGATGTGTGAACAGCTTGGCAGCCATACTGAGCGCTTTGAAGTACACAACCTCCTTTTTCACCATCTCTCTTGGTGAACTCATAATTTACCTGCTGTGAGTAAAGATAGCCTATTTGATGCATACATGCCTCCTCCACAATTCATGGCTACAAGACAAATTAACCAGAAAATGCAAACAACAGATTTGCTATATGGTTTGGCGGTTGGTTTACAAGCAGTTTTATTTAAGCTGACTCTTGTACAAATGTGCCAGACAAAAGGAAGAGACTGCAGCCGTTTGCTTTTCACCTATCGTACAAGTTTGAGATGAGTGAGCCTGAAGGCTGGATGCGGTCCAGAAAACAGTGCAGCATTATCAGGACACAGTTTCTGCTTCTTTGGCACTGAGTGCCTTGAAGTGCAAGGGCAGCTGGGAAGACTAGCTGGGAGGGTGGCAGAGGGAGGGAAGAGCAAGAGACAGAGGGAGAGGGAGAGAGAAAGGAGGGGTCGGCCCTATAGGACCATTTGTGATGAGGCTCATTTGCACAACGGCACTTAATTGGCTACAACAATTAATTAATGTGTTGGAAAGTTGGCACGAAAAGTTCATTTAAAAGGGTTTTAATAAGCAATTAGGGAGAAGTAACCAGTGAGGTAGAAGCAAGCACAAAAAAATGCTGAAAACTCTGAAAGTATAAACTCTAGCGAGGACTTTTTGGGAATAATGTGCCATATCTGGAAACCAGGATGTGGTTTGCCATTATGGGTAGTTACTGCGCATCCCATTGTGAACACTGATGACATTAAAATACATTATTTTTACCCCATCCTTTTACAACCCCAACTGTTCATGGCACCCACTTTCCAAAAACAGCATTGTCTCTTCTCCCCTTCGCTCTCCCTCCCACTGTCTGCCTCCCTCTCTCTTTCTCACTCTGTGTATGAAATATCGCATGACTAATGAGTGGAGCAGGTTGAAATCCTGGGGAAGATGTCCTTGGAAGACGAATGCATTTTCAGCAGAATAATTAACTTAATTAACAAATTCACATGCATATTCATCAGCCTATTAATGTCTCCTCTGCGCGGCTTGATGAGCAGTGGGGTAATAACCATCTCATTTGCATAGCCTGTTCACACGACTCCCCTTTTAAAGACAAAATAAGGGAAGGAAGAGCACAGGAGGAAGAAGGAAGAGAGAAATTGGAAAAGGAGACAACAAATAGAAAACAAGGGAGAGGCTCAGCGGGGGGGAACGTGCAGAGGTGAGGAAGTGACGTGGGCTGGTTGGGAATAGTTTATCTGATGGATGGGTGACATGGGCAGGGACGGCAAACATGAGACCCAACAGATTGACTCAATCTCCCTCTTTCTCTTCCTCTTCCCTCCAGTCAACCTTGTAAACCATCTTCTCCCTCCTGCTGTTCCATCATCACCGTTTCCTTGCTTCTATGCCATAATATTCTCTTTTCCTCAAAACTAGCGTAAATCCCCTTTTGACTTTTAATGGCCCTCATGGTGCTATATCCAAGTCAGAGTGCAGTAATATCACCCATTAGATGTTTATCTTGGTAAATCGTATTTATATCATTCAGTGGAAAACACATGATGATATCAGCGTCTCTCCCTCTCTGTCTGTCTGCCTCTTTCTCTCCTTCCTACAGTCTCTCAGGGGGAATCTTCTTGGCATTGCTCCACTCCTTTCTTCTCCACTGCCAGGCTGCTGCTGCCGTCTCTACTCTGTTACCACTGTCTGCACACAACCTGGTGCTCCTAGCAACGCCACCTCTCTCACATACACTCCACATGGCGGTCCGAATGGCACGCATGTGTGTTTGTGTGTGTGTGTGTGTGTGTGTGTGTGTGTGTGTGTGTGTGTGTGTGTGTGTGTGTACTAAACACACACACCTCATGTTTACTGTAGGTTTATTGCCACTCTTGTATTTGTGTCTGTGCTAACATAAATCCTTGGTCTACATCATAAAAGCTGAATGTTTATTCAACCACTTCAAAAGGAAACAAAAGAAAAAATGTCAAATTCAATAACCATCTATGCTCCCATTTGGAATAGTTGAGTCTCAATAAATAAACCTAGTTTTTTATTTTAACCACATGTCAGCCAGAGCAATATAATTTACTAGATTAAGTCAGACAATTATATCACCTTTATTCCCTTTATTACTCTATAATCACAACAGTTTTACCTCTTTCATCCCAAAATGCGCTACACGTCTGCTGAATATTGGTTTATAAATAAAACAGGCGACAGATGCATTTGAAATGCCTTTTCCTCAGTTCTTTTTAGGTCTTTATTTTGGCTTTATGTGCCATATTTTCATTTTATTCCCATTTCCAATCTTCTATTTGGACTGTGCTGAGTGTATCCATGGCCTCTCTCCAAGTGGTGTCGTAGTAGGTTGTTTCATGCACAGGTTGGTATATTTGCCAGGGAAATGTGTTTTGCCATTTTTTCTTTGCTCATCTTGGTATTTTCTGAAAATTACTTCTTTGCAAAGTGTTCAAAATGCTCCTCACAGCATCTGGCATCTGTGTACAGTACCGAGGAGGACTGACAGTCTGCAGGTTCAATCTAACCAAAAACTTCAACAGTATATTTCAGACATTAACATACATAGGTGCCCTTTTTTAAGATTTAGATAATGAGAAACATACACCATAACAAATTCTACATTCTACATGCCCTGCTGTAGATTCGGACACAATGTGTTGATCTTCCAGCATATTTCGGGACTTTTTCAGCCAAGTCATGATCTGATGCTTCTCTTGGAGGCGTGCAATGCTCTGGGATCTTTTCTGTCATTAGCATTCATTTGTCATGAAATTCAACATGTCATGGAAGACGCAAGAATGTGCAAGAACATAAATTGCAACAGTGTTCAGTGTCATTACAGATTGCTTTGATACACTTGAAGTTTCTCCTTCTGTCGGAATTGTGAAAGACCTCCCTGTGTGTGATGAAGGAATCTCTCAGCCATGCCATTACCCTTTGCCTATACAGAGTATATTCTTCTGTTACATTTGTTTATTTCCACACAAGCCAAAAATGTTTCTATCTGTTAAGTTTGCTTTTCACAATACCCATGTGAGCTTTATTTAGCTATTTGGATTTTCTAGCATTTGAACTCTTTTCTTCAGTTTCAGAAGTGAGAAACAAGTTGGATCGAGGGTCTCCTGTCAGAGTGGGGTTTGAGTAGCTTATATTATGCAGCATTTGTCTTTACCTTGATGCCTTTTTACTTGGTGTGATGTTGGAGTATCACATCCAGCAGGGATGCTGTACACATAACTGCACATAGGCCCTACCAATCTCAAAAATTTAACACATGTAGGGTCAAAACATGATCCTCCAATGATAAATTACTTGTATGAAAACTGTAAACTGTGGTGCATGTATACTATTATAGATATAGATATAGATGTAGATAGATCAGAGAGTTAAATGGAATATGGTTTGACATTGATGTTTATATGATGACCATGAAACCTAAAGACCTTAGTTTTATTTTATGCCAAACTGAGAATTCCTATACATTTCCTTTCCTTATACATTTAACTAATTTAGAGTACCACCATCCTACTCCCCTAATGTTTTCATCAGTCATAACACACTGATGTGGCTTTGACACAATTTTGTCATGGTGTCTGTAGATAATACACATTATTTTGTTATTTTGTGCTATGTTGTTTCCCCATTATTCTCCTTATTGTGACTCAGTTCTTTACAACATCATTCTTCATTGAGGCAAAAGGCTATGTTATAAACATTTTCTTGAACATTAACTAATGCAATATTTGAGTCAAGGTGATACCATTATTTTCCAGTTTGCAGAATACAATTTTGGAATTATGTGTAAGATCGTGATTTCACCAATTTAAAAAAAAATCTTACTTTAAGACATGTGTGATCTCTAACTCTTCTTAGGTCAGCTTAGACCATGCTGATTGGCTGAGCGCAGGCTGAGCGATGTTGTGTAGCAGTCGCCAGAGGAAGAGCCAAAGGCGATTGAGATACAGAGCATTAGCCGGTGTCAGGAGGAAATTAAAGGCCAGATCGCTTTCTTAATCAGAGCACAAGCACTGCGTTAAGAAGGAATTAGGTCGACAGCTGCTGTGTCGCAGCTTACCTTGCTCTCTCTCTTGCTTGCTGCTTTCTCTCTCTTCCTTTCTCATAATACACAAATGTTCTTCACACAGTCTCATTGTCATTCTCCCTTTTGTGTCACTCCTGCAACCTCTAGCAGCTAAAACTTTTGTTCTTTCAGTTGTACTGTCTTTCTCGTTCCCCTGGGTCATCACTCTTTGTTTCCTTGTCTTCTACTATCTCCTTGGCTCTCATCCAATATCCAATCTTTTTTTCCCCCACATATCAGACCTGAGCTTTGGCCACTTTGCAGTAGAAGCAACACACACACACACACACACACAATAAGATTGGGAACAAAATCTGTGTTTTTGACAGAAGAGAAGAGAAGAGAAGAGAAGAGAAGAGAAGAGAAGAGAAGAGAAGAGAAGAGAAGAGAAGAGAAGAGAAGAGAAGAGAAGAGAAGAGAAGAGAAGAGAAGAGATTCATGATGGATAGGGAATGGTTTTGGTTCTGTTCCAGGAGGCTCAGTAGTACCCCTGTGGCTGATGGATGAGCTGTCATTGTTGAGCTCTTCCATGTACACCTGAGATGAATGGACAAACAGCAGTGGCCCTTTCACTGTCTATCCATCTTCCTCTGTTTAGATACATTCTGCTGTCCACATTTGTCCCACACTCACACTCACAAGGGGCTCATCAGATATGAGTTTTTGAAGACCATTATTTTTAGACTGAAGTTACCAGTTGTAAATGAAATCGGCTCAATGCCAAAGCAATATATCAGTCTAAATTTTACACACGTGCACACAATTAGGCACATTTGAATACTTGGGAATCACTGATCTTGCAAACAAAATATCGCAACACATATCACCATCTAACTATGTGTCAAAACTAGGGAAGACTGGTCACTAAGGTCAAGAGTCACTCCACTTTTTAATTTGGCAAATGCGGCGTATAAATTTTAATTTGTTGCTTTAATCAGTTGAACCAACTGGAATGACCCTGTGCCTTGTTGCCAGAGTCTTTCCGGAGACATCAGTTTTTCTGGCATATTGTTCAGGTCATGACTCTGGGGAGATTGACAGGTTTCAATATTGGGGAATGCCTCAATATTCAATATCACAAAGTTCAACTGTGGTGGATTAGCTGCTGTAAAAGTTGAAGATTTTCCTTGAGTTGCAGTTTCTTGTTAGCTCTGTTAAGGAGAATAAATCTACTATGTAACAATGTTGTGATATAACCAATTATGAAAAAGTTTGCTCATTCATTTTGTGTTTATTTTGTGTTTTCTACATTCATTTAAACAAAAGTACCAAAGGCTAGGCTAGGACTGTTGTTGCAAATTGGGAATTTTAGAGTTGTATTGTCCTTTTTTGATGCTTTATCCTGCAAAGAAAAAATGGAAATGCTTACTTTATTTTGCTTCTGGTTTAAAAATCACTGATGAATAGCATGATTTGTGCATACTGCATTGAATTAATCACCGAGGGAGTTATTAAATAGCATATACACTTGCTGTACCATACACAGGCACACAAGAATACGCAAACTGCCTTTATGAAGTTGTTTAGATACATACAGTCCATGTTAACCCGCCTCTCTGTGGCACAGACGCACTTTGGGGTAAAACTACTCTGTGTCCTCTCCAAGGGGAAAGGTTTAAAAACATTTAATTAGGCTTTTGGCATGGCTTCACTTTTAGCCTGGAGGTGTTGGAGGAGGTTTTACAGACTTCATCCCTATTAGAGCCTCGCAGATTAAACATTCATGAGAGCAATCAGCAGACCCTATGTGTTCTCTCCTGCTGTACAACTTCATCTGTAGTTTGCACTGCAGTGTGTGGTGTCACTTTGGTGTATGTTGGTTTATGTTGTTGAATGATGCACTCAAGTGGTATTCACATGGTATTCTACTGTCACTTGATGCGATAGTGAAGTGTTTGCATGTGAATCACAGTGCATTGAGGTTTTATTTAAATATGTATCATTTCAATACAACTGTAGTGTGTGTGTGTGTGTGTGTTTATCTGTCTCATCCTGTTTGGTGGTGCTCAGAGTCAGTCTAAAGAGGTGTTCGTATGGGTAGGATTGCGCAGAAAGGCGGAGGAGATTTGGGGGAGAAGGGTGGGATGGTGTTGGGGGGGGCATGGGGGTGGGGGAGAGGGGGGCAACAGATGGTACGCCACGCTGCGAGGGACGTCGGCTGCCACGGGTTGGGGAGGGTGGGGGGTGGGTGGAGTGGGGGCAGATAAATGGGGGTGGGAGGGGGTACTTTTCCCCAAAGTGCCAGCAGGGATGACGAGGAGGGGGACTGGATGTGTGTGTGTGCGTGTGTGTTTGTATGAACATGCCTGCATCTCTGTGTGTGCTTGCATGTGTGAAGGAAGAGCCGTATACTCAGACTTCAGTTTCTCATCGAGTGAGGTGAGAAGCCTTTGCCTCAGAGCTTCATGCCCACTCAGTGTCTGTCTGTGGACGTTGGAGAACAAGGATGACTCCCCACGCACCACTACCCAGCTAGTTCAAAAGCATCAAGACTATATGAAGATGATGCTGAAATTACTCGTAACCCAGTTGTTGTGATGAACTACAAATTGTGATCCTCACGTCAGATGCCATAAATCAGCCTCCAGCAAAATGGCCATATGTGAAGGGAATTTAATAGCTCTCATTTGATTTTTTTTTTTTTTGTGCTTTTTGACCAAGGCTATATTTCATACACTGAAAGCTGCTGAGCCAAGGGTAGCAAAATTGAAACTTACCCTCAATATCCAGCATCTCTCCCCATCATCATTCCCCTTCCCCTCCTCGTCTCCCCTCTATTACAACACCTATGCATGCACAGACGGCACACATGCTCGTTCACGCACACACACCAACCCCCAATTACAGTGGCTGCCTGTAAACACACCAGCTTCAGTAGTATATATGGTGCTGCCTATTGAACAGATGTTGTGGAATTTAAGATGCAAAAGCACCCCCTCACCCCCACTCCCCCTTATCCAACACACATGCACACACATGCACAAACACACACACAAACCCTCACTGTCTCCCTCCCCCCCAGCTGGCCCTGCCATGAACGTGCCATGTGGCGCTCCATTCCCCCTGGCACTCCGACTCTGGTTGTGCCAACTCTGCCGCGTCTGGCCGCCGCCAACTGGAAAGACCAAGAAAACAGCAGACTCAAAGTGGACTGTTTCTTTGTGTGTCTGGAAGTGTGCGTGTACCTGCACAAGACCGCAAAACTTGAGTTGTCAGTCATTGTAACTGTGCAGGTGTACTGTGTACGCACGTATCAGTGGAAACATGTCACACCGTTAGTCCGTACATGCAGGTTGTGAATCCACTAGGGAATGGCTGTGGGATTCCTGTTACCATGGAGATGTCCAAGCTCATCGGTAATAAAATTTCAACTTGAGAGAGATTAATTCAGGGGAAAGTGTTGATTTATTCATCCTGGTGGATATTGATGCACTTCCTCATTCGCTCTGATGTTTGACTGTGATGGCTGCCCATTCGCTCACTGGTTTTGACTTTTCATACCATGTCACTGTTGAAACGTGGCTGCTGCTGTGCTTTTTATATCTTCATCATTACTAAGGTTAAAGGAAAAGTCTGGTTATATTCAATATTTTTCTTATAGTCAACAAATCCCATGAAAAGACCAAAACCAACAATGAATTGATCCTACTAACAAGTATTATCTGTGTATCCAAACCCTGATATATCTTATTGTTCTGTGCTGTTGTTGTCCAAAAACTATTAAAAACACATCAGTGGGCCACACCGTTGCACTGGGTAGCATATTCCTTCATAGCAAAGAACATGGGCACTGTAGTTTATTTTGAGGTACTTCCATATATACCGTCCTGCTGCCGAAAATATTCCCTAGCGCCAAGTGTGTATTCATCCACCACGGAAAATAGTCTGCCACAAAAACACTGGTAACTCCTCTTTACATAATGTTAGCTAGGAACTACAGTGCCTATTTTAAACAATTGTTTAGACTTAAAAAGAAAAATGAAAGTACACATTTGTGACCTGTTTTTTTTTTTTTGTGGTGCTCAGCACAGATGCAATGAAACTGTATTTACTGCCTGCTTTTGAGTTAACTGTTTTTTAGTTAAGTCAGTTCTTGAAGTTAAAATACGTATAGTAATGATGTTACTCTCACATCATTTTATCCTGTGTCAACATATATTACACAACATGGATGAACATATATTTTCATTAGAGAAGTTGATACATCACTCATAACTGAAGTGGTACCAATCCTGCACTAGTGTTTATGTTTGTACACACATAAATGCATTCATGAGTGCATATGCATGAGCATGTGTTCAATACCAGCATGTCTCTATGTGACCCTCAAGTCTCCCTTTAATTCATTGGATGACCCCCTCCTCCTCACCCCCTCCTTCCTCCCATGAGGTGATGGGAAGTGAGAGCTCCTCTTCTCATTCCTCTCCTGATAATCTCTTTTAATCTGAGAAAGCAGGCATGGGCTGCTATGTCAATAATTCGTCTCAAGGCTGCCACCGGGACACACACTCCATTTTGTTTACTTCCTCTCAGCATCCAAGGAGGGGTCGAGGGAGACTGAGTGGCAGACAAAAAGAGGACGAGAGAGCGAGACAGAGCATAAGGTGGAGAGGGAGATGCAAAAGCAGAGGAGAGAGTAGAGAAAGTGGGCGCTGACACATGGGAAATGGTTGCAAGAATGAGAAAAAAAGTGACATATAGGTCTGACCTCTGATAAACAGCATGACAGAGTTGAGATTATGTTAATAAAGGTCAACAGTAGCAACTAATTATCAGAACACGATTACCAGTTGTTAGCCAGTTGCTGCTTTACATAATAGGGTACAATACAGCTCGTTTTTATCAGGCTTTAGCAAATTCATCACAATGCACGATAAAAGTCACATTACCATCAGAAGGCTCTTTATCTGTCTACACCCAGGATAACTAAGAAGCATGATAGATATGATAGAGAATTTTGTAATTACCAAAAGTAAAGAGAAGAAAATCAGTGTAAATCACAAATTCAGTGCTTATTCAACTCAACATATATTCCCAGTCAGGTACTTTTTGTGATATAAACAAGATAAGTGCTGCAGTACTTCACAAAAGTGGGATGTTGTTTGAGAGCCTGCCAGTCTGTTCCTGTAAAGAAGATGCAGAACATTAGATATATAAATTATTACAATGTAGTGTATATAAAGCTGTCTGAATAATGTAATATATTATGTACACTCAACATGTATTTTGCTGTTGAAAGAGAATTTTCAGGTGTAAATTTAAAACAGCAACCACAATAACTAACGGTTTGATGTATTTAAGGGTCAACAAGGACAACAAGGAGGTACACTTAAATCCATTGCATGTGTGTCCTACCATTTCATGCACACACTGTTAATGTGAATTCACATACGGTTTATATCACTACAGGTGAGCTTGTAAACCTCTTGTTTATTGTTATCTTGATAGCCTAAAATATTTTACAAAAGTTCATTGGTTAACTTACTTTCTTTGTGGTAGATAATCAAGTAATTTTATAGTGTTATGCTGTTATGTCTATTTTTGAGCACAATATTTGACTTGAAATAATTTGAATTTAAAATAAATTTGAGTAAAGTTGTGCAGTGATTAAATACATGTAACTATTCGAACAAAAAGTCTGCTTAAGTTTTTAGAAATCTCATATGAATCATGTTGTAACAGTACACCGTTGCAACTGAAAAACTAGCAATGACTGATTGTAATGAGGAAAAAGCAGTAGTAAATGTAGTAAACAGAAAAAGAAATAGAACAGAAAATAGAAAATGTACATTTGAGATCAATCTGCATGATGTCAATTGCTTTCAAGCGTATTAAATTTAATGTAAAATAAATACAAGAGATGCAACATTTTGAGCATTTTTGTTATGATGAGAGACTATATTAAACGAGCAGACAAGTGTTACATATGCACATTAAGCTAAATACACACATGGTCAAATGCACACTTAGAGGTCAGACCTACACAAAGTCGAAACCTGTGGGTGGCTGCTATGTCAAGGCCAGTGACTAAAGAGATGTGTGTGTGTGTGTGTGTGTGTGTGTGTGTGTGTGTGTGTGTGTGTGTGTGTGTGTGTGTGTGTTGTGAGCATCTGCATGTGTGAGGGACACTGGTAGTCTCTGTGTGTGTGTTAGAGTGTTTAAATTCAGTGACAGCTGTTCATTAGTCCATTACAACCCCACACTGCTGATTCCTCAAAGCAGCAGACACCAGCAGAAAGAGACACTGGCGAAGGCATCAACTCTGGGAGGACACGATAGATGCAGAAAAACAGTTTGTTTTGTTTTGTTAGTCTTTATTTTGCTGGTTTTTAGTTTTATTCATAAATACTACATTTTATTCTATAATATCTAGTGTTGGAAAAGAGCTGAAACCTAAAATTTACTGGCCAAATGGTAACATATAAGATCAATTGGTTGTTGATTGTGTTTATTGCGCCACATTTTAAAATGATAGATCATATGTCTTCTAATAAAACTATTGTTCTGGTTTTGTGTTAATGAGAATGCTTCATGTGGTTCCAGATTAATTTGGGTGTATAAGTGTCCTTATGCACTTTACACCTTGGCTTAAAAGCCGTAATTTATTATGTAGAAGTGTAGAAGAAGAATGACATGCTCAGTGACTATGTTGCTAGTTGATGGATACAGAAAAACATTATTATTCTAATTTAACATATTTTTCTGGCTTGGTAGAAGATGTAAACCCACAATCACTACATTGGGTCACTTTTGTAATTTCTGCTATCACATATCTGTGTTTCACTTAAAGCTCAGTGAAAATAACTGCTCGTACTATCATCCAAGTTCTGATTACACCACAGTTACACCACAACAGCCTGTAAATCTACAGTACAAATATAGCAATATTTTGTATCAGTACATCAGAGAAAGAGAGGAGGATTGCTCCATCATAACATCCGTGCTAAAAAAAAAAAAAATCTCATCATCTCCCTCCTCCAGAATGAAGTAGCCCATTTTTTTTAAAAATCTAAATATCCTCTCAGTTAAAATCAATCCCTGTTATTACATATTAAACACCTAAATGATCATATTTAACCAGCTGCACCTCTAAGTTGACATGCATGAGGATCTGGCAAGAAGTCTCTACTATATCATGCCTGGAAAAAAAAAATGTTTTTGGACTGAAGGGTGTCTTGGTGAATGATCAGTCAAAGCTTTTACTTTAAGATGACAGAAACAAAATGAGGCACAATTGCAGGGGTGGCAACTGTTCTGTGTGTCTTTGAAAAAACCGACTGGATGAGGTGTGTTTATGAGTGTGTGTGGAGAGAATATGTGTGTGTGTGTGTGAGCATGTGGGTGACCGGCGATGGTGGAAGCTAGGCGAGGGTGTGATGTACTTGAAGAAGTTGAACGTGTTAGATAGAAGTGACCATGTGCCATGAAGTGAGAGGAGAAGAAAGTAAAAGTGAAGAGAAAGGTGAAGAAAAAAAGTGATATGCTGGGAGGGGAAAGCGTTGTGTGTATGGGCAAAAAAAAAAATAAGTGACGAGTGTTGAGGGAGAGTTATTGTAAGTTCTTTTTGTGTGGGATGAAGTAGAGATAAGATGTGTTGAAAGGGCAGAGGGAGAGGAGGGGAACAAAAAGAAGCGAACATGCCAGAGAAGGAGAGGAGACAGAGGGAAAGAGAGGAGAAAGGAGCAGAGGAGCGAGGGCAATGAGCTGGATTGAATACCATCTGACAGGTCCAGCTGGGAGTTTGCCCACCCCGCAGCACCGCAAAACCCCTCAATATGGAGGCCAATTACTGCTGCCCGCGTGACCGTGGCATGGCAGCATCAGAGACGCAACCCTCCTCCTCGCCTCTCCGTTCCCTTTTCCTCTGCACCCCTCCACCCACCCCCCCTCACCCTCCTACCCTCCCCTCATTTCCTCACACTCCCCCTCCCCAAAAAAATAAATAAAAAACACTCCCACCATCTGTGCAGAGTGACAACAACCTCTATACCCTACCATGCACAACACAGACTGTACACTGCACACACACACTTGGGGCAAACACACACATCAAACATGACAAATCCTCACTGATGGGCTCTGTGTGCTTTTCATACTCGACAGAAAGTCTGTGAGTGGTTTGGTTTGGTTGTGCATTGAGTGTGTGTGTCTTTTTTGACCCAAAAAACACCACAATGAGGTCTGTCGCACCTTTTTTTCCCCTCCTTTTGCAACACACAAAGACAGTTAGACACAAGCAAGGATGGGCATTGAGGGAGTATACAAACACACACCATTGTTCCACATGATGCAGTGGAATTTCGGCCTATGCCAGATTCATTTCTTTTCACAGAGCTGGGCGTGTCGCTCAGGCTGGCAGGGCGGTGGTGGTGGTGATGATGATGATGATGGTGGGAGGATGCAGAGTGGGTGAGCGTGATGCAGTGGTACCCAACGCCCACTGCAGTGGAGGTGACTCCCAAATTTAGCTCCCCTGTGCGGCCCTCTCCTCCCTCTCTTTGTGCCCTCTCTTCAACTGGTGTGTGGGAAAAAAAGGGGAGTAAGTGACAAATAAAACATGTTGCATATACATCATAGAGCTATCTCCCACCCTCACACACACACACACACGCACGCACGCACACACACACACACACACACACACACAGTCAGACTTTGTCACACAAATTTTAATATTTAAATTGAGGTTGCTTTATTTCTACTGTCACTGTCCTCTGCCGCACAAGCAAACTCTCTATGTTGATGATTAGTCCCGTGAAAATTAAAGATTAATCTCAAAATAATTAATCCGATAAATTTTTACCTAATCTGATAAATGAGAGTAAAACTCTCCAGATGGAGATTTATGTGCTACTTTGTGTTGTGTTTTGCTGCGATTTTTAAGGCAGCTACACTGAGCTCTGTGCTGGATTATTTCATTACGGTAATTGCATGGTATTTATGGTATTTTATGAACAGTAATTTGAACAATTACGCTTGAATAGAATCCCAATTAATTGATTTTATGGACTTTAGTTACGTCAGTTAAGCCCTATGTTTAGGATCAGCATTATATAACAGCCCACTGTTTTGGGAAGGTGACATGCACTTCTTCTTCTTCTTTCTCTTTAAAAAAAAAAAAAAAAAAAAGATAGATAGAAAAAAATACACCCTAATAAGGAACTAAGATAATTCGTTTACCCCGAGATCCATGTGTACTTGATTTTTAAGGGGTTAACAAGGGTTAGTTCACCTCAATAGATGTCCTTTTTGGTAAATAATAATGATAATATTAATAATGATAATAATAGCGTAATAATACTGGTAATTTGTAATAAATTATGATAATTTAGGCTGCTAGATGAAATTTAAGGGTCAAATTAAGGCCCACAGGTGAGTTTACCGGGTTAAAAGTCATACCTACACTTTTTAAAACTCTGCTACAGAACCCAGTAAATGAAGATTTAATAAACACTTATTTGACCCTTCAGAAATGTTTGATCATATTCATGCGTCAGGCTAACCGCAAAAAAACAAATAAATTAAAAAAAGGTCTCTTTTTGTCCGGGACCGCGCGTGGACATTCAGCCTCCTTTAACGGAGAATAATGAACAGATGCTGAGTGAATTAGGAAAGAAATACTGGGTCCCTCCCACAAGGGCCACTTTGGCAGGGGCCGCCTGGCTGCCACGTGGCGCAGCTGGCACCGGGGTTGGTGATGGTGGGCTTTACTGGTCTCTGGCTTTACTGGTGCTTAGACATTTAGCGACTTGGCACCGCACTCCGCCATCAAATCCTCTACCAGCCGCCGCTCCTCCTCACTAAAAAAAAAGAAAGAAAAAAAATACCCCACAGTCTAACTGAGAGGTTCGGACAGAAAATACAATCACTCACCTTGCCTTCAGAGGCCTGCCCTTCACCTGGGACAGGAAACTAAACCCTGACGCAGGAGGATACTGGAAATATCCCAGCAATGCTCATTTCAGAATTACATCGTTATATGGTGATCTAACTCTGCCACACAGGCCTACAAAATACCTCAATATTAAAATTGTAATACTCATTATAGGGCGTCCTACCACTCATACAAGTGTCTCTGGAAAACAGACGCTTTTCATTTGCAATTAGTGAATCAAACCGCAGTCAGTTCGGTGGATAATCTCATTTTTTAAAAACGAGGAAAAATCTGTCTTTCCGAGAAAGATGAATATCAGCTTTAGCTAATTTTAAAGACTCATATTTTATTAAACAAATGTCTATATGATGCCGTGGCCTCAATTGTCAAAATGAACATTAACCCAAAACCTAAAATCTTCCAACAGATTGCGGGATAAATAGATTCTTAATTGTCTCTAAATTATTCATTATTCATTATATCTAACATACTACAATATCTACAATTTCTGTGAGATGAATCCACCTAGATTAATTTACTCTTTGCATTTGACCTAATTTATATTTTAGATAAATGGATGGAAATGCTATGAATCTATAATATCAGCTAACTGATGTAACATATGCTATCAAGGTAATTTTGAAGAAAAACAAAAGTTTTTTGAGAACAGTCTTTGAGATAAAAAAAAAAAAATGTTTAAAAAAAAATCAAAATGTAAAAGCTTCTCTGTTTTACCAGACTTTCCAATTATTATATGAGAGTTTCAGTTGTTTTTAGTTATCTTTTGGTAGTAATGAGGAGTATAATCATTTGGACTGTGTGTAAGAGGAGTGTGTGTGTGTTGTGTGTGTGTGTGTGTGTGTGTGTGTGTGTGTGTGTGTGTGTGTGTGTGTGTGTGTGTGTGTGTGTGTGCGTGCGTGCCCATTATGCCATCCATGGTCTTCTTCATTTGAAACCAACGGACCATTGGTTCACCTGATTTTGCACCTGCCCAACTCTTTCACTGTAATCAAGGTTCTCAGGATGAATAGATGGTGTAATTTGTGATTTTAGTCTTTATAAATAAAACTGACTTGACTTAATGTCAGATGGGCCTTTTGGGTTAAACTTAAAATCTAATTAAAAGTGTAAAAAAAAAATATCTTCAATGTAATAAAAGTACATTTTTGCAGTCATGTTGAATTTGCTTACACCTCCTTAGTTCTTTTTTGCCTGGGTCAGTGTTGGATGGGCCAGTTTCCACCCTGCGGTGCTCGGTGCTGATTTCCCCTGGACATCCGCAACAACATATGGGACCAAGGGCAATGATCCAGTGTGGTGCCTGCTCCCACTATTGATTTGAGAAATAACCAATAATGTGAACTGGCCACATGAACTCAAAATGTCAAATATTCAGTTTGAATATGAGAATAACAGCAATGCGACTGTCTTTAAATTATAAACAGTTTTTTTATAATGATATTCTCAGAGCTGTGAATAAGGATTTATTGTCTTTTTTCTTTTTGTAGTTGAACAACAAAACAGGATTTATCAAGTAGTTTGGCTATTTAGTCATTTTTGTTTAATGCTTATATTCTAGTTTGGGAATATATATGTTAAGACTTATTACCAAGATTGTTTAACTAGCTGGTCAGATACACTTATCCGAGAAGCCTAAAAAGTGTCTGCTGCTGGAAATCAAACTGAGCACTAAAATGGACCCTGAGCTGTACAGAACATGTCAAGTGTTGCTCTGAATGAGGCCTTTAGTAGCTTAAATGTTCAGCCTTTACTGATCCATTGCATTATTGAATGTACTGTATGTGAAGGATTAAGGTGAGAATATGCTGTACAATATAATTTGTACAAAACCATTAAGAATGTGAAGTGTCTTTGAGGTTTTAAGTATTTGTCGGTTTCATAGATCAGTTTGAAATCATGAAGACGGCAGCTATTTGTTGCCATAAAGGCATCAGACTTGTGAGTGTGTGACTTTCACATTTTTTTGGTTGCTGCAACGTAACATCTGTTGTTTTTGTTAAATGTATCAGTGCACCTTGCCTCAAACACTCATTCATACAAATGATTTCTATTGAATTAAGAAAACATTTAGTATCTTAAATACTTTATGGCAGCACCAACAGGTCTGGAATTTTAAATGACTTTATATAACCAAAGTTTACAGGTTGCTAGAGGACATGTTGATTTATTCACATACTTCAGTGTTGCTTCATGTGCATAACCCTTCTCACAGGTGCAGTTATATAATACATATAATAATGTGCAAAATATATCTGTGTTTCACAAAAGGTGATCCCCAAGGATACATACTGTATGCATTTTTGGAGGGTCAGACCTTATGAATAAATCCAATTAAAGTCAATTCTTTCTGTCCATTTGCTCTCAAAACCTTCTTATATTATTTGCTGTCACGTGCAAGCTGGAAAGACTCTGACAATAAAATAAAAAGTCTAATTTTCTTTCTTTTCAAAGGTACAGTCTGGTTATTTTTGCACAGACTTTTCGAAACACTTTTGATATGTACTGTGATCCTTAAAAAAACAGTCAATCAATCTTCAATTTGACTTGCTTGATTAAGCTCCATGCCTTATATGTCAAATATGCAGTATTTCTATTTATTTTCACTTATTATTTGGACACTGTATTCACTATTTTATTAATTCATAACCAATTAATTGTTAATTATGTTAGTCTAAACCATTTAAGATTCAAGATTTGTTTAGTAGTTGTTTTGTGGCCTGTTCTTCAGATATTTTGTAGGTGTTGTAGGCCAATGATGTCACAGATCAAGTCTTCTTATACCAGAAATTCCTTTAAAAATAGATGTAGTTCTTTAAAGGGCCTCCTGTCATATAACACCTTATTATTTGACCTCTAAACAGCTTTTTTTTTTTTTTTTTACTACGTTTTATTTTTCCTGTTTTGTGGTAAATTCCTAAACCAAAATTATGGTCAGTCTCAGAACTTGTAGCATTCATGCACAATCCACTGTGAAATTTAAATATATGTTTTACCACAAAAAAACAAACAAATAAAAAAACAAGCTAAGCAAAAAAATTGTTTTAAAATACATGTTCATACTACATGTTTATGTAGCCTAATTTATTGTCAATATTTGGGGTCACCAAAGTTAAGATTTAGGACATAATCTTAGAAATGCATTTCTAATGTTTAGAAATTACAATTTTTAATGTTAAAAGTTCAGAAATAACTTGAAATGTTTTAATTTTGAGACAAATTCACTTGAAACAAGGCAGAATATGCAGCCAAACATTTCAGATGATATTATTTCAGATGAGCTTTTTTTTTTTTTTTTCATTTTCCAAATTTTATTTATAGGATAATTGAATAAAAACGACAGAGCCACTGACTTCTGCCTACATACCCTCACAGTCCCAGAGTGAATGCTCCCCTGGTCTTCAGAAGATTTGTTCGATCATATCAGACAATTATAAAACAATTTTTTTATTTCTGTTGCTCATGTCATAACATGTTTCTTGTAGGCCTATACATCGTTAATGTCATTTGCTCTCATTCTGCATACAGGATAATACTGGACACACGGTGATTGAATGTACAACAGTAGGGATGACATCAGTAAGAATACAGAAGGTTATCAGAGGACTCTTTCTGTCACTTCTATCTTCCATCCTTTCTGAAGCCCCTCTTGCTTCCCAAAACAATATTACACTTATAGGATTGTCATTATAAGGTCAATAAGCCTGACTGGACCGATGCAGGGGCTCAGTTGTGGAAAAAAGCATTGAGGTCCTCATACGGTGGCGCCCTGTCATGGTGCAAGTGCACGTCGTGGAACGGTGGAATGTTTTCCGAGTGCGCACCACCGCTGCGCGTTCCCGAGGGGCCAAAGGGTAGGCTGTGGCTGGGTCGAGACGTGGTCAGTCCGGAGTAATGCATAGAGTAATGATAGTTCCTGTCTGTCTCAGAAGACTCTTGCTGCCTCCCGGACAGCCCGCCGTTCAGGCAGACGGGTGGGCTCTGCTGGCCCTCGTAGTCCGGGCTGTTGTAGTCAGGGGACGTCCCACCTGGTGGGTACACGCCCTCGTACCCAGAGCCGTATGAATGGCCCCGCAAATTGAGCCCACCGGTGCCGGGCTGGTAATGAGGACTGGCGATGCGAGAACACCGATAGGAGTAAGGGTGGACGGAGAAAGGAGAGCTGGGCATGTGGAACCGAGATCCATCTGAACACGGTTCAGTCAGGAAGTTCCTGGTGTTGAGTTGCAGGCAGCCTGCTACCAGGTTGGTAGTGGGCTGGGACAGGCCTTTACACAACATCTGCACGTAGGCCACCACATCTGGACGTTTCCCGTTGCGTAAAATCTCTCCAAGCGCTAATATGTAGTTCTTGGCCAGTCTCAGAGTCTCTATCTTAGACAGTTTCTGGGTTTTGGAGTAACACGGCACCACTTTGCGCAGATTGTCCAGCGCAGAATTCAAGTCATGCATACGCGTGCGCTCCCGCGCGTTGGCCTTCATTCGACGGACTTTAGAGCGCTCCGCGCGCGCTGGCGTCATCTTGCGTTTCTTTGGGCCGCGCTTCTTGGGTTTGTCTCCACTGTTCTCATCCCCGCAATCCTCTTCCTCGGCCTCCTCATCCTCATCATCGTCGCCTGCCATTTCAGACTCTGCTCGACTGCTGCCTTCCTGCGGCTCGTCCAGGTCGTCCTCGTCGAGGTGACAGTTCTCGTGATCTCCGTCCTTGTTCTTGCAGTCCTCGCTCTCATTGTCCTTCACCCAGTCAGCCGCGAGCCTCTGGACGTCCGGCAGCACCTCGCTGAATAGACGGCTCAACATTGTAGCAAGCAACCTGCAAAAGAGACAGTCAACACTTGAGCTGGACTGTTCTGCCTGCTGCTGTTTACGCAGCCTCAGGTGAACCTGCCTCACTGAGCTCTCATTAGGTGATGTGAGGCATATGTTCCTTAAAGGGAAAAGCTGACTACAATAACTTATGCTCAAAATGTTTCACAAACTGTCTGTGGTATTCATCAGTGTGGTTGTCCACGTAATGGGAGGCCTGCACTTTTTTAAAATCCTGTATTTTATTTCTCTATAATAACCTACGTAGCCCAGCTTTTTTAATGATAAGTTATATCCTCTGTTTGATATCTCTAGTCAAGTTGCACAAGACACCTATAGGTGAACTTTCTCTCAGTGTTAGGGAAAGGCAGGTACAACAGGCCCAAAACCCGACTCGAAAGACTAAAAACGGCTACTGACTAAATTGTCTGAAATATGTCTACAGGATATGGAATATCGATTAAAGCAAAAATGTTGCCACATTAATATTGAACCTTTAGCCTGAAATAAATCCAAATAATTAATAATAGGCTGTATTGGTTGTGGTTTGCAGGTGTTTTCCCCCTTTTATATTTGACCGACATTAGGCTACTTCGTGTAAAAATGGCTGAACATTCTTTTTAAAAAATCGATAAAAACTGATTATTTTAAGGCCAAGAAGCAACAGCCTGGGCCACCACATCGGTCTCCACATGTGCCTCGGTCTGTCCCCTCCAGCAGTCCGGCACAGGGAGCAGTGCTGGCCTGCTTCAGCAAGTCCCCAAGGGACGCATTAGGGTGCGGGTCGCCTCTCCCTCTTCTGTCCAATAAATTATCAATCTGGAGGAATTCCAGCACTGTCAGGCCGCACACTGGACCACAAGGTCCCAAACATTTCCATGTGTCTGAATATGCAGGTTTTTTTATACAGTCCAATTTAAACCTGAGGAGATTTATGTTATGAATAGATCCACAAAACTGCATATGGATTAAATAATTTTTCAGAGAGTGATATAATAATAAAGACATTGAAATACATTTTCCCCCTATAAGACCACCTGCAGCGTCCTCAAGGACCTCTCTGCGGGTCCATGAACCCCATTTTGGAACCTACCGGCACAGCAAAATCATTATGTGACATTTCCTTCTCTGAACACAAGTCTGTGGTTTTTGTCTACTGTTAATTCAGTGGCCTAAGTGTAAGAAAGCAGCAGTGTGTTTTAGATATTGATATTTTCTCTCTTCATTTAAACCTTCAGATGATTTATAGGTTAATCAAAGCTGTTAGTGTAAAAGAGGATTTAACAACAAAAGATTACTAATTAAATATTTGAACACCATAATTTGGCTATTTGTTTGTGGTCATAATTAGTAAGGCCATTAAAATATCTTCCCCTCCTTAATATATTGGTAATATATTCACCAATAAACATTGGCTCCATTTAGGCTCGTCATGTAAAGTGAAATTTTTAATCAATACAAAAGCTATAATCGCTCATAAATCTATGCAGATTTTCATGAGTATCCTGAGATCAGCTGTGCTTGTGGAGTCCAAGGACGTATTTTTTTTCCCTAATCTTGTAAGCACAATGTAATTAATGCCAACCAATACCTTGTCAATTAGCCTGCGTATCTCTGTGGAGAATACTACCCCCACAGTGCTCTGAGGCGCGTCGTGCAGGAACACACACACACACACACACACACACACACACACACACACACACACACACACACACACACAACCTCTCTAGGTATTCTACTAAAATATGATTCAGATTTTTTTTTTACTTTACACATTCAAATGCTCTTTTTTTTAATATAAATGAATATAATGCAAATTATGAACACAAAAGTAGGATCTTTTGGGCATCAATGTTGATTGATTTGTGGATTCACTGAAATAAAATCTCTCAATTTAAACGCAAGTGGATCGATACCCTCGATGAGCCCAGCGATAAGACACTGAAGAGGAGATTTAAATCCTTTTAGATCACGTCGCATGTGAGATTTTTTTTTTTCATGATAGGAGAGACAGGTGTGATAAATAAAATAATCTGTGACAGCCTAATTCTTCCCTCTTCTCACAGTACAACAGGCGTTAAAATAAAGACAAATAAATCTGGTAGTCTAACATTGATTTTGAAACCTACCTCCACGGTGGAGCTCAGTGATGGGGCAAAGCGGGTTTGTTTACACCATCTCTCTCCGGGTGGGTATCGCATCCACACGCCCTGCACGGATGCTTCTGCAGGAAAGGCGCTGTGTTCTGCTCTCACACCTCTCTCTCTCTCTCTCTCTCTCTCTCTCTCTCTCTCTCTCTCCTGCCACCCTGCTCTCTCTCTCTATCCCTCTCTTTCTCTCTCTCTGTCTGTCTGCTTCTGCTTCTTCTGCTGCTGCCGCCGCTGCTGCTGCTATCCCCAGCCCAAACGCGTGGAGGGAGCCGTGTGGCACCTCAGAGGCAGGACTGGGTGGGTTACATACCAGCTCTGATGCCAGGCCCATATGGCTGGCACGTCATTGGCAAGAGCCATCACATGAGAGCCGGTGATTGACATGCGGCCGCATTCACAGAGACTGGCTTCCCCTGGGGGAGAAGGACTCGCCATCTGTCACTGAGCTGAAAGAGAAAATGGAATAAGGAGTGAATGGCACAAAAAAACCCGCACTGGATTCAAACGGCTTCTGTTAGTCTCCATCTTTGGGAAAAAAACGGGGTTAATCTCTTATAGGAGGTTTAGAAAAACAATCCCCTTACGAGAAATAATTATATTAATCCTATAATGATAAATTTCAGAATGATATCATTCAAACATTGAAGGAGAACACCCCAATAGGATTGTTATGGGATTACTTATAGGTTAATGATTTATAAGAAAAGGCTGATGAATATAAATAATAAGCCCTATGGGAACATTTTAGTGGCACAGTTACAAAAAACCAAAACATAAACACAGAAATAGGAGTAACTATGATAGAAAATTTTGCAAGACAAGGCCAAGTTTCCAAAAAAAAAAAAAAAATCACAAATTCACAAGACAGATAACGTTCACACAAAGGCCTGAGATAAATAAGGCACCCACCATAAAGATCAGAGTCAGGGTGCAATTGCCTAAACGAGTCAATTGAACTGAGCTAAGCAGAGCGTCTTGGTTTGGGTTGCCAGGCTTGGCACAGGTGCTGGTGGGCAGGCTGATGCCAAAGGTGGCAGAGGCACAGATTGCAGAGAGAGGATGGGACAAGACAAGAGCGAGAGACAGGGAGAAATAAGAATGTAAAATATAGAAGAGGCAGGCTTATCATCAACATAATGGTGGTGGGCTGCAGTTTATCGGTCACTGCTCACATTCTCACTTAAATGGAAGGACAAATATGTTTGGATGACTACTATAGATCTCAGTATTTCATGGCTGTCCAGTCCTCTCTTCTGCTGATGAGGACCTATAGCTGAGGTCACACCCCAACATGATGCCCCTGTGTTATCATCCTGTTGGCACAAATGTAAAGACTGCAACAAGATAAGTACACATTCAGTCTTTCAGTTAAAAAAAAGAAAAGTATATTATTAATATTATTTTCAAATGTTGACACACTTGCATGCAGGTTCCTCTGTATTCTTTAAGCCAAATGCTGCTGATGTACAAGATGTGTATTTTAGGGTCATAAAAGGCAATAAATTAGTACGTAATTTACATTTCATGAAACATAAAATGACATTCCTTGTTACTAAACATTAAATTGACATTTAACTACTGAAGGATTTGTTTATTTGTGATCTTTTGTTCCCTTTAAAACAATAAATCATTTTTTTCTTCCTGTATGTGACATTTTTGTTGCAACTTTCTGAGATTATAAACCATCATGCAATAACTAATAGTCTATAAACTGTCTTGTATCATGGAAAGTAACATCATAGTGACAAACATTGTTTTTTCTCCTATAAATAACAACAGTTTAACATAAGAGAAGTTAACAGTTCTATTCATATTGGGTTTGGGTGATTCATTTAAAGAGGAGAGATCAGGAAGAGTGAAAAATATGCTTGATGTCATAACAACAGAAAAACAGCTTGCTCTGATGTTTTGTAGGTTATCTCAAATTAACACTGTTCTTTATACATTATCAGTCAAGTGTTTGGTTGAATTCACACAAGCGCAGGATTCTCAGTTAATGTGCTATCTCCAGTTATAAGTGGGTGACATCTACTGGTAATTAAAAGCAAGTGCATGACTGCATCTAACAGACTTCAGAGGGAAGCTTTTTCTTGCATAATGTGTTGTAGATATTGTTTCTGCTCATGATAAATTATTATTAAAGTGTGTGACAACAACGATTGTGTGTCGATAATATCCAAGACTTTATTCCAGTTTTGTGTGTTTTATAGCATGAGGCTTTAAAAATATTATTATAGAGCTATCTGAATGATTATTATCTTTCATTATCCTATTAGAATTTTTCATTTAATTTAAGTTTTTCTAAATGGCTGAAATTTTCCAAATGTTTCATACTTGCACTCACTATTAAATGTATTATTTGAATTATTAACTAAATGAAAGATGTGTTAATTACATATTATTCCCAGAATAACTTGCTAAGTTTATGTGTCTTTTGAGAATAAACTTGCAAAGTTCAAAGATAATCTGCACAATAAATGTAAAAAAAAATCCAGAAGAGCTCTGAAGAAGGCTCCGAGCTGAAACACATAAGCATTTTTCTGATGTGATGTGAGCCAAATAAACAAGTGAAATGTTAATATTTTGTCCTCCTTGACTGGAAAATTGAGATGTGCTACCCTTTTTTAAAAAAAAAATTTTGGAACATGCCTACTGGATCTTGGGTTTAGCACTTCACTGAGAATCTCATTGTTGAAGCGTAACCTCCTTCTTCAATTCATAATCTGCACAATGTTTCTTAATACAGCAGTTAGTCATAAGGGACTGTTGGCGACTCCTGGTGGTGATATGAAAAAAGACACTGTGGCAGACAGCAGCACTCACATTATTGATAGAAACTCTAATGGATTATACTTTACAATTATCTTTTTTGGTCCTAATACTATAAACCTATAGATTATCACTCTGCTGCTCTGTGCATGTTAATGTCATCAGAGTGACTGTAACATGGGATAATGTGTGTTAAAACCCTCTTTTTCTTTTTTTCATCAACTGAACTGTACTACAGAGGTGCTATGTTTGTGTCTCCTGAGTTGGAAGTTTTGCTTATTATCTAAAGACCTGCAGATCTGCTGTTAGCATCAACTCTCCCTGCAGCTGGCAGAGATCCATAGCTTCTCTCAAGTTCACTTCAGTACAGGTTGAAGCTCTTCTGGGAACAAAGCTCGCACTTGGGATCTCTTGGTCATAGGATGGGCTGCTTTTCCAAACAAACTGCGTCAGATCTGAGTGAAAGCCTCAAAGAAAATGAACAATTAGCCTGATAACAAGAATTTGTGAAACTCTCAGTCCAACATGTCCACAAATGAGGGCATCCTTCTCTCTCCTCACACACAGACATCTTATCTGCAGTTCTGTGTCTCTCTCCTTTTCCCTTCTTCATCTGTTGATCTTTCCATGTTTCACCTCATCTCCTTTGCTCCCTCCTTCTCCTCACTGCACAGTAGATTTAGCAAAATTATTAAGCAATTAAATGAATGAATGGAATAAAAAATGGTTCATTTTAGGTTGTACAGATTTCTATGAGGTCAGGAGTCTCCATCATTTTGTTGTATTGATATTTAATAAAAGGCCAGCCAGCATCATCTGATATAAACACAAACCATGCATTGCTGCACCTCATAATCTCTTCTGTCTATCACCATCTGCTATACATTTACGGGTTGTGATCACTATCACACACACACACACACAGACGCAGACGCATGCTTACACCTTATGGTTACTCTACTGCAAACGCTCAACAATGTGAAGAGAAATCGTTACCATGGCAACTTAATACCCAAGTGACTACAGTACCTCTATATTTACAGTTCAAATAATAGTCATTGGGAAAAGAATAGCCAATGTTTTTGCTCTACTCTGAGAAACACAAATTAGAAAAAATATGAAAGAAGCCTTTGTTATTGTTTGCATAAAGACATTTCACAACAACTTGGTGATAAAAAAAATTTTTTTAATAAAGTAGATCCTGTTGTTATCATAATACGTGGTTACACTTCAGTTTGACTTATTGTTGCCTTTAATTGCTCTGTGTTTTTTGCTATTATCTTAATTGTCATTTTCTGTTTTGTAGGCTACAAATGGTCCTTATAAAATTGTATTTATGAATATCATCATGGTTTAGAGAGTTTTGAACTTGAGTGACATTGAAGGCATCTCAGCTGTTAAGAAATGTACAACGCACATTTACTGAAGTACTGTAGCCTCCTTAAGTACAATTTTGAGGTACTTGTGCTTTACTTGAGTATTTCGATTTTATGCTACTCTATACTTCCACTCCACTACATTTCTGAGGGAAATATTGTACTTTCTACTTCACAACATTTATTTGACAGCTTTCTGATGTCTATAAGTTGTTAACAGCTCCACCAAATAGTGATTTTTCCATCTAAACCTCTCACATAGTTCAAGTTCAAGAAATGTTCAAATGACTCAATATTTCACCAAAATCAAAGATTACAGAAAAGTCAAAAAATGACAACAGTATGTATCAGAACTTTGTTTTTCTTCTTTCCTCTCCCAGCAATCATCTATCATCTAGCTCCACTTCCAGCAGCTACAACAGTAACATGCTGCTCACACTGATGCTTCAGTATTAGTGATCTAACAATGTCATATATAATAAAATATCAGTCAGAGGGACCAAACCACTACTTTTACTGCAATGCTTTAACTACATTTGGCTGCTAATACGTATGTACTTTTACTTAAGCAGGATTTTTCATGCAGGACTTGTATTTGTATTTGAGTATTTTTATTTTACTACTTTTACTTAAGTAAAAGATCTGAATATTTCTTCCACCGCTGTTTCCGGTCCATCTCAGGGGGAAATTGCTTCCTGGTCCACTTTTGAAAATGCGATATTTCCGACAGGAACTGAAAGCGTCATAAAGCCTGAGCACGTTCTCCCCCACCTTCACTCCCCTCCTCTCCTCATCACACACCGTATTATAGACTCAGAGGGAGCGAGAGAGATAAACACACAGTGAGCGAGAGAGAGAGAAAGATAGATAGAGAGAGAGCGAGAGAGAGAGAGAGAGAGAGAGAGAGAGAGAGAGAGGAAGCAAGCACAGCTGACAAACGCAACTCAAGAGTCCAAAAAGGAGCAGAAGAGGACTCCTGGGATGAAAAGATGACCACTAACAACTAAATTATATATATGTATTTTTAAATACATATATATTTGCCATTTGGGTATTCATACGGCTTACACAAGCAGTTCCATCTGAACTGACTCCGGACTGGACTTTTTAGTTGGACAGCTGTGTGCTTTTGGCTGTGGAGGTGACAGACTGGATGTCATGGATCCGCTGCTGCCCACAGAGTCGAAGGTGATGGAGCGAGAGGCAGACAAGGAGGCGAGGAGGAAGATCCAGTTCTCCGTGCCTTCTTCAGTGCCCACCCAGCTGGACCCGCGACAGGTGGAGATGGTGAGAGCGAGGGGTTGTAGTGTGAAGCATACATGGATGATGATAGTGGTTCTGACAGCGATGTGCGTGCTTGCGTGCGTGCGTGCGTGCATAAGTGCGTGTGTGGCAAGGAGGTCAAATTTGGGTCATATTGAAGATGTGCCACTTTTGTGCATCATAAAACTAAAACATCTAAACACATTAACTTTTAGACTTTTTTACGAGGTTCAAGTGCAGATTGTTTATATTGTGAATGTTTTCAGCTGGTAAATTAACTCTTAAAACGCTGCATCCAACTGGTTTTCTATTAAGAGTTCTTCAATATTGATAATTCAAATTATTAAACATGCTTGCCTCCAACTTTCATCATCAGTAGTGAGTGTTGCCCTACTCTGAAGCATCATGAGACTCCCTACTGAGGTTGACAGACAGTTACATAACCAGTCTAGCACGACTTTGCAGAACTCTGTATTTTTGTGTATTACTCTGTGGGCAGTAGGGTACGGGCAGCATTGGGATTAAGCTGAGCTGTGCAGCCTCAGTTTTTTTTTGTAGCCCTTAAAAGTGATGAAGCATCTCTGCCCTTCAAAAGGAATGGATGAGGAGGATGAGGAGAGAGAGCGAGAAGAGGAGGAAGTGAGGGATAAAGAACTGGTAGTAGTATTAAAATGAGATTATGTGCCTGAGTAATAATGCCCTTATACCACATGTGTGAAACAAAATGTACAAGATCACATTATTAGTCATATTGGGGTGGTGGTGGTGGTGTATTATGTAAAATACATGAAGCATAAGTGAGTTTTCTGTAGCTTATGCTTAAGTAAACACAGGTGAAACACGCAGACCAGCTCAGACAGAAAGTATGTTAATGAAATAGTGCAGCACGATCAGGAATAATATTGGCCTGCGGAGTGTGTGCAGGCCAGCAAACAGCAGCAACATTATATTTTACATAGGCTGATGATGATCCATTTCTTCCACTTCCACAAAATAGATTCTCGTCTTAATGACAGGCTGATGGGAAAATCTCATTGGAGAGCGGGTGCAATGTCAGGAATCCTCATCTCTTCCCAGTAGAGGATTTTCAAGATTTCATGCTGGCATCTGTTTGGAGAGCTTATGTCAGCCTGGAATGTAAAAATAAACTAATAAATCAATAATATAAAAACTCAAATATTTCTCACACATCTGTTGTTTACAGCCCAACTTGCAGTCTCCAGAGTTTTGAGCTAGATTTTTCACCCCTTCGTTCCTTCTTTTGCTTTTCTAAGCAACCCCATGGAAATACCAGCGTATTCCTTCTGAAACACTTCTGAACACAGTTTGGACTAAAACAACTCACTGATCTGGGTACTTAATTATTTTCTTATGGTAATAAGGTACTTTACTCAAACAAATTATCCAGGGAAGTTTCACATTATTGCTAATAATAACATCTGCAGGCTGCTCATTACTGCCATAGCTTTCTATTATTAAGACCAAATCCTGCCATAAATTTCAACCCATAAATGCTCAATGACAGCAACACATGGGAGCATAAGCCGAGTCCGTTTTCACTATAAGACGCCCAGGCAATTTTCCGGCTCAGGACCAAGTAAGATTACTGTAAACCTCTGCCATGGACCTAATGAGAATAAAAGAAGCATTCCCTGGTAAAGCACGCAAAAGGTTGCAAGATTATTACATCATAAGACGTCTTAGGATATATCTTCCTATAGCCACCAAAGCATCCCTTATGCTCTTGTGTTACAATAAACGGGAAATCAGACTGCCTAGGATCATGTTTTGATGAACATTATCATGGAGAACAATCAGCTGGTGATGTAAGATTTCTGAAATCCTTAAAATACCGGCAAACCATCACCTGCAAAATAATCACCCCCATAATTACCCCCCCTCTTTCTTATTTTCCAATTTAAGAGCAGCCAGACTCGATGCCTAATGTCTCTGTACATGGACACATTTCTAATTTTTTCTATATAACTGACCTCAGCATGTTGTTGTTGGTATATACAGGTCGGCACCTGATGACCATTTCTTGTTCACTTACTTATTTTCCCAAACAGTACTGCAGATTTAACTTTCTGGTCACACATGCACTTATGACTTGCCTTTAGGCTACCACTGCCACCTGTCCTGTAATCTAATAGCCTATATCACTGCTTAGATCTAGAAGATTTGGTTAGTGAATGATTTATTCAGGAGTGACTGCTCAAAACTCATGTTCATCAAGGCCACTTTAAGTGCTGAGAAGATCATTGCCACATCACTAGTCATCTCAGAGCAGCCCTGTGAGGTTTGGTCGAGGATGTCTGACCCTGCTGACTGAAACTGTGAGTTTCAATGGGACCAGCCAACAGAAGTCCACATGGGGTGTGTGTGTGAGGGTCAGCCAAGAGCTTGTGTACAGCATTTCCTAAACACAGACATCATTAGCATTGAAATAGCAAGCAATAGCATGGAAAAGCAGACGGGTAGAGAGATAAGTGGGGAGAAAAGGAAGAGACAAAAAAAAGACAAAGAGCAGCAAAGTGAGAATAAGGAAACAAGAGAAAGATAACTGAAGGATAACAGAAGGCATGTGAGAAAAGGAAAGGGAGAAAAATCATCAGCAGAGGAGACGACTGATTAAAACCAAAGAGATTAGCTGTGGATGACTGAGGGCAAGGACAACTCATGCCAACAATAAATTTTCACCACAGTAGAGCCAAGTGTGCTAAACTCCAGTAGAGTCTTATACAACAAACTTCTCTTGTTAGCTCATTATTTCCATTTACAAACTAGAATGATGGCAGATTAATGAAGAGAAATCTTTGAAACTGACCAGTGATCAAGTTCAGGTGAAAACCCCCCCCACATACATACACATACACTTCCCAGTTGTGCATGTGTACCAGTACGTGTGTGTGCAGCCACCTATTACATCCCTATTTCTGTTCAAATCAGATGTGATGTTACAATTCCTTCGCTGGAAAATAAAATGTCAAATGTCAATGTGTCATGGCCAAATCAAGCTCTACAAAGGATTATTCACTGAATAAATTGAAAGCATTGAACGAAAAAGGGATTTATTCTTTGCTGCATATTCTTAATTGTACAGTGAATAGGTTATCTCAGTATAAATGGCTCATAGGACACTGTACCCACCCAGTGCTGTCATTGTGCAATAGAAACATCCAGATTAATGTATTGAAGTTGAATGTTAGCTAACCATGAAGGTCATTCTACCTACCAAAATGAGGTGGGGGATTAATGATTTACTATGTAAAGCCAGAAAAGCAGTACTAACACAATGCTGTTGTAATGATGTTTTTTTTTCTTCTTCATGTTTTGCCACATGGTTCTCAAACAGGCAGTAAAAGATTGAGAAAATCTGAATTTATAAACATGTCCGACTTGCACAGTTGGCCAAGTGTTCGGTCCAGCTGTCATCATTCACGCTGGCCATGGCATGGTGTTATGTGACTGGTCACACCAAAATGGATTACTTCTTCAAGTTTTATTTACCAGGCGGTCTTCGTTGTGTCGGGTGAATGTCAGTCAGCAACAAAAATGGTTGAGACGTACTGTAAAACTTTTTGAGTGATATTTCAGCAAATGTACAAATTACCTAAGCACTCAATAATGGTGTAGATCTTTAAAAATGTGTTTAAATAAGGATTTGAGGTGATAATTGCATGTAAATTCAATGACCTTTGACGAGAGTTAATGGAGTCACCTAGTTCCTTGTTAGTACTTTGAGCTAATAGTTGTCATTACATCATATGTCATACGGAAAATGAATGTTACTTTAATTATGGGTAAAAATTGTTAGCAGCTTTCATAACTTTTTAAATATTGTAAAATATTTATCCAAAAATGTCCCAAGGGTGTGTCTTATTTTTGTATGCTGTCATCCCAAATGAAACAAAATTATTGGCACTCTCAACCAAAAGGAACCACCTCCATCTTTCTTTAACATGACAAGGTGATGGTGGATGGTGGGGGTGGATAATATTATAAATTAGGGTGACTTGCTCAATGATACATCTTTAAGAGCAAGCGAAACAAAGCTTAATTATGTACTAGAAGGGTTATTTGTAACATGAGCAAAAAGTAAAAAAAAATTCAAAACATATCCACACTAATAACTGATTTCTGCACCCAGTGGATTGCATACAGTGAGTATAAACCTATGAAGAACCACATGATACAGCTATGCTCCTGCTAAGCCCATTTACATTGTCAACAACAATATGTAAAGCTAGTGTTGTAAAGTAATACAATCCTTTTTACAATTCCAGGGAAACCAATATGCTACCAGATAATCAATAATATAAATTGTAAAAAAAAAAACACAAATTACACAAATGAAATCAGTCAGACATTTACAGGCATGTGAGACATGCAAAACAAGAAACTGATATGAATACTATCATCCCTAGGTGCCTGACCTTCTGGCAACTGTGTGAAAAAAACACTCAGAAAAGGTCACTTTGTCTCTGAAAAGGCTCTCAGGCAGGTGCTTAACCTGCAGTTTGGTCCTTTGACTGCACTGAGGGATGTGTGTCTTCCTGTCTGTTCGTGTGCGGCGCTGCTCGTGTTTATTAGGTTGTCACATTGGAATGTTCATGTTGACACATTTTGAACCTCTAATTGGATGCCTTTTAATTCATATTTAAATTTCTTCTCCCACAATGGCCTAAATGATGAATATGTATGAATCCAGCATGCAGAGTGAAGCAAAAGCAGTAAGAGTTACTCCAGAGTGAATGCTGCCCACACATTGCATGCCTACACTCTTAGCCCTGATTGGCTTGGCAGGCACTTGTATCTCACAACAATCGCATTACCATAACACGATACAAAATGGAGATAGGGATGAATCTATTGTATATTTCATAACACTTGGAGCTATTGTTTGCCAGAGGCAGGTGCTTTATTCTTGTGTTTTATGGGTGAAAATTACATATCCCCTGTTGGGTGTTTCCAAGAACAATGAACTGTCATTTCAGAAACAATCTATGAGCCATTGATAATGACTCCCTCAGCCAAAATCCACAGTCATGACTGTTCACTTGTCTTTCCTGACAACATTATCTTAAAACCATGTTTTTCACATACTGTGTTGTTGTACAGTGTTGTGTGACCATCCTATGTACATCTTTAAACAAGCTATACATTATACATAGCTAAGCTACTGTCAGCTAGCTGTCGTCACAAACCAGGGTGAGGTAGTTAACATCCTTATAATTGGCTAATTAGCTGCAAGGCAAAGTCAGATGTTTACGAATTGAACCATACTTAAGTCATATAGTTTGGCAGAAGTATTCAGATGGTTGCTAAGCAAAAGTAGCAATAATACTCAATAAAATGCTCCATTACAAGTGATTAATAGCACAGAAGTATTGGTATTAAGATGTAAGGAATACTTTATTGTTGGTTGAGAAGGAGCTAATTTTAATTACTTTACATGCTTTGGGGCAGTTTAGTAATACTGCATTCTGTTCTATAAATTTATTATATGTTTTGTATTTAAAATCTTGATCTGAAGACTAAGAATAAGGTCAGTGAAGTAAAAAATACAATATTTACCTCTTAAAAGCTGTGGAGTAGAAGTATAAGTAGCATTAAATGGAAATAAATGTACTTTATTGCAATTGGAAACATTTATTCAGAGTGAAAGATTTTGAATGACTTCATTTACTATTCCATAAGATTGTAAGTTATATTGTGTAATAATAGTCATTTCGTGTCAGACTGAAATTGATTTGAGATGCTCAAGTTACATCAGTTGCATAACAGCGTCTGTGACTCACTCTTTTTCACACATTGCATAAACACAAAGCATTGCACACCAATACATAAAGATGATGTATCAACAGGAACAAAGATGTAGAATATTTGAGCCCTTTGTTTGTGACCTAAGTTGAGATATTAGGTGGTATCCAGAAAGTGCAACAGTATAATACTTTAATAATAACAATAGCTGCAACCTGGAATTCACTTCTCTATCTTCACATAAACCCTGTTTTATATTCATTTTACTTAAGCAACATGTGAAAGATTGCAAGATTAGTTGGACTGAAAAAAATGTTGCCCATCATGAAGAGACTTCAAACCTCCATTTAACCCCCACCCACCCACCCACTGAAGGCAATAGAGCTATTATTCAGCAGTAAGATGGCAGATTGTCTAAGAGGGATTAAGCACAAGTCAACACACATCTGATAGTAAAATAACACACTGGACATCACCTAAATGATTATGATCAAGTGACGGGAACGTGCTGTAAAATAGTAAGCAAATTTCAGTAACCTAGCTAAATGTCATCCTGATTCAGGAACAATCTGGACAACAACTCTCTGAATGTTGTTACATGTAATGATTTACATCTTCTTGTATAGTTGTAACAGAAAAATCCTCTGCATGCATTACATCAAGAACCACACAGCTGCACCATTGTATATGATAACCACTCACACCTTTTCCCTTGTTTTTATGAATAGGGTTGTTTGTGATCAAGCTTTCTACAGGACAAACACATATGCAAATGTATGCACATTTTCACAGGGTGGTTTGACGCCAGCTGAGTCTCTCTCTCTTTTTGTTAAGATTCGACGTCGGAGGCCAACACCTGCCACTCTCTTCAGACTGACAGACCCACCGTCACCAGAGGAAGACAGTGGGCCTCACCAGGTATATCACCTACACTAGTGAGGGCTATTATTCCACCCAGACACTCTTTATAACATGACTTTAATGTCACTCACCATTTTGCATAAAAATAAAACTGTATATTGTAGAGGAGACAGTGAATGAAGCACGGTTAGGCTTGACTGGGTCATTGTAGAAAGGTATTGCGGAAAATTATGGAAATTATTTGGTTAACAAAAGCAGAAGTGCATTAGGTGAAATGAGCGAGAGAGAGAGTTAATGCACCAAAAACATTTCATTCTTCCTGGAGCAAATTTAGCATAACACAATATGTGACAGTGTTTGCAATATCAGGTGGAATTTTCCTTTCAAATGGAAAAAAAATGGATGAATTAAAAAATAAAAGAGTAGATTTAAGGACCAGTGTGTAAGATTTAGGGGGATCTTTTGGCAGAAATGAAATATAATATTAATTTTTTAAAGTACTCTTCCGTGGAGGTCACCATGTTGCTTCGCCATGTTTCTGCAGAGGCTCAGAATGGACAAGTCAAATACTTGTTCTAGAGAGGGCCTTTTACATTTTTCATGCGTTTTGCAGCCACCGTAGGTTCTTGTACATACTTGGAAGGGGTGGTTATGTGGGAGGGATAATCAGTTGGTTGCAATCCGCAATCTCACAGCTAGATGCCACTAAATCCTACACACTGGTCCTTTAAGAAGATAAACATAGCCCACATATTTTAGTTACTTTGTTGTTTCTGCAAGTATAGGCAAAAAGGTTAACCTGAGATAAAATGGTTTTTTAAAATCTTAGCACTGTTTTTTTCATTGATTTTCTCTTACTTTTGCTGTCTTTCCACTATAAGACTAATCATTTGAAATTAACAAAATAATAGCAATTCACTACATTCATAATTTATTCAGGGATACAACACTTTGGGGCGGTGTATGGTATTTGGACAAACTCCACTGGTATAATAGTAATACACTGCTTACTGTATATTGCTCAGTATAATTCATTATTTCAATATTTGACTTGTGTAGTGGGTTCTGGGAGAAAATGGAGTCTTGAAAGCCAAACTGGTAAACACGTCAACCTACCAGCCACCGTCACTCAAAGGCAAGTGCACAGTCTTGAGGATGTTTTTGTGTGTTTCACACATGTGTTTTCATTTACGTAACTAACACAGAATTTGGGAAACCTAATTCTGCTGTGGCAACTGACATGTGGTCTATATCTGCTTGGAATACGTGCGTATCCAAAAACCATAGTGAGACATGTTTGTTAGTCTGTGTGTGTGTGTGTGTGTGTGTGTGTGTGTGTGTGTGTGTGTGTGTGTGTTATGTGAGATTAGGAGCAGAGACAGCTGTGAGTCTGTTCTGGATCATCCTGGATTAATAGGGCACACAGCTGCAGCATGGTTTCACATACACATACACACACACACACTGGCTGACACACAAATATAAACATACACAAACTCATTTTTATAAATATGCATATAATATATTATTTACTAATTTATTTACTTTGTTTTCTGGGAACTATGGCTTTGACCCTTGCAATCATTACTGTTGCTGCTCATCATGTCTACTGTAATATATTCTTCTTCTTATTCTTGACATGTATCTATTTATAACACATTTTTCAATAGCAAATATTATTCCCTTTGACAGATTCAGTTCTATATGCATCTAAAAACACATGCAGAAGTTCTGTAAGCTGGACGTTTCCCACCACAAACGTGGTCCAAATAAAACATGACCTGTAGAATCAGTGACTTTGCCTTATTGCACAGTGGGATGTTTGGTCTACTTTAATTGCTGGGAATTACTACACATACCTTATCTTCATGTCAACATTTTAATTTATTTTTAGAGGCTGGTATTGACTAACTCACCTCTTAACAAGTAAGCTGGTTTTTATATGTCCATTCGTGGAGTGCTCTTTTAATCTGTATATTTGTGATTTCAGCTGTTCAGAAGATGGCCCAGGCTCACCTGTCCTCCCTAGACATGAGCTCTATGGACAAAGAGGAGCCCTCCTCTGGGGAGGAAGAGGAGGAAGGTGAGAAAAAGAGGCAGCAGACAGCTTCAGGTACAGGTAGGTAGAAGTTCAGTCTTGTTTAAATACAGACAGTCTGTCACATTGTGCCATTTGTCTACCTCATATTAACACTTGCAGCACACATAGAAGTTGCTTACACTTTCTTGCATGATGTAATTTCTTGCCAGATCTAAGAAAAGAAAACAAACCACACAGGAGTCAGTCTGTTTCACTGGACAGTTTGACCAGAAGTGCTGATCATCACGGAGCTAACGAAGTGGCCAAAGAAAGAGATGAAGGAAAGGGAGAATGACAAAAAAAGAAGGTGAAGACAGAGTGAGAGGATCTGATTTGCATAAGACACGTATGGGCCATATGTGTGCGTGCATGGGTGTACATATGAGTGTGTATTATTTGGGCTTGTGAGTGTGTGCATGCATGCGACAAGCAAGTCGAATGTGGAAAAAAGAGGGGGTGGAAAACAGACGGGCATCGAGGAAGGTCAGAATATTAATGAGCAGGTGTGGGGAAACATTTAACCTGAGACTTGAAGAAAATCACGTCTCGGTCTGCCACAGAAGCCAGGGCCAATCAGGCAAGGACACTGCACAAAAAATATGAGAATTGCAAAGAACTATGGCACCTTCTCTTGCGATTATGTTTTTTCTTTTTTAGATTCAACAGGATTCAAGATATCAACATGTATTCTGGCACTTGCTCCTTTGGCAGGTTTTTTTGCATGCTTGTGAGAACATTTTGTGCACAGCATTTCACTACATTGGTGCTAAAACACACATCAAGAAAAAACAGACACAGCATCAGATGCACATGGCTCAGGACAGGATCTCCATTTGATGCAAAGGGTCAAATAACATATTCTTGACATTACCCTATGATAATAAATTTTACATTTTAGTCTAATCTCTAATGTGATGACCACAGTCTTTTTGCTGAATATGTAAGTGGCTATGAATGAATAAGGTATACACTATATTTGATTATATACTAAGTACACAAAATAACTGTAATTCAATTCAATGCATATAGTAGGGCTGCTTCCACATTTAAATCACAACTTTCATTTTGCTTTCCTCAACCTTGTAAATGTTTGGGTGCAAGGTCAAGGAAATCAAAAGAGGATGCATTACAGCCTATCTGAGTGCAGTTACAGCAGTCACACCAGACCAGATTACATCATATCATGCTAATCCAACTAATCAAGATAACGCAGCACAGTTTCTCTGGTTTGACATTATGAAAGGTCTTTTTGTAACATGCTGATTAGTAAGCATTATCTGTTCAGGGTGGCAGAGATGTTTGGTGGGAACTGAAAGCATACCTATTTTTTTCCAAAATAATACAAATGATAAGTGTTAAGATTCATTGTCAACCTTGTATATAAACAATGTTTTGTGTTGGTTGCTAATAAAACAATTGTAATGGGCTACTGGTGTTTGTGTAAGTGTATGTTTTTGGAGTTAATCTGTAGGAATGTATAATGTTAAAGTTATATTTTATTTTCTAAGAAGAGAAAGACAAAACACTGTTTGGCATTTCAGACACGACATGGGGTCAAGATGTAATTTAGACATGTGACAACATGCGTTTTCAGCAAATAACTGATAGATTATTAGATTAGAGGACACTGAACAAATATTTGCACTGTTATCTTTGTTATTGCCCAGTCTTGAATGTACACAGACCGTTTGTGTTGAAATGACTACTATGGGGACTAACATCATCACACATGAATACAATTGGGCTCATTGCATCCACAAGAGTCTCAGCTTTCCAGTCATAGTCAATTTATGCATTTTCAAGACTGTTTAGGGACCCCAGTATGCAGAAATATTCAAATACCCAATTTTTAGAATAAGCAAAAATAACACATTTATACTGCATGCAAAAAACTGCATGGTTTTTGCCTATAACTGCATGGGATTAGTGGGAATGTCTGTAAAGGGGAGACCTGTGGTTACCCATAGAGCCCATTTTCATTCATATATCTTGAGGTGAGAGTTCAAAGGACACCTTTGAATACGGCCACACCAGTTTCTCCCTTGTCAAAATTTGGCCTAAATTTGGGAGTATTATTTAGCCTCCTTCCTGACAAGATGGATGCCTCATCAGTATCCAAACAAGAACCAGTATCAGACCAGTGTCTTCACTCTAGCTTTAAAACTGAGCCTGCCACAGCCTCTGAAAGACAGTGATGATGGTTGAGGGCACAGACGCCCCTGTGGGATTAATTACAGTAGTAATCTTATAATCATTCAAGATGAGCCAAGTAAGTCATAGGTTTCTCTACTATCATCTGTGAAGTCTGTGTTCTTTACTAATGGGTCTATTTGTAGTCCTTGATTTTTGGAGCCAAGCACTGACACCCAGTGTTCAATACTCCTAATTACACAGCAATACTACTGAAAAAATCAAAATTGGTAGCATAGCAATACCATAATCCATTGACATGAAATGACTTGGAATGATGGATGATTTTACGAGCATTTGCCAAGCAGCTGTATTATGAAATGTTCTGTGCTTTCACCCATCTTCTGTTTCCATCTATCTTAACATTCACAACAGATTTACTGTGCAAAAGGTTCAGGCACTGTAATTAAAGAGGATGCTTTCAAAAGTAATGCCATAAATAGTTTTCATTTATCTGTTAATTTAATACAATGTGCAGTAAACAGAAAAAAACTAAATCAAATCAATATTTGATGTGACCACACTTTGCATTTAGAACAGCACCAATTCTCCTTGGTACACTTGTGTTTTAAGGTACTTGGCAGGTGGGTTGTTCCAAGCATCCTGGAGAAGTTGCCACAGTTCTCTCTGGATTAAGGTGTCTCAGTTGCTTCTGTCACTTCATGTAATCCCAGACTGACTCAATGATGTTGAGATCAGGGCTCTGTGGGAGCCGTACCATCTGTTGCAGGACTCCTTATTCTTTTTGTTGTTGAAGATAGATTCTTTATTATTCTGTTTGTACATTTGGGGTCATTGTCATGCTGCAGAATATATTTGGGACCATTCTTTCTGATGGTATTGCATAATGAATAAGAATGTAAATATCTAAAGTGCCTAAAACGTTTGCGCAGCCCTGTATATCAACATGAAGTCAGACAAGAAAACAACATGACATCAGCTTTTTTTTTTATAGCATTCATTGCTTCTTTATTCACATATCACAAAGTACAAAACACAACAAGCAACTCATCTACCTGTCAGCTGGATAACTGGTAATCAGAAAGAAGTATATAGTAAACTCTACCAAAATACACTGTTTATAAAATGCAATGTTGTAACATTGTATGATATGCTTATAGCAAAAATTTGAAGCGTTACATTCTTGATGCTGTAGTAGCTGTGTTTGAACTGCAGGAGGCAATGTGTAATTACATTTTTAACACTGATAGCTCAGTCGCCAACAACAGGGAATCTCATATGCTCACTAACCTTCAGAAAATACTTTTACCAGTGAAACAAAAATGGAATAAAGTGAAATATTTAATTCACCTGTTTGTGTCTTGACATCTTTTCTTTTGAGAGTCAGTTTGAATATTGAGGATTGATGATCACAACCCTGACCAGCACTCACCCAAAAACAAATGAGATCATAATATGTGGGGGTATTCTTATAATGCCATTTTTATTTGAATTCCTTGCAAACTATGCATTTATCTCAGCTTCATTGGAAACATTTTCTTCTGAATAATTTGTTTGCTACTTCCATGTTTAATAAGTTTTATCCATCATCTTCCTCACCTTTTATTCCTTTCTTGCCTTTACAAAAAACACCCCAGATACATCATCAACTCCCACTCTCATGTCCTGAGGCAGCGTGTAAACCTCCAACCTGATCAGCGTGTAGCCGCTCTCATTCAAACTAGCACAGACCTGGGCCTCAGTCAACGGGACCACAGGGATCTTTACCCCTGGCCCCCCAAAGTAGTAACTCTCCCCAAGGGCCCCAATCAGCAGGAGGTGACCACCGGGCCGCAGGAGCTTCCGAATGTGGCCCAGGGCCCTCGTGAAGGCAGGCAGGTCAGGGCTGACGCTCTCCAGACAGAAGCAGGACACCAGGCAGTCGGCCCCTGCTGAGGGAAGGGCATCAGGGGCCAGAGGCTGAGGGGAGTGCACATCAATGGGCAGGATGTCTGTGATGACCTGACGTAGCTTGGCAGCTTTCTCTGTCCACGCTGAGGGTCTGATAGAAACAATATAAATGAATGATGATTTGGCTTCTAAATCTTTATATGCCTTCTCATTAAACTGAATTTTCATCAAACTGAAGAACTTTTATAATAGTTATATTTGATAAAACACAAGGATGAGAGGGCAAGAATAAAACATGAGATTGTATGACACTTAAAAGAAGCTGACAAATACTTCGGAGAGTTACACAAATTAAGAGGGAAATATAAAAATGTTTCTGCAAAGAAAAATGGAGAGAAAGAAGGTTTTGTTTCAAGAACATACAGTACATTGCATAACATAACATTTTTGGACAAACTGTCATGCTAAGAGGACATCTCAAGTCTGAAATGGATCATTTCATACCGTCGTCCCTCCAGCTTGCAGACATGCTGCAGGTACGGTGTCCAGTCCAGGCCGCAACCTCCCTCGTCCTGGAGCCAGCGCCTCAGCTCCTGCCGGTTGACCTCCAGGTAGTCTGTGAGGAGCACCTCCTTGAAAACTTCACAGCCACTCAGCACCTGGTACAGGGTGGGACCCGAACCAATGTCCACCAGAAGCTCGCCACTCACATCACCTGTAAAGGTGGAGGGAAGAAAAGAAATTAAACTGAGAAATTAATAAGAAAATGAAGAGTATCTGTTCGAATATCTTAACATTTTTCTGAACAAGTTAGAGGCGTACTGTGGAAAAGTCAAGCAGTGAACATTTAATAGCTTTATCTTTAATGGATGTAGTTCCAGACACAGAGTTTGATCCAGATTTTCTGTATGTAATCCATATAATCTCTGAGAGAGAAGATGCTGGCGTTATTGTACAGTAACATATCTGCAATATCAGTTAAATGAAAAGGATCCTTCAGAAAGGAGGGACTAAAGGAAAAGATCATCAGGAAAACAGGTTGAGTTTTAAGAAAGAATGCATGGAATAGGAATAAAGGTAAAAATGGACAGTGAAATAGGCCAGAGACAAGTATTTAGATAATTTAAAAACTCAAGAAGGAACAAAAAGAGACACTTAAGCCAGCCATTTGTCCCTTTTTTGCCATAAATTCATCAATATTACCATAAGCAATTTCATCATTGTTGAATAGAACATTTGTTCTGTACACATGGCTACACATCATATCAAGAATTTGCTTTTTGCAGTGCCCTCAGAACACAAACCTTTCGAATTTTGAATGATGCAAATTCAAGTCACCATATTTAATCATACTAAATGCAAAATTCTGAATATTTTACTTGATATTTTAATTTGGATGTTTCTTAATTCATTCAATACTCCGCAAACTACATACTTCAGTATGTTTTTTAAGTGAAAAATACACCAGGAATGTATCATTGTTTTTTTTTTTTTTTTTTTTAACTTTCACTCAATTTTTATAGCTTTTTAACGAACGAGGAGCATTCTGAAGTGAAGTCTACATGATCCTTTACCCATTCTTCTTACCTTCAGTGAAAGCTCTGTGGAGGCATGCCAGTTTCCATGGCACTATGCTGTCCTTTCTTTCAAAATCAGCCCGTGGAGGAGTGTAGTTGTACTGCAGATATGCTGCTGGATCAAATCTTTGGTAGCAGGCTGCCATGGCTGCTACTCCATTCTCTGTTTCCTTTATTTCCATCCTCCTTTTTCCGGTATGACTCTACCTAGCACCTCTGTTTGGTGGTCAGTCTTTAGATGCACTGCTGCCACCTCAGCCTCATTATATACCTGTGCATGTGGGTGCGTCTGTGTCAAAATGTGTGTGTCTGTGCTTTGGGCTAGTCTGAGTTTCACGAGCAGAGATAGTGATCCTGTTTTTGGGTCCGTGTTGCTGCCTGATAGCATTTGTTCTGTTCACTTTGTCCTGCCCCGCGGCACTGATACCATCAGATTAGGGGGGTTTCTCCAACACTAGATCCACTAATGGACTCCTCATATTGCTTTCAGGTCTTCTACCCACCTCTCAGAGGCCCTCCATATCTCCACAATCATTCTAAAGGGCCTTTTACATGCAAACAGTAGACCAGGTTTTTTTTCCGTCAGGTCTGTTTGACAGACACAAACAGGTCTGTATTTGCCATTTTACTGTGGTGATGTAGAGAGAGGGAGAGATGGAGGCAGGTGAGTTGTATCAAGAGAAAGGAAAAGTCTCCCATGTTGACAGGCGATATTAAACGATAAGTTACAAAAATCAGAGGGTGTGGCCTTTCCTTGAATGAAGCAGTTACATAAATCTGAGAGTATTATTTGTGAAATAACTGTCAAAATATAAATGGATTCAAAATACGTCCATGAAAAGAGAGAAGGATGAAAGAGCTCATCTGACTTGAGTAAAGCTTGAGGAAACAGGCCTTCAAAGGGAAACACACACAAAGTTTGTAAAAGAATCTTTACTTTCAAGGTTCGTTATTGTTATCATTATTATTTGTAGTAGTATTTGTATTATTTATAGATTTATTAAATGTGTAATTTACATATTATATTGCACACTCCACATTGTAAATTGATTGAAATACTGATTGATGATGATGATGATTTTGTAACTGCATATAAGCATTTTTGCATTGAGTCTTACCAGCGCAAATCATAGTTCTGATTGAGCAGAATATTTAAATCCAGAACTGTAAGCAATTTAACAGTTTAAATAGGTTGTTAACCATTCAAGAAAACAGAGAAAAAAATCAGCCATCATCAGTGTCACACATGACATGTATTTCCAGTACGAGAAGGCTGAGAATGTCTTGATGATTGTAGATGTTTAGTATTTTTATTATTTTGTGATATAAGTAGGACAAATCCTATTTATTGCTGAGTTAAAATTACTCGTTAAATTTTCAAACCGCTCGCCATTGTGGCCAGCTGACAAAACAGTGAGCTTCATCCCCTGATTGAATTAATTTTCCATCTATTCCCAACGAATCCAAAAGCAGCAGCTGAACCAACGTGGAGCAGAGCCATGTAGTAATCAAACATATTCTCCCCAGGAGTCTCTTAACACCTCGCTCATCCCTGGCAGCTGAACCAGAATCCCAAACACACACACACACATGTGCACACACACACTGACCCTCTTCAGACATCCAACATATTACAGTGTCCAAAAGAGACAAGGTATTTGGGATGTGGAATTCTGCCATGTGATGCTGTTAAAATTAGGATATTTGGAGATTACAACAAGAGCCAGACTGAATGAAAGGGGTCGAGGGTTTTCTTTATCCAGGAGGAGAATGCAAAGCATGTTGAATTCCTTTTGACATCATTTTGGAGTCTGTAAACATTCAGTGTTGATAGTGTTTGGACAGAAATGTGATTATAAAAGCTGGAAAGTTTTCAGATTTGCAAATTCACAAGAAAATAGAATAGCTTTTTAACTTTTTTTTTTTTTTAACATCTAACTGTTTTATAATGTACATTGTACATTAATCAACTTTTGCAAGAAATACTTATTTTAAGTTTAGATTATGAGAAAAGTGGATGAATGGAGATTCACATGAAATATATGAAAGACAGTTTTCATTTCATCCTCAATCCATATTTCTATCACATCTAAAATATAGTTTGTTCATGTCCTATGGCAACTATTTTGACACAAACATAATGAAAAAAAAACAACTGCCATATCAGTAAAGAAAGGATCCAGCCTGAATGCCAGCCACAAACACTTTGTGAGCATTGATCCAAAACGCTTTTTGTATAAATGATAAATTCCTTCTGCCACAGTTAATGTAACAAAGTAATAAACAATATATTTTTTAATTAATATTTTTATTATTTTTGTCATATCTTTATCCCAAAAAAGAACACTGTAAGAAGAATCTACAGTTTTATTACAAACAACAGTCAAAATTAGTTAAACTGCAAGCAAAAATCATTCAGTTAATATTTGTTGAAATATTTTGTGTGTTTACCAATTACAAAGGTCTCAGCCCAGGAATCTCTGCAACTTTGTCATCTTCACCACAGTCTTCCTCTCACTTTTCTCTAACACAATACTCTTTGGACTCATGGTCACACAGCATACTTCCTTCTGGATGTGAACTGGGCCTTGTTGCACCTGTGACCCCATGGCAGAAGGGTCTGAGGTAGGCTGATAATGGGGTTGTCTAGTTAAGTGCATTTTGGGCTCTGGGAGCCTCTGATTGATGGCCCCAGAGAGGAAGCGCTGGAGGAGCCTCCGGGCCTCGCAGTATTTCCCTGAGCGCTCTGCCTCTGTTATTGTCGGCCTGTAAGAGGGACCACAAAAGTATCCATAATTTTCATACGTCTCACTTTTTGTTTGAAACATACTTGCATCTATCAAAAATGCTTACATAATTAGTCAGGTTCTTAAATATTATCACAGTTTAAGCGTTTGAGTGTGAAACAGTCACTAACCTGTGTGTGTGTGGTACATGGTGGAGGCTGTGCCAGTGAGCGGTGTAGCTCTGTCCTTTCTGCCAGTCCTCCTCCATGACGCTACAGTCCAGCGCGGCTCTTTTTGCACCACCCAAACTGGACATCACTGCTGCCTCCACCAATCTGATTAGAGTTTTAGTCTGAACCAAAGAATCAAAGAAGTTATGATATTTTTACCCAGTGCACACTGGGTATTGCTTCTAAAATGAAGGAGACATCAATTGTGATGCCTTTTTGGACAACCAATGATGATATTACAACTGTTATTACTACCTTTTTCAATGGAAGAACCATCCAACAGATTTTGTGTGAACAAACAAATTCCAATGTGGAGGCATTTAATATTCTTGCTGATGGCTTCACTTCTTTATTAGATCCATAATGATGTAAATATGATGTAAAATGCTTTTTTTTTAAATTATGAAAATTTATCAAAAGAAAAGGCATTTAAAAAGATAATGCAATCAAAAATGGAAGTTAAAAGTTAATGGAACTTACTTCTTTTCGCTTCTTCCCACCACTTTCTCTTGCCACTTGCTCTTTATGTTGCTACAATCCTGTTTACTTCTGTAAATCTTTCACTTTGAAGTTTGTCTCTGTCAGAACATATATTTGAGTCTTCAGTAGAGAAGGCACAGCTCTTCTGATCTTTTCAGCTTTTCCTCAGTTGATAACTGGTCAGCTTGACTGTATGTGGGTTGAGTATTGGGGGGGTTATATAGTTCTGTGTCTGAAGTTATTTCAGGATGATGCTGATATTTGAAACTGATCCACATGCTGCCACTTTGGACTGTGAAGATAATGAGTTTGGGGACAATGAATGTGGCACACATACAGTACAGCACACACTCTCCAACACATCTAAATAACAGTAACACAGTTTAAAGCTGTCTACAGAACCCTGCATGGATTTTTTTTTTACCCAAATCCACACACAGTTTAACTGTTCCACCTCAACAGCCTATTTCTTTTACACTACCTAGCCCTTCCCAGGACATAATTAATCTGAAATTCTCTTTTTGGACATATCCTGAATGCTCATTATTGATCTGCTTGGAGATTTCTCTGCATTATTCCCAAACACCTTTACCCTGTTTTTCTAATGTCACTGACATTACCATTACAAGTCAGTATAAGGCAGTTTTACAAAACCAGAAAGACTTCTGGTTAAAAAGATTACTAGATCATCCAAATGTGGAGAATCTTGTCTTACTCCCTATAATATTCCCAGCACTGATTTCTCCCCTTCAGCTTCACCACACCTCAACTTCAGTATATACTACATGACCTGAGTAGAGAAGTTACACATGTACAGACCAGCTGGTTATCACAGTTTTTTCTTTGCCAGTCTTCTGTGTTTGGTATTGTCATTTCCATTTTACTGTGTTATTTATTTAAGGTTTATTTAATAAGTTTTTAGGGGAGGTGCTATATTTGTATCAAAATGTTTTTGTGACGTATGTCCTACTTTAAAAATGTAATTGTAATGTTGAAATGAATTTCTTGGTATTACCCTTTGTGAAATGTTCTTTTCTTTCAAAATGTATCTGCGAATTTGGTGTTCACAATTGTTGATTTTCTATGGATTGATGGACTGTTAGATGCATTTTTCTGCTGCAAAATTGCTGCGAGAGTTGCTGATGCCTAAATGACAATATTTGTTAAAGAAACAAAAACAATTTTACAAATTTAAAGGTATCTAAATGGATTGACCTGCAATGAGTTAAAAGGCTGTGGAAATACACACAGTCTGTGCAGACACACACACACACACACACACACACACACACACACACACATTTATAGTTAGTGGATTAGTGGAGCCAGGAGCAAGGTAAGGGTCAGTTTCTTCCCCTGAGTCAGATGGACAGATAAAAGAGGGAAGAGGAGGAGGAACACAGGAGCACAGATAAAGGATAAAAGCGGACAACAGAGAAAAGAACAGGCGGGAAATAATGGAATAATACACATTTATCCGGAGCTACAGGAGCCAATTTACTTATCTAAGGTCCTTGAGGCAGTGGGAGTCCAACAGTGTCAGTCAACTCTGCTCTGGATTACTTTTCATTTTGTCACAGCAGGATAGTCCAAGTACAGAAAACTTTCCACAATACTATGATTTTTCTGACACATGGTATAAATGAAAGGTGCGCGAGTTAGTGAAAGAAATTATTTGGTATACCCTTGGTTTCCTATTAGTTTCAGAATAATTATGAATAAAGAGTGAACAATTTGTTTTAAACTGTGGAGACCATGTGCACAGTACATACTGTAAGATATGAGGTTAACTATGTGAAAAGGAATTCACAATTTGTTATTGCTGTTAATAAACATTCTCCATTTCTACAATATGTAAAATAAAATCACCATCATGACAATCATGAATATACACAAATGTCCCACATTTATTCCACTGTAAACCTAAAAGACATATTCATTTATCCATCTGTTCCCTTGTAATCTGCTTATCTGTACAATATCCGTATACAGGATATCAAAACACAGGCTGACAACATGCAAACTTCGAAAATTGCATAATCTCAGAGAAAATATGAATAATCCAGCCTTTTTGTTTTATGAATATATTAATCTTTTAATCATAGTACTTTCTTACTTAACTTTTTTTTTTTTAATGTCTGCTCAGCCACAACTATATACTGTTTGATTATGTTATAGCAGAACTTGATCATTTGATTCATGAACAACATGGAGTCCATGACAGTTCTTGCTGATCAATCTGAGTTTCAGTCAGGATTAAATGAACATAAGTTGTGTACCCCTAGAGTCAAAAATGCTGAATACCATACCTCATTGCTTTCTGTATGCTATGCAAATCTTCTCTCTCTCTCTCTCTCTTCTGAAAGAAAGCAGACATAGCATACTTACAGTAATAATTTGTAATTTAGGAGAGATTTATTTTATCTTTGAAGAACAAAATTAGCTAAATTATTGTAGCTAGGAGTTGTTTTACAAAATTTAAAGGGAAAAACAGAATTGTCGTTAATGTACTATTTTACAAACATATTAATTATCCAACAATGATATATAATGATATTATCTGAGAAATCAAAGATGTAGAAATGGTAATTTCTTTGAAAAACGACATTTATGAAGAATAAACTTACTCTGCAAAGAATGAGTTTTATTTTTAAACACGATGCTCTGACGACACTTCCGTTTTTGGTCTGGATTTTTGCCGGCCGGTTTGACGCCATATCCTGCCACTTCACCGCCAATTTACAAGCGTTGATTTACGAAACTGAACATAACTCTAACCTCGCGAGGGTTCGTCCTTGCAGTTTATCCAACCTAGCATTGCTTTTCTTTGCATAAAAGTAACATTTCATTATAACGTCAATTTGACCGACAGTGAATAATTAACCGCCGTTCATTTGACTTTAGTGGGAATTTAATTTACGCGACGTAACTTTGAGCTGACGGGACGTTTAAAGTTGTTGCAAACTGTGGTGACAGTTTCATCAGCAGCTCTTTCAGTGAAGGGAGGAGTCGTGCTGATGCAGAGCCCACCTCTGCTTCAACTATCTGAATGATAAATGAAGGAATAAGATGAACAGGACTCAGTAAAAGACGTTACAGAGGGCAGGTACTTCTTAAAACCTATTTATAGACTTGCTTTTATGTGATGTCTTCTTTTTAACCGTCTTTTTTAATGGTTTGACTGGTTGTTTTATTGCTTTCTGAGTATCCTGCTACTATTTTTCTGTGAAAACACTTTGTAAACTCTGTTTTTAAACGTGTTAAAGCAGATATACTGGTACCTCAGGAGTTCAAGTAAGGACAAACCTTTTAACTTCACCTCAGGGTACCAGTAGCATGATCTTGTGACTGTACATACATGTGGATACAACCTATCACTGTTTGTGTTACTAGTCAACGCTCCCACAATCAAATCCAGCTGTTCTTTATGCTTATGTTGTGCATTTGTCTCCCTGTGTTTTTCTCTCTTTCTTCTAGTAAAGGCATTAAAAGGACCATGCTGCTGCAGAGGTTGACCCTGTGTTCAAAGATCCCACTGGATTCCCCGAGACACGTATGCTGGTTGCTCACCAGACGGCTGTCGCAAGGCAAGCAAGGCTGCAGTGCCACATTGTCACACCGCATATCCCATGTAAACACTGTCAGGATCGTGCAGTCCTTTCACATTTGTCACGGTTATACAGCAGCCTTGATTACAGAAAACAAAACCAGAGTTTTCGATAGAAAGAGAGGATGCTGTTGTTGTTTTATTTAAGTAGATTGACAGAATTTTAATAGTAAGCTGTTTTTGCAAAAATGCCAAACATTTAACAGTTCTAGTCTCACAGTTTTGAAGATTCTCTGCATTTCTTTATTTTATGTGAGAGTAATCTGAATATGTTGTCTGACAAAATAAGCATTTTTAGGACACCCCTTCAGGCTTTAAAAACTTTGATAGACACGTTTCTCTATTTTTAAAAAAATGATTCATTCATTAATTGAAAAAGTAATTGAGAGATTAAGTAATAATGAAATGAATCATTAGCTGCAGCCCTAAAATCAACAACAGTTTTGATAAATGATTAAGTCTCTATAAATAATTTCTCAAGAAAAAAATGTTAAATATTTGCTGGCTCTGGATTTTTTGCTGTGAATTGAATATCTTTTGGTTTGGCTATTGGTGAGACAAAACAAACAGGTTGACGAGGTCACCTCAGGCACTTGGAAACTGTGATGGGCTTTCAGTGTTTTTAAATACCTTTTATTATTACTGTATTTTCATGATTATATCAACATAGTCAAAGTATGTGCAAGCAGATGCTGTGAATTCCATAAATACACCTGATGAACCGCTGTTATAACAAGCTGTGCTAACTTTGACTGAGACATTGTGCCTGCAGGGAGTTTTCTGACCTACCTAGTCTGTACAAGACTTCATGGGTCTCTCTCTCTCTCTCTCTCTCTCTCTCTCTCTCTCTCTCTCTCTCTCTCTCTACTGTCTCTCTCTCTCTCTCTCTCTGTCCGTCTCTCTCATGCGCCTCATTGCTCCAGAGAGATGTGTAATGTCAGCACAGGCTTTTCTGCTTGCCCTGCTGATGTGGCAGTTTGAAGACTGTGTTTGTTTCCCAGGTTACAGATGGTCGGGGACACGGGGTTGGAGGGTTGAAGGGTTGGGGAGGGGGCTTCACTGTGTCTGCCTCAGTCATGTAATCAATGAAACAAAAACCCAGCAAAACAAGCTTGTTTGCACAGTTTTGAAATGTTTGCTTTGTGTTTTGTGTATATATCAATGTATTGATACATCAACAAATGTGTCATCACTTTTCAGTCACAGTTTTGAAACTGTGGAAACTGCTGCTTAGTCCCCTGCATTGTTTACGTCTTCTGATTACTAGCTTTTACTCTTTTTTTCATTCCCAGATTTTTTATAGAAGAATCAACAATCTTTGAAACTGTAATTTTCCTGTAATTTTCAGTGGAGTAAATGTTCACAACAAAACAGTGCGCTTCACTTTTTAGGCCATAATTGAACTGTTCTTCAGTGTTATTTATTTTTAAATTGCACAGATGAATAACATCTAAAAGAATTGAAACACTTTCCTTGTTGATCAGTGAGGTAAAATTTTAATCTCTTCCCTTTAAACAGTTCCCCAGGGGAGGGCCCACGGCAGCTCCTTTGCCCACCGTGGTGAACTGCGCCAGGCTAAGAGGATCGTAGTCAAGCTCGGCAGCGCTGTAGTCACCCGTGGTGATGAGTGTGGTCTGGCTTTGGGGAGGCTGGCCTCCATCGTGGAGCAGGTGACAGGCAAAATACAAACACAAGTTGTATTTATACAAAGCATAAAACAACTTTTGGTTAAAGGGTCCTATATTTTAAAAAATCTCACCTACCTCAAGTGGTATCTAGTTATTTAGATAGTTTTGAGGTAATGCATGTCTGCGATTTATATAATATTTTGTTTATTCTAGAAATCCACAGAACATGCTGTCATTTGGTTGAACCGACCCTTTAAAGCAGGCTCTTTAGATAGAAAGATCCATGAGTCCTAATTGGTTGTCTTGTTGTCCAGGTGGCTATGCTGCAAAATCAAGGCAGGGAGATGATGATTGTCACCAGTGGAGCAGTGGCCTTTGGCAAGCAAAGATTAAGACACGAGATCTTGCTGTCTCAGAGTGTCCGGCAGGCCCTGCACTCTGGACAAAATCAGCTCAAAGATATGGTAAGAAAAACAGAGGAATGTGTTGAGGTAATCTTGAAATGTGAAACAGCTCTGAGTCAAATACAAAAGAAACTGTTGCTGCTTATATCTATGGGTTGAAACTTTTATCATCCTCCTGTACATAAATGAGATGGATACAGATAACTTGACTCAACCAAACATAGTTTTCCTCTTGGATATTATTAGCATCAGGTCATGTAGATTTTTGGTTATAACAGTTGTTTTCTACCATATCTCTCCACTCCGTTACGTATTCCATATGTATGGGGAGTGTTGTCTCCGTGGTCAAGGTATATTGATACTAAGAGAACAAGGTTAGAGTGTAACCAGATGTTCTCTGAATTAATGTTGCAGTCTCTGCCAGTGCTTGAGGCCCGAGCCTGCGCTGCGGCTGGACAGAGTGGTCTGATGGCCCTGTATGAGGCCATGTTCACCCAATACAGCACCTGCACTGCACAGGTACTCAAACTTCATGGCAAAATAATCATTTTGAAATGCTCCAGAGGCATATATAGGTATTTAAGGCAGAATAACATCTCACTTTCTCACTTACATCCTTTTTTAAAATCTCTTCTCTCCACCCCGTCTCCTTTCAGGTCCTTGTGACAAATCTGGATTTCCACGATGATGAAAAGAGGCAGAACCTGAGCAGCACACTGCAGGAGCTGCTGCGCATGAACATCGTGCCCATCATCAACACAAACGATGCCGTGGTGCCCCCGCCGGAGCCCAACAGCGACCTGCAGGGGGTAAATGTGGGTAAAGAAAGCATGGGGGTGATTCTGGTGGTGGTGATGTTGGAAATGGCAGCAAAAAAAAAAAAAAAATCATCAGATACGGTGTTAATAGAGTGTAGAGATGCATTATTTGTCATCTACACACACTGAAACGCCTCTGCCACCCTGCCTCACCTCATCAGCTCAGCCCTCAACCATTTAGGCATGTGCATGCAGGGAGGGGATGGATGGCAGTGCATGTAGTCACTGGGGAGGAGGTGCTGTCAGGAGGGAACAGGACTAACTTCTTGAGGTAGACGCCTCCTTTTTCTCTTCTACTGCAGAATTAACTAACACTTTCTTGGAGATAATTCCACCTCATTCTCTGTTTCAGTCCCCTTCAGGTCCTTTCAGGTATCCTTAACATTTTTATGCAAATATATTCAGTACACAGTTAAAACAGTATGATATCACATTACCCATTGGTGAAGTGACGAAAAAAATCTTCATTTGTAAAAATTTGGGCTGATTGTACTCTTGACATCATATCTGAAACTGACTTGTGTCTAAAGGATTCAGTTTAAAATCCAAAAAGATTTGCTTTAGTATTATAACATATGAGATAAGTTTTCCCCTAATGCATATTCTCTCAATTGAACTAAAAAAAGCCAAAAAAAGTTGGACTCTAGGGTCATGTTTAATTTAGTTTTTTCACTGTCCCAAGTTTGCCTTGATAAAGGTCCTGCAGAGTGACAGCTCGGTAGAAGTGAATGTCGTAGTTTTATAGTATATAAGAGACCATGTATTTGTTTCTATTAATCAGCTTACTGTCAGCCCTTAAGAAAACACTCAGAAGGGTAAATGGCAGATGGCTGATTTTCTTCCACTGTTTCTGTCTTTAAGAGCTTACATCAGCAATTCTCTGCTCCTGTAGGTGATCAGCATTAAGGACAATGACAGCCTGGCGGCACGACTAGCTGTAGAGATGAAGGCTGACCTCCTCATCGCGCTGTCTGACGTGGAAGGTATGTGTGTTACCACAACAGCAGTCTGGGTCAGCTGTTAGGTAACAACACCATCTGCCTGTGCTCTTCATAAGGGGGGGGAACACATCTCTCAGGGTCAACAGAGTCATAAGAGAGACAAACAAAGACCTTCTGCCTTCATGTTTGAAATTGATGCTGATGGGGTTGACACAAGGTGTTTGTGAGCACGTACTTATGTTGTGGTTGTAGGTCCATTCAGTATCAATCAAGTAGAAAATATAGCTTCTTCATATTTAAAATTTTGGACCACCTAGGCAGAGAAAACCCACGTCTTTAAAAATAAGTGATAATAAATGGTTAATTCATAATGTTGATTTGTTCAGTTTGAATTTACATTTTGAATTAAATGTGAAATCACACTAGAAGTCTCATGTATGAACAAATAAGTTGTTTAAGACATGTTGATTTCTTAGGACTGTACAACAGCCCCCCTGGAACAGATGACGCCAAGCTCATTGACATCTTCTACCCTGGAGACCAGCAGTCCATCACCTATGGTACAAAGTCCCGAGTTGGGATCGGAGGCATGGAGGCTAAGGTATGTGATGTTTATTTACATTCAAGTTAAAAGCCTTTATCTTAGTAGATATTGATCAGATGGGCAAAGTGCACGGTCATTTCTATGGATTTTCCTTTACTTCAATGTTCTGCTCCCAAATTCCTAAATTGCAAGCAATAATATAACAATACCCACATTCAGATTGTGACTCAGTCATGCTCTATAATTAAATTGACCTGACTTGTGCAGAAAGATATATATACATACAGATACATACAGTAGAAATGTGGCCAGTCCTGAAAATGTTTACTTGGTTATCTGGGGCTTGTTATTAGTGTCTGAGATAAGCATCATTATCCCGCTGGACCAATCTACAAAGTTAGTTGTGTTCATATGTGACCACATTTGCCTGTGTTTAAATTGACACAGCAAGCCAACATATAAAATATTGCTTTTATTTAATGTAAAGTTAAATAGGTTCAGACATGTGTAACACATTTAAGCTCATCCATTTGCAAAGTAAAGTTTTACTTGTCTTTGTTTGTCTGCAGGTCAAAGCTGCCCTCTGGGCGTTGCAAGGTGGCACTTCAGTGGTAATTGCTAATGGCACTCACCCCAAAGTAACAGGTCATGTCATCACTGACATTGTAGAAGGAAAGAAGGTGGGCACCTTCTTCTCTGAGATCAAACCTGCTGGTGAGTTCATCTGGGCTGAATGCGTCCTGTCATAACCTGTCCCATGTCAGTATTATGGACCAAAACTGTTTCTAGGCTTTGACTAAGGTCTGTCTTATCCCTGACACTTCACTAGGCCCAACTGTAGAGCAGCAGACAGAAATGGCACGCAGCACTGGAAGAACACTGGCGTCTCTGCACCCAGACCAGGTGACACATTGTTTAAGAACAAAAAAACTGATAACTTGCATTCAGTTCAATTAGATCAGTTAACATTACTATGATTTTGTAAGGTATTCATTATATTTATAAAAATATGTGTATATATAGGTTATAAACACAACTAAAGAGTTAGTCCAAAGCCTACCTTTATCAGACACAGAAACACTGACCTCTTGTGGATAGATCTGCTATGTGCTCAGCCTTTTATTTGATTCTTCATGTTGTCAGAGGAGTGAGATAATCTGCCATCTAGCAGAGCTTTTGACTGAAAGGAAGGAAGAGATTCTGGCTGCCAACAAGATGGACATGGACCTGGCTGTCAGTGCAGGTAACACAGTGCAACAGACACAGTTTGTTAGGTGTTCTGAGATCATACAGCAGTGTAGAAGCTGGAACTTTCATCCAGTGTTTGCAGCCTTAAATCATGATATTATTTAAGTTAATGAATTATTATGTTAGCACTATAATTATATTGCTGAATGAAAATGTACATATTTACCGTCTAGTGTTTGAATTTGCTTCCAGAGAAGAATAAGCTAAAGTCTCCAGAAAAAGTTTCTTTATGAACAGATTTGTCCCTGGCAGGAAAGGAAATCATCAAATATAAATATCATTGCCACATTAATATTGTGACATGAACTTACCTAAGATGATAAGATTTTGTTAAAATAAAAAAAAAGTCCTGTTGGATTGATATGGATTGAGTTATGATAATTAATTCAGTACATATCTCTCCACCAGAGGGCGACTAATAAAAGTTTGATTCTATATTACCTGATAGCAAAGTATAATCCTGTTCTTCTTTCCACAGGCCATTTACCACCTGCCATGCTGAAGCGTCTGAGCCTGTCACCAGCCAAACTTAACAGCTTGGCCATAGGTCTGCGTCAAATAGCTGTAGCAGCACAGGACAGTGTGGGTCGTGTGCTGCGCAGGACCAGGGTGGCTCACAACCTGGAGCTGGAGCAGATCACTGTGCCCATTGGGGTTCTTTTGGTCATCTTTGAGGCTCGACCTGACTGCCTGCCACAGGTATACAGACAGAGCTACCATAACACAGACCTTGCATTTCAAAAGACTATATACATTAGTTTTGTTATTTATAATTGCGGTAATGCTAAAAACAAATGTATTACAATGTCACAATGAAAACACTTTAATTTAAAAAATGATACATATTCCAATGTTTTTCTATAGATGCTACTGTTGATGAAGTGGGACAGCTCTTGAGACTTTTCAGATAGTATAATCTTACACAAATTAAGGAAGAATGCTTAAGAAACAGCAGAAATCAGTCTTGTAATATCACAAACCCTGTAATCTCTCTCCAGGTGTCAGCCTTGGCCTTAGCTAGTGGCAACGCCCTCCTTCTGAAGGGAGGCAAGGAGGCAGCCAACACCAACCGTGTCCTCCACCAGCTCACCCAGGAAGCCCTTTCCATGCACGGAGTCAAAGAGGCTGTTCAACTGGTAAGAAATGTGTAGGAAACTAGTTCTACAAGACAATACAAACTTAATGTAGCACGTTTTATTGCCTTGTCTGTCTTTAATCTTTAGAAGTCCGTGTGTGTGTGTATGTATTTCTAGCTGATGTGTTTTCCAAACTTGTAATTGTTACTAGGTGAGCACTCGTGAGGAGGTGGAGGATCTGTGTCGACTGGACAAGATGATTGATTTGATTATCCCAAGAGGTTCATCCCAGCTGGTGCGAGACATTCAGCGAGCAGCCAAGGGCATTCCAGTGCTGGGTCACAGTGAGGGAATCTGCCACGTCTACGTCGATGTAGATGCCAGTGTTGACAAAGTCATTAAGATTGGTCAGCAAATACAAATTCATTGCCAAATGATAAAAAAAAATCACTCATCAGGTCACCAAATGAGAAATTGTGAATATGGTACTGACTGGGACTGACTTTCTGTTTCTAGTCAGAGACTCAAAGTGTGATTACCCAGCTGCATGTAATGCCATGGAAACTCTGCTGATCCATCGGGACATCCTCAGGACACCACTGTTTGACCAGATCATTGACATGCTGCGCACCGAACAAGTAAAGCATCAAATGCATGCTCACTCAACATTAATACAATAATTCACCAGAACATTTCACCATAGGAAAAACTTAATTGTTGCTCTCAAATTAAAATACACCAACATTTGCTCGACCTTAAACTGCCTCGATCATCTTACAGGACTTTTTGTGTTGTTGTTTTTTTTCTTTCTGTGTGATGTCACTAGGTGAAGATCCATGCAGGCCCTCGGTTTGTGTCCTACCTGACATTTAGCCCATCAGAGGCCAAGTCATTGCGGACAGAGTACGGTGACCTGGAGTGCTGTGTGGAGGTGGTGGACAGCATGCAGGAGGCTGTGGACCATATACACAAGTATGGCAGCTCTCACACGGACGTTATCATCACAGAAAACGGTAGGTGGCCCAGTTTTTTACAGACATCGTCATCTTTTTGATGACATGCCCACCAAATGGCAAATGGTTGTGCAGTTGTGAATTTTAAAATGGCAAAAAGCATGACTTGAAAGGCTGCTATTGCCTATAATTTTTAATTTTGGTGATATTTCAGCTCACCATGCTGGAAGCCAGTCGAACACTCGATGCCTCTTCATGTAGGTGTCTCTGACATCCATCAGTGTTTCCACTCTGCTCTCTTGAATTCCTTTCCCTGTCCATCCCGCTCTCTGCCACAGTGGGTAATGAGCAGTGACACTTTGTTGTCAGGATGAGTGCACAGCCTCCCTGTGTGACTCCAATGTAGGGGGCAGAGCCCATTTAAAATTTAAAGCAGATGCTAAAACCTACTTTAAAAGACTCGTCCCTGTCGTTACTTTGGGTCATGCTCATGCACGTTTCTGTGTTTCAAGTGAGCCATCACTCTGCATCTCTCTAAGTTGTGTTGATAGAAACCATTATGTGCAGTATTGTCTATTGTCTCAAAGGACGTGGTCATATTGCACATGGACACATTGCCATCTTTATGACAGATTCATTTGTCAGGAAAGTTTTAGGAATATCATGAAATCTTGACAGAACTAAAAGTGTTCTATAAATATCTAAAGAAATATTCCCTTTTTGTTTGTAACAATTTATAATACATTAAATTGCTGTGGATAGAAAAAGAGAATCTGGTAAAGTCAAATAAAGACTGACACATAAATTCTTCATGAAGTTATAAATACAGTATGCAGAATATTTTACATGTTTCTTTAGGTGATCAGAATAAAGAAATGGTGAGCAGCATTTGAAACATACAGGAAAGTCAGCTGTTCACTTTTCTGCATTGAAGAGTATTCTCACCTGCAGTGGAGGGTGTGGTGCTGCCATCTAGTGACCACAGAAGGTACCTCAATGTATTAAAATGTATTCAGTTTGTGTCAAAGTTGATGAGAGAGGGATGTGAATGATGGATACAATAGACAAATATATGAGAGATAAAATATGTATAGATAGAATAGATATAATACTTGCGAGAGCTAGATACACTGGATAAAATATGGATAGAGAGATGTAAATATCAAGCTTTAGATAAATTGAATACATGGTTATTTGTTTATTTATTTTATTTATTCATTTGCATTATAGGTAGATGAATTAGACAGACAGATAAAAACCTTTCTTGCTTCATGTGCACAAACTGCAGGTGATTTGATTTACGAAGACAATATTTAAGTGTTTGCATCTATATGAGCTACATTTGATTTTAGAACCATATAGCTTGTGATGACATTCAAACCTATTGACTTACACTATATCTACATTTATTCATCCAAGATTATAGAAATGACCTGCAGATTGTGGTTTTGGGTTCACATGATTAAAGAGCTTACTGCACTGGGTGTGTAATATAATTGGGATTGAAGCAGCAGCAATGAATAATTGTAATTGTGTTGTGAATTTTCAGAATAATCTATGTTGTAACTGCAATACATGTAATTTTATAACATTTAGTTCAATTTAAGGCCTGAAATCAGAGATGCATGCTTATGAGTTTGCAGCACCAATAAGCTGTCTCTCTCTCACAGAGGACACAGCAGAGCAGTTCCTGCAGCAGCTGGACAGCGCCTGTGTTTTCTGGAACTCCAGCTCACGTTTTGCTGATGGCTACCGCTTTGGACTGGGTATGTGGTGGTCTTATCACCATATTGTCTGCCTTTTGTTATTCTCTCTCTGACAACTGTGCATTCACTGTCTTTCAACTCAAGTGATATTGTTTAAAATTCTCACTTGCTGTCTTTCCTGCTCTGTCTTTGTCTCTAGGAGCAGAGGTAGGTATTAGCACAGCGCGTATCCATGCCCGAGGCCCCGTGGGCCTGGAGGGTCTGCTCACAACCAAGTGGGTTCTGAGAGGTGATGGGCACACGGCAGCCGACTTCTCTGAGAATGGTACCATGAAGTACCTCCATGAAAACCTGCCTGTCGAGCAGCCTCTAACTGGGCAGAGGGACAGCAACTAAACCAGAGACACTTACCCACTCACTTGGCCTTAAGAGTGGTTGAAAATTGTTCGCCCACCAGCAATCTTGTTGCAGATAATGGCTGAAGTCACTGTTTCAAACCTCTGAAGCGCACAGCATGGAGAGAGACACTTTACACTCCAAAGATCTATTCTATCAGCACAACCACACAGTTGTCTCTGTTCCACCTGTACTGTTGTTCAGGGACTAAGAGTTTACAAAGGTTTAAGTTCTACCTCAGCTTGTGATACTAAGTCACCCTCATAAGCCCCTGCAGGAGGTATTATGTGGTAATCACAACGCATAATACTTCCATAGTTGGGGAAACTTCCAAGAATACTTACTTTTAAGACAAACTGCACAATTGTTATCAGATATGTGTCAAAAGAAACGGAAGTAGGCAAGTTGTATCTTTTTTAAATCTAAAGTATTTTTTCTGTTCTCATAAAAAAAAAAAAAGTTGCTGCCATAATTGAGTTAAGTAACTGAAAGCCTAACTTTATTGTAGCTGATTGCATTCACTCATTATCCAAAAGGTTAATACTGATCGTACTGTAAGTGCTTTCTTTGTTCATGTCACATCAGTTTTTTCCTTTTCTTTCTGTGTTTTCTGTAACATTCTGGATGCACAAGCCTTTTACTTAAATATGATGGTCTGGGTGATTTCAGGCACGGACTAATACCACTATAAGGTTGTGTTTAATAGATTTTTATTTTTAATGTTCTCTAAGTTTAACCAAATCCTGGTTAGTTCCAGATTTTAAGATTTCCTGTAGTAAAACCTAATCACAGGATTGAAATTAGAATAAAATAGTATGACATAGAAAAATTAAACAATTATCAGAAATTTATGAGCTCTGTTATATAGTATTGCAAGTTAAAATACAATCCAACTTTTATGCATTGCTTTTACTTACTTTTTTTTATTTGATCATTGTTACAACTTGTTCTCATTTTTCCATGCTTTGCTTCTTTCCTGCTTGTTCCTTGTGGTGCCCAGAGCCTCTGTCAGAGCAGGAACAGTAATTGACAAGCTGCCTCCTTCAAGCTGGAGGGGAAAACGCGACTGCTTTTAAATTAAGCTTTGTAGCATTCCAGCCTCTGAGCTCCTATCTGATGTCTTATAATGCACACTTATGGATTGGTTTGGGTTGTTTTAATAGCACTATTGTAGAATTTAAAAAAAAATGTTAAAAAAGAATATTTGGAAATTTAATTTCTTAATTTCTTTGATTTTTGCAGTTGAAATGTTGAGGGTTTCTTTTTTTTTTACTCATATGTTCATCTCTGTCCTGGCACTAGTCTTTCTATTTTCACAAAGAACACAAATTAATGGGAAAAAAACTCTGATCTGAAAAACAGATGTCTAAAAAGGGCCTTTTTAAAGTTGCCCATAGGGGAATTCGCATTGCTGGAAGTGGGGCAAGGAAGATAGAAGACAATACTATAGAGGTTTAATTATCCAGCCATCAGAAATGAAAAGAGGGAGAAGGAGAACTGAGACTAATAATGGAATCACAGGCTTATGTTCTGGGTTTCTCTGTTTCTTTCTTTTCTTTCTCTCTTCTATCATCTAAAGAATTCATTCTCCAAAACGCACTACTTACCCTTCAATCAGCTTCCCATCACCAAGTCCAAAGGGTTCAGAGATGAAGAGGGAGACAAAACTCGGATCTCACTCTTTTGTCCTTTTTATGTGTGAAGCGATTGAAAATATCATCTAAATGACTTGAGGTACAGAGGAACAATCCAGGGACATTGAGTATTGCCTGTTTGGTGCATTGTGTTTTATAGAATTGTATTTTACAATATCAGACGCATCAAAGTTGTTTGCTAGTTACAGTAGCTATTCAGGTGTATGTGCGTATATCCAGTTGGTATACAATATTAACACCAGTTTTCTACTTAAGCATCAACGGGAAATGAAATTAGGCTTCAATTGCCAGGTTCCTGACTAGAATTCCTGTGCTTTATTTTAAAGTCTAGTAATTGCATGGTTTTGCATTGAAATATTCATAACTTTGCAATAAACTGTGACCCTGTGTCAGATTATACAAAATTGTTCCCAATGTGTGTCATGCTCTATGTTTGAATCCCAGTCACCAAGTGAAAAATGCTCATAAATTCTTCTTGATTGTTTATCTAAAAGTGTTTGACTAATGTGGAAGATGGCCATTACACTAAGAAATATATTGCCTTGTTGTCTTTGATCACCCCAGCTTAGCTTATGTACATATTTTATGGCTTCTGAAAGTAGTCAAAACATCTGAACTAAGTGCAGATACCATTGTTAATTTTGCAAGCATATAATGCAAGTCTGGAGGTTTCATAACAAGGAGGTAATGTTTTTTTTAAGCAAGGTTGTTTGCACAACTTTCAGGTTATTTGCATTTTCTTTTTATGTTAACAAAGTTTGCAAAGTCATAACCTTATAATTTAAACTTGTTTTCTGAAGTCCTGTGTAAGTCTGAAATGCTTACTTTCTGAATTTGGTGGATATTTGAAACCACTGCCCCTTCATGACCTTAGATCAACTTCCAGTTATGGCTGAGGCTGTGAATTTCCTCTCATCTCTTATCTAGCATTGCCCCCAGACCCCAGCTGATCAGATCCCATGTTGCACCCTTTAGTTGGTGTGTTGTCTGCTGGGTATTGTTGTCCACAGATATAAAAAGGGTGATGAGGGCAAATCACTGGACTTGTACAGCAAAGCCGACAATCCTTTAATTGGACATTACTCAAGGCCAAAACTCATATTTCTTGTTGTGCTTGATCTTAAGAGACTCTCAAATGCACTCCCCGCTGGGCTTCAATTTTTTTTGAATCAATAATTAATGGTCAAAGTTATTTATTCATGTGTATCTTCGCCAATTACGTAGCGTCTAATTAACAATTTCAATAATTGATATTTATTTCTGAAAGGGTTCAGTATCTTGGGCTGATAAAAAATGCATGAGCAGGGATGTGGACTGGGTTTTGTTTTTTGTTCTGAGAGAGCTTGATGCTTGGGGCTAATACCAGGCCACTTTGACTCCAACTCTTTGAGTTGGCACTGGCCCTGTGATGTGGATCTAATATGGGCATCTTTCATAGACCCAAAGCACTCACTCTGTACCATGTGATCTCATAAAGACTCCTACATGCCCATCCTCAGATACCCTTTTTTATGGTCTTTAATATCAAACTTCAAAGAATAAGCTTCTGTTTCCTTGATAATTTTTCTTTGTGTATGTGAAATGACGATATCATGGCAAACTGTAAAAAACTCTTGGTCTTACCAGGACCTTGGTGGTTACATTTCTGTATCTAACTCTGTGGCCTGATGAAACTGAAGTTCAATCACCATACTAAAGAGAGAAATATCCCTTAGATTTATGACAAGCCATATCCCCCTGATCGTTTGATAGTGACAGCTGTAGTAGTCAATAGAAAATTAACAAAGGCTCCCTTTAGTTGACTTTCATCAAGTTTTCGTTTATTGTGATTCCAGTAGGACGTGAGGTTGGGGACTGGTGAGGCAAACCATTTTGCTATAGGACAACCAAAGCAAAAAGATCATATTTACTGTGAGCATTGCTTGAGTTGGGGATCAACTTTTACCCAACAATGTAAAGCAAACTAACAAAACCAGAACCCAACATCAGACACACCAAAGCCACCATCAAAATATATGATTTCAGGTTTGGACACCAAAACACAGTGTTCAGACCACACTGAAACAGTGCAGGCATTGGAAGAACAAGAGGGTGGGAAGCTTAACAGTGAGGCTCGGTAAGGGTAAAAAAGGAGAGCTGGGAATCAGTTGATATCAGTGACACGTCTCAGAGAGCCGATGGTGGGACTATTGCTTCCCCACTCGCTGTGCCTCCTGTACTCGCCAGGGCGCAAGAAGTACTGGCGTCCCCTGTAATTGGGGTGTTCATGAAGAATCCAGTAGCCCTCCATAACATTGACAGAGGAGATGTCACGGGTGTGGAAACGCTCATGCAGATCTGGGCAGTCATCCATTAGCTCCATATTCTGGCCTGCAAAGTCAGATCGCTCAAATATCTTCATCCTATAGTTCCCAGTATACTATGAAAGAGAGAATAAGATGAGACAACCATTTAAGGTAAACATTTGTTCAAATTTGTATTACCACAGTCAAAAAGTTTTAGGTCAAGCCACAAAAATGCATTTTTAAAATAGCCACAGGTTCTGGTACTGAGAGGTGAAAACAGTAGGACTAGGCTTGGGAACTAAATGTTCCTAAACTGGCACCTCTACAGAAAGCCTTCAGTGAGGACACTGCTGCAAACAGACTAGGGCATCAGTTAAAACTCACAGGTGGCACCATACGGCAGGAGCGGATACAGTCATTGAAGCCTGCCCAGCGCTGGTAGTCGGGGTATTCGCCCTTGTGCAGCATGTACTGGTAGCCACCATAATTGGGCTTCTCGTAGGCCACCCAACAACCGCTGTCCACTTTTATAGAGTTACAGCGGGTGAAGAAGTTTTGCATCTCAGGGCAGTCACTGCTGCATTCATAGTGACGACCCTGGAAGTTCCTGTCTTCGTAGAAGATAATCTGCATATGATGGATGGGTGGACATTGTTATTACAGGGCTATGCAAAGGACAAACTAACACATGCTTTAAATATATGACTAGTTAACTACCCTTCAGCTGTTGAGCCTTACAAACAATAAGTTTAACTAAAATATATTAGTCTGCTTGTTATTGTCAACTCTACATTTTAGTATTCTGCACCAGGTTTGCAAGTTAGCTTTATCTAACGAAGTTCTTGTATGGAATGATTGCAAGTGAAGGCTTTTGGAACAGATGAGCTTAAGGGAGTATGAAAAAGTGTCCCAAATGATGTACCAGAGGCAAAGTTGAAAAACATTCAGTATATAGCATGTGGTATATTTTAATAAAGAGGAAAATGTCTTCAAGGCTTTGTCAAAAGTTCTTGGCCCATTTTCACAAGACTTCAAGCTCAGTTGAATAATTGCAATTCTCTCTACCCTCAACTGAAGACAAAAGCATAATTTAACAGATTATTTCTTGTTTTTGCTTTTACTCTGAACATTTGTAATTTCAGATATGAGATTTGTATCACAATTCTTTGCCATTTTTAGCATTTCCATGTGTATGTTATGTAAATATAAACAAAATCGACCGATATGGTTCTACCCACAAAAGGTTGCGTTATCGCTTATTGAGTGTCTTTGTAGCATCTCTCAATTAATCTGCCATTTTCTGCCAGTTGCTGTTACTATGTAGATTTTAAATTGCTCTCTTACCTTGCCCATTGTAACTGTGTTAAGTTCAGATCAGATCAGACACCGGGCTGTACCAGACCTCTTTATAGACCTTGCTGGGATCAGGGCTTTGCAAATGTGAAACAAAGCTTTGTCGTGTCAGCACAGTGTGCTCTATAGACTGCACAACACTACAGGGCTGGTGAGCTGCAGCAGCCGCTTTGTCTCTATCAAAGCTCTGCCTGTCTGTGGAAAATACTGTACAGCTGCACTTTCTCAAAGTGCTACAATAAGAGTTGCAACATCTGCCTTTATTGGCATGAATGCCACATACCTACATGCAGGCTGTGAGGATAGACAGGGCAACAAAGAGAAAAGGTTTGTTTTGTTTTGCTAGACGGTTGACAGTAATTGACACACACACATTGACTCACCTAAGCAGCAATAGGCTTTTATAGGTTAAAGATAAATGCTAAGCAGGAAGTGAATCTGCTTTTTGGCCAGAGTATTATTATACGTCAGACTCAGTGTTTGCATGTTGCATGGATTTGCTGAAATAAACTCACAAATCACATTATTATTTGAAAATCAAGTGTTTAATGTACATTTGAATTGCTCAGGAGTGGAATTTACATGAGAGTCCTCATCCTCCTGAATGAGCCCACCATGGGGTTGTGGCAGCCCCAGTCACCACAGGCCCTGTACTCTCCAGGACGCAGGAAGAACTGGCGTCCTCTGTAGTTAGGGTGCTCGTAGAAGATCCAGAAACCCTCCAGGATGTTGCAGGAGTAAATATCATGGTGATGGAAACGGTCATACAGGTTAGGGCAGTCATCCATGAACTCCATTGTGTGTCCCATCAACTCAGGCCTGTTGTAGATCCTCATCTTGTAGGATCCTCTATACTGTGTGCAAAAGTAATTGGTACATGATTATTATACTATTTTGGTAGGTGTGAACTCTAGAGAGCACTTTAGTAGAGCTTTCTGCCCTGAGCTGATCTGTTTGAATTCAAGTGACTACTTGGTTTCTTTAAGTAAGTATAGATAAGAATGAGCAATAACTTGTTCAGAGCATGACAAGATTAGATTTCTTTCCTCTCTAAACTGCCAGAAACACTCAATGTGACTTACAGAATCAGAATGAAGGCACCAAGTCTTATGGGGGTGTATTATATTCCTTTTAAAGACTGACTGGGTCTCCTTGTGGGCCTTGCAACAGAGACTTTTATGCTATGACCTGCCTGAGTATCTATAAATGACATCAAAAGGCCGGTGATTGACATCCATTTCTAAAGCGGCATTTGATGTGCAAGGTGAGCAGTGGGGGGTGGGAGGACTACCAATCCTATCTGTCTGTTTGATTGACTTACAGGGGGGAACATCTGGCAGGAGCGGATGCAGTTGTTGAAGCCCATCCAGCAGTGGTAGTCAGGGTACTCGCCAGGGCCGAGGATGTACTGGTAACCCATGTAGTGAGGCTTCTCATAGGCCACCCAGTGACCACCGCTGACACGGATGGAGTTGCAGCATTTGAAGTGCCTGAAGGTATCCATGCAGTCACTGCTGCACTCCCAGTGGCGGCCCTGGAAGTTGCGGCCTTCGTAAAAGATTATCTTGAATGAAAAGAAGAGAGAGGCATGTATCACTCAAGATAGTGTTAGGTACATAGATTGACTGGTTGCGATACTCATGAATGGGCTGTAGGGGACACTGCTCTCCCTTGAACAAGCTCAATTACTTTTTCAGAGCCCTTCCACACTCTTCTGCACATTTGTATAAAATCTCTAGTGCTTGACAGGTGAAAATGAAGGCAATTTAAACTTGTTTTCAGCTGACTTTTATTTGAAGCACAATGTATGCATGTCCAAACTGAACACTGCTGACTTCTCAGATTTAGGGAGAGAAGCTCAAGAGACACTTTCCCTTTGAACACCTATATGTTTTTCTAAGTTTTCCTCTCAAAAATAAGTCCTCAAGCATTAGCAATCAATCACAATTTCTTGTAGCTAATATTTCTTGAATAAGTTGTTTCGCTACCTCTCTTCACTTCTGCTGCATTTACTATTCCTGTTACAATATTTAACACTTATTCCCAAAATCATGCCATTTTCCTCCTTCACTACTTTGTCAAAGCTGTTTCCGTATTGCATGTGAGCTCATACCTTCCCCATGGTTGCAGAGCAGTGGATGTTTGCGCACCATAGCCATTGCCACACTTACAGGTCCTTTTATACTCTCCCACTGACAATGAGGCCTCTGACACGTCAGGGACTACTACTCTTTACGTTTTTAGATACCACCCTCTATTCCCTTTGTCTGATAGCCCACGGGTAACTTATCTCCTGTCTGCTAGAGTTTACCTATAGAATTGACACCCCCCTCCCAAAAATGAACCCCACACAAGTGCTATTCTGTCTATGGATGACCCTTGTTCAGCTATGACCTTGTGATGAAGCCTTTTGAAATATCAGACAAAGGCCCTTTAGGTATGTGGCCCCCCAACAACAAAGCCTATGAAGTGTACAGTGGGTTAGGTCATTTCCATCTCTGGAAAATTGTAACAGTCACTTTTTATTCAGTCTCATTTTGGATTGGTGCGTTCCCTAAGTGGTACAGGTCACAGTATAATTGTTGTTCAATTCCTGTTAGGGTAAGTGATGCTGATACCATGGACTAAGTCAAGCTTTTGTGTTGATGTAATCTACAGTGATCTGTTGTCTTTTTTGCTTCCATAGCCTGCAGTTGTACTATGATGCCAGACGGGACTGGTCTGTTTGCAGATGTACAGACAAAACTGCTCAGTATGTGTGATATAAAAGGAGGGGTTTGGGGCATCTGTGTGTTTCTGTCTTTGTATAAAGTGATAGATGTTTGGACTTGAGTCTTTGGCTTGTAAGCATAGCCCAGAGCTGAAGGGGAAAAGGCCAGAAAGAGTTGCCGCCATGCATTGTGTTCCCAAAGCCCAGCTGTTGCCAGAAAGGTCAGTCTCATCCTTTAGCCTTTCATCAGGATAAAGAGCACGCATCCCCTCTCCACTTTGTGTGCTTTTTGCAGCTTCAACTCTGTAAAAAGGCAAATGTTTTCAGAAAACACAATAGCCATTATGTTCCTGGGCAAAACACTGCTACTGTGGTAGTATATCCAGAGCCATATGACACTGTCTCAGTGTTAAGGAACAGCGTTGATAAGCTTTTGCTCCTTTGATCATTCATCGACTTGAAACTCTCATAGGCTTCAATAGGTTTCATGTTTGAAGCTGCACTCTTTTTCTATGACATAAATAGATCATTGATATCCTTTCATCACACCGTGCAGCGTAATTGTGGCAGATTATCAGATGGGATGTTGTTTTGTTTTGTGAGTTTCTGGAGCAAATATTTACTCCGGGAGGAAAGGTTTTATCAGAACATATAAGAAACAAATGTTTAAATTTTCCTCATATGTTCATTCATAGATTAATGATTTCTTTCATCATGGGTATTAAATGTAACATCTTTTTACTCAGGCTTGATGCAAGAGGGCAGCAGATTGACAGGGGAACCATACTTTGGCTGGAAATCACTTGTTCAAAATGTGTGTGATACAGTAGTGACCATTTGCTCTGTTGAAGTGTCTTAAAGCAGGAATCTGGCAGCTCCAAGGCTGCTGTTCTGTTGCTCAGCTTGACCTCTGACTTTTGTACTGAGGGAGGAATGTAACTGAGGTGCAATATAATGTTTGAACCAAGCCAAAAAAAAAATCTGATTTCCATTGCCATCATTGAGATTGTTCTCGTTTTCATCACTGAGGAACATCAGCTAACCCAAACTCATTAGTCGGGACCTTGGCTCTCTCCATGTCTCTGTGGTTTCCAGAGGGAACCATGTTTCCCAGGCTCTCAAATGATCATCTTTAGCTGTGCTACAAGACATCTCCTCCCCACCCTGAAGGGAAAGTAACATCACAGAGGCCCTTGCCTGCTTTCTCAGTTCCCCCTGGAGGAGAAGAAAGCTACCCACTGTGGAGCATTCCACTCTTCATCTCAGAATGATGGAAGAAAAGGAAAGGAGAAGGGAACAGAGTGGGGGGCTAGATTTGCAGCTCCATTGTGTCCGAGAATCTCATTGTGCAATCTGTGTAATCGCGTGGGAGATGACGACACTATTAGCCCGCAGAATGACTGTCAGTTGGGGACCTCTGTGATTGATGTGCAACCCACAGAGATAGGAGAAACTTTGACAGATAGCAACCCCAGTACTAGTTAACTTGCAACCTTTTTTCATCTATCCAGCTTCCAAAAGAAAAACCCATTCGTGTAGTTGATACTTAATTAGAATTTGAATGTGCGATTCACTCAGTAAAACACATTTCAGGTCAGAGGAGACTTACTTCAATTCAAAACAAACCTTATTCCAAACCGTGGTCTCTCTAACCCTGGTATATACAATAACTCTCACCCCTAAAATGTTGTAGGGAGAGATAGGAAAGCAGCCGTGCTTGCAGTGCCACCAATGTGCTCTTTTACTGAACAGTCATTACAAAAACACTATGGGTGTAAACAAGGGGTCTATGTGAGTTTTGCTCCTGAGAGCTGGCTAATCTGGTGCTGAAAGTGTGGTATGATCGGAAAGCGCTCGCCAAAAAGCCTCCCACGCCGGGAGTAGAATGAGGACCTCTCTTTTGCTGAGAGATCATCCTCTCCATTCTTTCTGTCAGAAAATCTCCAGGCATCCTCCCTCTCTTGTCACTGCCAGCGCACAGGCTCTATCGGGATTGCCAGACGCAGGAGCCACTATGAGCCTGTGCCAGGGCCAGGATTTACCGCGATGCGTCTGATGTGCTCCATCTTTTTGCTGGGGGATAATTAAAAGAGGAAATGGTGTTGGAAGAACAGAGTGGAAAAGCAGGAGGAGGGGGCTTGGACCGAGCAAATGGATGCAGCTGTCAATTATGTTGGGTTGTTGATATGTTGTTTGTTTTCCTTTCTCTGAGATTTTTGTGTTGAACTGTTCCCCATCAGGATTTAGTTTTAAAGTTTGTGGTAAATCTCCGTACATGTAATTAAAAAAAAACATTTAGGCTAATTAAGAAGTACTCTTGGCAATGAAATCACCATGAAGATTTTATTTTAATTTTGATTCTGATGACCTGCAGGTGAACACTTCCCCAAAGAAGAATTCATAAACATCTACACATTCACAGTATATCTAATATTCTACATATTTTAAATCCTATGTACAATTAATGCAATTAAAGTTTTTACACTTCAGTGAGCTTTTTATTTAATATATTTAACTCTGCTGTTACAGAAAATACACTCATATCTAGAAGAAGAACTAGAGGATTTACACACCACTGCCACCTTGGCACTGCAATCATGTTTCTTTTAATATAACAGATTTATATAGCAGCCCTTCCTTTTTGTCAAGTGTTGCGAAATTAAATTTGAGCTATCAAGTATGTTGGACTAACCACCACATTCTTGTCTATGGTGGGTTTTCTTCAATGTGTAGCACTTGGAACAAGCTGTCTTTCAGGAAACCTTAACTGTTCAAATCATTCAATGATCTTGCTTTATTTGACTAAATCGATTTGAGATGCTCCACCATGCAGCATGACCCCAAACTCTGTGAAAAGCAGGACAACTCCTTCTTCTCTCAGCAGACACGCCAGGGGGAGTGATGGCTTTTAGTTGCTCTCACTCCTCATCTCCACACTCTGTTTTGACGTGGTATGTCTCCCATGCCCCAAAGCTTTAAAGGTTTAAAGAGCAACTTTTCATCCTGTAATCCAGGTGCCTTTCAAACAAGTCACGCTGTTTACTGACACATGACAAAAAAGTTCAACCCCCTCTGATCTCTCTGCTTACAAGACTGTAACTCACCTCAGAGCCTGGTAGTCATTCCTCCAGAGCGCCCTGAACAAACAGTCTCAGCGAGAAAGGGGCTCCTGCCTTTCACCACTCACTAAATTTGTAATCAGATGTGATACTGTTGTTCACTTCTTCAAATTTGTCATCAAAGCAAATGTGTTCTGACAACAGCTAGTGACAAGTGCACCAGAGGAGAGGCAGCGAATCAGCTTTTTCATACCGCATATCAATTATTGATCATGTTGCCCCCCCCTTCCTTCCCCCGCTACCCCAGCAAGTAGACACCTTGTGATAATGAAATACATCAATTTAAAAAATAAATAATAAACTGGGGTCGGCTCCATTGTTGCAAAGCTTTAAGAGCTTGATTGACTGCCTGCACATTTTCCTCGTTGGCAGTCAGGCAGATCAAAGGAGGGTTCCTCTTATTGCCCAAGGCCACTTGCAATTTATTTAGAGGAGCTGTGCTGCTGTCCCAGCAGGTAACATTATTGGGCAGAGACACTCAGGATAATCATAGCTTTGAGGTGCCTCTCAAATCCCACCTCTGCTGGCTCTATCATGCATGCGAAAAAAATACACGCATATGATTTACAAAAACCTTTCCTTATTATACTAAATTAAGCAGTAGATAAGACTACATTAATATCCTCACATGGAATATCCACTTGCTCAAAGGCAGTGACCTTAGCTGCCCTAAATATGTTAGGTTATAATGGCTTTGGCTACATATGTCAAGATGTGTTGGATTGGATATTTTTCACTTCAGAAGATTACTATTTCTTTTTTTATGTTATGTATTATATTATATTTCTCTCACAAAATAAGTCTTCAGATAATACACATAAAGTTTAAGCAGTTTTATATAACAATCTACAGCATTGTTTTAAATAGCAGTTTACAGTATTTTCACAGGGGGAAATGTTCCTTGATGTGACGAGACATAAAAACATTTTTGTGCCAAATTATATATGAAAGACTTAAGTCATTTGAGGGGATAAACACGTGGAAGACAAAAAGTGTGAGGTTGCATCGGTTACATGAACAAGTCACATTTTTATATGAATATATTGTTTGTAGTGCATGGCACCTTGATAATGTTACTTGGATTTCCAGTTTTTCAAAGGCTTTTTCTGTGCACCACATTAATAATACACAACAGAGAGAATAATAACGGGATGCTTTTTTTTTCTTGTCCAGATGCACGCGATTGCTTATGAACTCATAATTTAAGATAATAAAGGTGTTAGATCACTTTCCCATATGACACACTTAAAACAACATATTGTAGTTGTTAAATAGGTTTATATGTGAGGTATTTTTATATCACACAGGCTTCCAGAAAAATCTGGACTCTTAAATTCCACAAGAGATTCAGTTTGATCAGATTAAGATATATTATTGTCAGCCTAACAAACAAAATCTTACAAAGAAAGTGAAAATGTATTTGAATTGTTTTGATTACAAAGAAGTTTTTGTGTTGCAGCTGTTTAGTCCTTAAGAATAAAGAAACACGATTTAGAAAATGTTGAGATAATCTACACTCAGTCCTGCCACAGCAGCCCTTTTTGAGGGGATGAATATAAAATAAAAGCTATGTATTTATGTAAATGAATTTGATTGATCATATTATAAAGCAATTTGATTGGACTCAACAGATAAGACAAGGCTTGTTATACTATTTGAAATGAGCTTTTGTGTGCAGATCCAGCTTTGTTAATAGAACATCTTGTTTAAAACAGCCACTTTTCACATTTTAAAAACACAAAAGGAATTTCTCACATATGGGATCATTATTATAGTAATATCCTTGATGTTGACAAATGTTCATTTTTGTACAAATGTAAAATGTAAAATATTTAAATATAAATAGTTAAAGCCATGAAAAAATAAAACAATTAAGTAATGTAGTAAAATTTAGATCTGTAGCATTTAGAAGTTCTTTTGGAGGACGTGTATGTTTTATAATTTGAATGTTTTAAAGTATATAAATGCCTAGATCTTTATATGAGGTTTCTAATTGTGAAATTAGTGCCTGCCTTTTTCTGCCCCTTGTTTCATCAATTTTGAATGCCACCTTTTGGAAATAGCCACGTTCATGCTCATGTGGAACTAATTTCTAAACCTGTTTTATTCACAAGTTGAGCAACATATACATTTGTTCTGTCCGTTAGCACTAGTGCATTTAAATAGTTCTCAGTTTGTCTTCAGTATTCAGCAGATATCCCAGTTAATTTGCCGGATGGTTCCAAGCACTAGAGGGCACTAGAAGCCAAAGCATTGGCTGTTTGCAGAACGGCTTTTTAAAGTTCTTTATACCACAGCCATATCTCTGAGCAGCTTGTATGAGTGTTTGTTTGCTTGCATGTATACATTTGTAAGTAAGCTTGGGCACACATGTATATAGACATGAGATAGACAATGGCACACATTCAGGTGCTCTGTGTGTGTGTGTGTTAGTGCCATGCTGCCTGTCTGTACTGAAGCCTATCAGCGGACAGACATAGTTTTACCGAGGGAGAAGTTAAAAAAAAAAAAAAAGTCACTAACAGGCTGACATGACCTGTGTCCCAGCACACATGCTGCTTGTCCTCTTGTTTGTAGAAGCAACACACACATTTGCTGTACACACACACATTACAGTGTTACACTCGCTTTTAGAATGTTTCAAACAAACTTAAAGTAGACGCACACATGCACACACACACACACACACACACACACAGCATGGTCAAACAAAGTCTCAGACAGACAATGAACAGTTAGCTTTGTAGCAGTTTCAAGCCAGTGTGTTTTTGAACTGCAGATGTGGATGCTGACTGAAGGATCAGTGCACAAACTGCAGGACTGCAGAGATGGCAGTTCTCCCATAGGGTCTGGCACAGCCCGGGCCTTTGTGTTGTACCCCATTTGCACTGTTCATTTAGCCATGTTGAAGAGGTGGTGGTGGTCTGTGCCTGTGTGTTGTGCGGGTGATCGTTTGAAAGTACATCCTCAAGCCTTGTGTTTGCACATTGAACGCCATATGCCATTTGTTTGCTCGTAGGCAAGGTTTGCAGAGACATAGTGTTTCAAAAAGATTTCATCCTTGCATATACAGGACAGCAGCATTCTAAATTGAGCTGTACATTTTCTTGTCAGTATTGGAGGCTACACATCTTAGATTTATGAATTCTACAGAAAAGGCTTATCTCAGTGGCAAGCACTGGTTTCCATTTCTACTGGGAATTAATTGCACAACCGTGAAACGAAGGTAATGCAAGATGGAATCAAGAATGTTATTAACATTCGTGCACAGTTGTTTTGTGTTGAAGGATAGGGTAGCGAGATGCATAAGAGGCTCTACTTGATCTGAGTGAGGCCTCAGAGGAACGGGAGAGAGGCGCTCATGTCCCTGGACTGCGGCGAGAACAGGCCCTCTGTAGAGTCCCTGGAAGACCGAAAGCTCCACTCAGGGGAGTTTCAACCAAATTAAAAAACAATGATACACCAAGGGAGAATCTAATGCCAATTCCCATCATCAAGACCCACATTCTTCACTGTTTTGCTTTTAACTTTTGTTTTTTTCTTTCCCTCTGTCTCTGACTCTCTCTCTCTTTTCCCTCCGCACTGTTGTTTTCTAGTTTGTTTTCCACCCGTACTCCTCTGGCTGTCGCCGAGCGCTACAGCCACTTTCAAAGGCTCGGCTGTCACGCACCGCCTTTGAGTCCCGTTTGAAATTTTAACGTACATGTTGTCAGGGTGCCGTCAGGAGTGATTGACAGGTCCGTCCCAGAGCAACACCGGGCTTGGCAGGCTGGCTGCCTTTTGTCAGAGGCAGCCGAGGAGAAGCAACAAAGGAAAGGAGCAGAGGAGGAAAAAACATACATAAATAAAACAAAACTGCTCTTACCCATTTCTCAATAAAGACCAAATTAGATTAATCTTAAGACAGAGCAAGGCAGGCGCACAGTTGTGGAAAAAGACTTGATATTTTCTCTGGCTTTGTTCCCTGCCATTGATGGTGCACTGCTTAGACACCCTCTCAACAGGACACCAAAGGCAGCACAGCAAGAGTTGTATAAAGAGCCAGCTGTACATATTAATGTTCATTATCACCTCCATTTACTGCAGAGAAATCAAAAGTGCAAAGTTTGTCCCAGACTCACCTTCTTTTGAAAATATAGATGTGATGTTTGTGGCCTTGTCAGCTGCTGTGTTTTAAACAAAAACTGGTGGCCACTTTGGGCAGGATTTAAAAGAAAATCCAGCTACCTCACAAAGATGACTCAAATTTTCAGCATTTTAAAGGTGGACAGGGAGGAATTTGTGCCTGAAAATTAAAGTAATGTATAAGTGGGAAGTTGATTGGGTTTTTGACCAATATCAAAGCCTCAACATTGCCAGGTTCAGAGATATCTGGCTGTCAGAACTCACTTTTCAGCCCCCCTAGTGCGACTCAGCGACTCATAGATGTAGGACAGTGTGACAACTCACAACTCCATCCTCTGCCTCTCGCATATCTCCATCCTCAGCAACACATTTTGTTGAGAAGCCAAATAAAACAACAACAAATAAAAACAAAGCAGAATTATTGTTCATTGTGATATATTACCTAGATATTTCACTAGATGCTATTAGATCCCTTTAGTACTTAGCTTACAAACTCTATTGTGAATACTGTATGTGACTATTGTTTTTCCCCAGTTACAGGTCAACGTAACCGTTGCCAGAAATGTTGTAGTTTCTTATTTGGAGATAAAAAGTCATGGATTACTTACTGCTCTTTAGACAATCCAACAAAAGTGCAAGAGAAAGATATTCAGTGTAACAGTCTTTGAGATTCATATCAGCTGTCAATGTCGGGGTTGTAGGGCAGTGTGGCTGGGCTCGAGGCCCATGATAGCAAGAACCCAGTCTACGAAAGTGTCTTTGAGCAAGACACTGAATCCCTGCCAGCTCCATGGTGATCTCTGACCTGCCTGTGCAGCCAGCACAAAGCACAAAGACTCTCTGCGAATAAAATCAAAAATAATGAGAATAGAAATGTAGGTTCATGTGAAAGTTGTGCAGAAGTTTGTTTGAACAGTGCAATGGAGCAGTAATGATTGATTCAGTGGTGTACATGAAAATGAGGGCATTAACAAGTCTCACCACTTTGAAAATCAAGGACATTGTCGTCCCATCTCCCTTTTCTTACAAGTGCCGCTCAGTGTGAGGGGAGTTGAACAACATCAGCTACAGGAACTGGAACACCAAAATACAGCTGTACATCCAGTGTTCAGCAAGCTGTTCTTGTCAGTCTGGGCCAACGATTATGACATAAATCTGCACAGGCCACATTAAAGGGAAACTTCTGTATTTTTTTTAACCTGAACCCTTTTTTCCCATCCTTTTGCGTCTAAGTGACTAATGGGGACAACATTTTTGAAATTGGTCCAGTGTACGTCAATGTACATCCACTAAAAGTGCTTGTTTTTGTCACTGACAGGCTTGGATTGTTATTATCCCTGGAAAGGACCATACAGAGAAATAAAAGAGAAATTATTCTTTACCTTTCACTTGATGTGCTCTGTTATTGTGTCTAACCAAGTCTCTCTCAATGAGAAGTCTCATTCTGAAATCTTGCAATAGTTGAGTTGTTATTGAAAATAGCTAAATATTAAGCCATGACTTTGAAAATCTTTTAGATAACACTAAGCCATACTTTCTGTACTAAAACACACCAAGCTCCTCTGGGCACTCCTCTCTCCAACTCTATCATGGCTGAATATTTAGCTGATTTTGATGACATATCAACTCTCACGAGACTTCAGAATGAGACTTCTCCTCAAGCAAGACTCGGTCAGACACAGTAACAAACTGTCTGGATCAAGCAAAAGGTAAAGAAAAAGTTTTATTTCTCTGTGTGGTTCTTTCCATAATGATGTGAGACACTTATAATAACAAACTGAGCTTGTCAGTGGCAAAAACAACATTGATGTGGTGCTATTGCCCCATCGGATTACATTACAGTGGCTGCTAGCTGAAACTCTCTCGCACAATACTGGACCAATTTCAAAAATCGTCGTATCCATTAGTCACTTAGACAGAAAGTGATGGGAAAATAGGGTCCAGGTTGAAAAATACAGTTACATACAATACAGTTTCCCTTTAAGATGTAAACATGATGCAAAAGAGCGAGGGATACCACAAGACCGAAGCAATTTGAGGTATAAAAGTGACCATGAATTGAAGGAAGAACCTGTTTATGATGAATTTTATGAGATTTACAATAAAATATCTTAATTTTGTGTTCCAGCATCATCTTGTACATATACAGAAAAACTGCTCTGTTGTAAACTACCAAGTAAATAAATTAGGTATTTTTACAGATCCATCTCTTTCAGCCATAGACAACTTGTGTCAACAACTATAGACTTGAATCAGAGGGGAAAGTGTAAGCCTTGTAAAGAGCAAGGGTTTTGCTTGTGTGGAGTGCCGCACATGATGGGATGAGTGACTTCCACTCACTCGCTGAAAGGTTAGGCTTTTCCTTCTGCCGGTATCTTTTTAAAAGAAAACATGTCTGGTGTTTGATAACTGCTTGACATTTGACAGTCTTTTCAGACCAATCAGACAAGTTTTTTTTTTTATGTTAGCCGTCTTGAGGAGCATCAACAATGAAAAAACATACAGTATTGTCACTTTCCTCAAGCCTTTCAAAGGCAGTCTTTCGCCACAGCTATCAACATCAGATACCACGGGTTCTGTGCTCTTTTTTTTCCTTTCATTTGTGTTTATTTTTCTCTCTTTTTTTCGGCCGAACCCAGTCTCCTGAGACCTCATTGCTACCATCAGAGCTGAACTCAAGAAAAAATCATTTTCCAGTGTCAAAAGTGTCAACCACCTAACCTTATTGCAGCATTGCCACAATGTGAACCTTCTCTCCACTTCTCTGCAGTTCTCAGAATCAGCTCAGCTGGGCTGCACTGAAGCACTCTGTTTTGTTCTCTGTGGGGCATTGTCGCTATATCTTTCTTTATAGTTTCAGAATGTGTTCTACTGTAAATTATCAACTGTATGTTATCTTGGAGGAAAAGCGAAGAGCTAGAGGGAAGCAACAAAGCCACCAGTCTCTCTGGTTACATAATTCATGTCAGCCATATTCAAATAAAATTTATCACATTGTCAATCATCGAGAAGCAAACGTGTGTGCTAGTGTGTATGTATGTATGTGCGAGTGCGTGTATGCAAGAGCATGGAAAACTCTGAAGTGATAAATTAATAATACCATGGGAGCATGTGAATGAGCATGTTTAGTCATTCTGTTTGACAACAGAAGGAAACGGCCTATTCCTTGGGGTAGAAATCAAATTTCACACTTTCATAGATATTGTTCCTTCCTCCAAATGTTTAAAATATAGGGTCTTGCTCTGGCAGGGAAGTGGCTCAAACAGTTCTTTGCACTGAAGTAACTTTTGTTTGGCCATAAACCAAGAGAACATTCTCTCAAGGAGAAAAACAGTATGTGGTCGAAATGTCCTTGGTTTAAGATGGAATAGTTTATTGAAGAAAATACTGGTTCATGACTTCTGAATAAACTGGAGAACCTTGAAAATGAAGATAGCGCCATATGCTTGTTTATATTTTTCTTTGCAATTATCCTTTCTGGATGTTCCTTTGTTGTCATTTCAAGGATACTGTAGACATCTTAAACAATTATACAATAAATAATTTTAACTGGTAGTCTTATGGTAGCAGTTATACATACTTTATGATCCACATTTCTTTATAAAATTTTAATTAACGGTAAGCAATTTTGGTCTGATAAATGAAAGAAAATTGTGATTTATTTAATCACATACAATGAATTGCATATGTCCTCAAGACCAACACCATGCTGTCTGCACCAGCCATCCCACACCTGCTCCAAAGTAAGCTGTACTTGTTTATGATCTGTCTATAGAGGGAGATCTCACCGAAATGCATAGGCTTGAACATGTGAGGAGTGACTGAATGGATGATTAAAAAAGACTGAGAGACACAGACTTCTCCACTGATTTCAGCTCTGAAGTCAGTCAGCCAGGTGTCGAGTGTTTGGGAGATATCGTTTGAAAAACTTGTGAGAGACGGCGAGAGGGAGTGACTGATTGAGACTCTTGAGCGATTATGAGCAAGAACAATGTGCCACAGATAAACAAGCCCTCACATCTCAGACTGGAAGCCTAAAATGTTGAACGTTTGAAAATCTTTTTTTTTTGGGGGGGGGGGGGGGTATAAAAAATAATACGAACCTCTTTGTCATCGGCATGTGTTTTTCAGCATGTGTATCGGCACAGACAGCCTACCACCATATGCACCCTCTACCTACTCCATTCTGTCCTGTTTTGCACAAGCGCTTCACCGATAGAAGCACTGCTGCTGTCTAAACGGAGGTATGCCAAAAAACTCTCTTTTTCCCTTTCGTTTCCTTTTGTGTAGGGCCAATCTGACCCCTGTCTTGCACCAGGTGTGCATTTCCCTGATCCCTCTCTTCTTCAACCCTCCCCTTCATATTTACACCCCTGCCGCCCGCAATGAATGATTCACTTGGAGATGCTCCCTTCCTCCATCAGAAAGCTTTGCAACTATACACTACAGCCCAGCCTCCATTTCTCTGATCTCACTATGTTGTGTAACGCTTGAAAAACCCTTGCGTTCTCATACTTGTTTCTTTTTTTTCCACGCTCCCTCTCTTGCTCTTTCTCTGAGTTACATTCAGTATTGACTGTTTATGCTTTTTAATGTTGTGGAGAGGGCCCGGGGCTTGCGGATGGGGGAAAAGCGCTCTTCTTGACACACTTACGCCCCCGTAGTGAACTCTAGCTCCCAGCACTCTAGCAAGTACACAGACCTTCTTTTTCCTCTCCCTCCCTTCTCTGTCTCTTTCGCTGCCTCTTTCTTTCTACAACTGGGAGCTCCTCTGAACATCAGCACCCCGTGTTGCTCCACTCCAAAGATCACCTTATGGAAGATTAAGATGCTCAAATGCTCAAGCAAAATATTTACACAATAACCCCCCTTTTGCATCAAAGCGGAGGCAGTGGAGTTGAGTGGAGAGATCTCAGGGGGATGTTGGAGGGCGCCAGAGAGTGCAACAGTCACCTCTGAGTAGAGAAGGCCTCGGTCAAACCTGACAGTGAACAAAAGTGATCTCTCCATCTTTAGGTCCTCGATGTGTCTTCCATCTGTCAGCCCACCTTCAGATCCCCTTTTGACTCATACTCTCTTTCACACACTTACTTTACCGATCGATGCACAGAAATCTCTCCAGCCCAGTTGTGATGAGGAATGACTACCACAGATGATGCTTAATATGAACATGCAGACTTTAATAGTTATTTGTCTGCTGGTATATTTAACTCGCTTTTCTTATCTGGCTGCCAGAATATATTTCCTTCCATAGTCAAGCCAGCTTCATTTTGTGTGGGTATTCTCAGTAGAACAGTGTAGAAATAAATTGCACAATACGTATACAATGAAGCCAGACCAGGGAGCCATATGTTGACTGCTGTAGGCAGTGTGGGTCAGCCAAGTGTCTTGAGTAAGTCTCTGGACTCCCTCTGCAGGATCTCAATTCAACGCAAACTGTCGTCGCATGCCAGCAGCTAATACAGAGCGACAGCTAGCTGCTCGCTGAAAGGCCGGTGTCTGCTCTTTGTGTCGGTGCTGATTCTAGTGATGGCCATCTTAACATTCTTCAGTAAACGTGGGCAGCCCATGTATTATCATTGGATTTTCTTGTGTGTCCCTGCTGCTTTGATATCCAGTGATTGACTCCTCACTGGCATTTTCAAGAAAAAAAAAGGAAACTTCAAGTCTTGTTCATCTTTCAAGTTCCGTTCATCTGCTTAAAGAGCATTTCATGGTCAAAAATTGCATTCAAACGCCTCTTGTTCTAGAGGCAGCCACTAATGGAGTCGGTTTGAAGGCTGTTTGGAGTGTGTTTAATGAACACTAGTACACAGTCAGATCCATCAGCGCTGGCTCTTTGGCGGTGACAACCAGATCCTGTAATGTCGATGTTTGGAGATAATGCTACAAATTAAACAAGCACATCTGTCCCATTGTGCCCACAAGGGAATATACGTTACAGTTCACGAAACAATGAAATACAACTCCATCCCAACATGTGACCAGATAGATAGCTATGATAAGAAACACTAAATGGGATTCTAATGTGAAAAAAGCCGGGGTCTGTTTATACTCCTTAATCACTGAGCCCGGTGACAGACCAAAGAGGATGCTTTCACTGTCAGACAAAGGAAGAGAGAGGCTGAATCTGCTGTGGCTAGTGGAGGAGGAGGGGGGGGGGGGGGGGGGGGGGGGGTGCACTGCCCCCCCTCCCCCCGACATCCCCTGCACCCCTCCTTTTTTAACTAAAGGAAGACATCATTATGAGTAAATGACATGAGGCGGTTGGTTCTGTTCCACTCTTGGCCCCCCAAGGACTCTCTTGCCCCACTGTGTAGCCCATTCCCATCCCGCTTTGCTGCTGGCCACAGGCCTTCAGAAGCCCAGGCTCGGGCTGCAACTCAAAGAGATGGACGCTCACACATTATTGATTGGACACTCGATAAAAGGTCATGGGGGCCCTCCTCTGCTGTGGGGTCCAGCGCTGTGAGTAAGCCCCTCTCCACCCAGCTTTGCGCACACACACACAGCACTGTCCCCTGCATCAGCCACCTGGGGGATAAGCAGTGCTTGCAAACAAGCTAATCATTTTCTCCCTTTTTCTCTCTTTTTCTCACACCCACAGACACACACAACAGCTCCTGAGTGGCTGACAAATGTCAGAATGGCTTGTATGAGATTTTTAAGAAAATTATTTATTAATTGAACTGGTTAATTAGGTCCCTGAGGCTTGCACGCTAATTGAGAGCCACAGAGCTGGCGAGGCAAGAAAGACAAAACAAAAGCAATGGCTCAAACAAATAGACAAGCGCTTGAGAACTGCTAACTCTCACACTCAGCACACACACACACAGGCACACACACACGCGCACACACACACTCATATATACACACAGTCACCCATAAATTAACGAAAAAATAAACAAACAACTGTTTACATTTTTTTTCTTCTTGGGCTTCCCCTTTTCCTCGCATAATTTTGTGACCTGCCAAATGTTCTCCTCTTCTTGATGTTCCAGCGATGGAGAGAGACGCGCAGCCACTGAAATCTGCCACATTGCACAAAGCATCTGTCTCCACACAGCACCCTGCATTCATTAAGTTTGTACCAATTAGCAGCCATAGCTTATAGCACAAACATCCATTTGTGCCTCCCACTTTGAAAAATCTTCCTAAAGTGAGTGTGTCCCTCAATATGCCCTTGTGTCACCCAACTTTATCTTCACAAAGTCTCTTTTTCTTGCATAATTAGAGAAGAAATCCATTTCTTCTCCTATCTTCTCTCAGGCTCTGCTTTTGTCCCTTTTTACATCGCGCTCGAGTGCACCTTGAGAGCGTGTGTGCTTTTGTCAAGAAATCACACCAAGGTTGTCTGAAAGACTTATGAGATGGAGTCATAGGCGGAGGTTGGTTCGGGGACCAGAACACAGAGAGAGGCGCGCTGACACTTCGACAGTTACACCTGTTTCAACAATTATCCTGCTCTCTGATAAGAGCTGAACTCCTTGGATGTGTGCTTCGTCGAGTTAACTGAAAGTTTTCATTGGTGGCAAAGTCTTGTGTATTCTAACTTCCAAGCCCCAGTTTCATAGCATTTGAAGGTTGGATTATTGTGAAGAAAAAAGAAAACTAGCTGATGCTGAACATTATAAATAGATCTATAAACCTTTTTGTATTTTAATTTAAAGTGCAACATAGGAACATAAGATTTTTATCTGTGGAGCAGACTTAAAAGACACAGGTAGCTTAATTGGTAACCTCACTACAGTATTGATTTTCCATGCCAAATGATGGATGATTTAGTGACTTATAGTAAACACCCATGTCGACAGTGAATATCTAGGTTTGATGGTGTTTTTTGGGGCATATATTTAAAATTATTACCACAAGAAGTAGACTGAATTTGGTACATCTTATTGTTTCAAATCAATTATATATTGATATATCCTATTAGACTTTATATTATACTTTTTCTTTTATAAGAACATGAGTTAAGGACAGTTGCCAGGGGTTAGCATGTTCTTAACATGAAATTTGGCAAAAGCGCCTCACATTGTAATTCTAATGATCGCAGCATGTTGCAGTCTTAACAAAAGGTCAGTGTTTGATATCAGGGGTAATTTTGAAGGCCTTTAAAACAGTCCTCCTTAACATTCATAAGCAAATATGACCCCAGCAGCTAGAGCACTATCACATTACGATTACCCGCTTAACACCACAACATTGTGAAAATTGCCCCCGCCCCCTCCCCAAGTAAATTCTGCCTCTGACCCGCATTCCCTCACTCATTAGGGACCGCTTGCACTCTGTCTCGGAAGGGAGAGTCAGATGATGGGGCGCCGAGGTCAGATGCTATTGAGCGATGCTTCAAATAAATGTATGAATAAATTACTTGATAAATAAACGGCTGGACTGAAATCACTGGAGAAAACCAAAGATTTGAACTCGACCGAGTATTTGTACAGAAAAAGAGAAAAAAAAAAATTGAAACTGTGCTCTTGTCTCAGTTTGTGAGCTTACAATTTAAATTTCTTAGCAGAAGAGCTCAGTTCTGATTGATTAATGAAAACCTCTACTGAAATCTCTTCAATCAGATTGAAGCTGAATGTGTAGTTGTGCAGAAAAGGCAAAAATTCCTAAATTTGCTCTCTTGTTTTAGTTTGATCAACTGAAAATCTAATTCAAGCCAAACCAAGGACAAGTATGTTATATTTTCCCATTACAGTTTTTTAACCCAGTCACAGTCACAAAATACATATAATCAAGTTCAGCTTGAAATGAAAATCTCATAATAGTCATATCTATTTTATGAAATCTTATCGCCTTTCAAGATTTCAATGAAGGAATAGGACTTCATTGCACAATACTGGGTTTTAAAATGCAGGTTTTAAAACTAGAATCAAACCTAATGTCTTTTTTTTTTAATATTTTTTATTTGTTGAATTCTGCAGACAAAATAAAAACTTCATCAGGATGTTATTACAAAATATGTTCAGTAACTGGGGGTCAACTAAAAGTGAAATGAAGGCAAACATTAAATTGTATAAGTGTAAATAACACAGTTTCTCTATTTAGCCTTCAGAGCTTTGATGTCCTTGAATCCAAAAGCTGCTCTGTATGATACAGATCTAGTGGAAGCCATGCTTTGGCCCGCAAAGCAGCTTGCTGTGTGTGTTGATCATGTATGTATGTGGTTGATTCATTCATGTCCCATGACTATTTCTGGCAGGTGCACAATGCAATGCATCAGAAAAGAATAGAAACTTTGCTCCCATTGTAAATGTTCACAGGGCTGTTGCGGTTTTGAAAGATGCTTATTGTTCATAAGTCACCGGCAATAAGTCAAGTCTGTATTCAATAAAAGACTAGTTCTACACACGGTGAGTGCAGCTTGTGTATGCATTGCCAACTGAAGGCTTATCTATGGCCCAACCTATATTATAGTGTTGTGTTTAGCTGATACACTATGAATGAAAAGGCCAAGAATAATGTTTTTGGAGGAAGCTAACAGTAGTGGCAAACTGCCAGGGGCAACAAGGTTCTCACTGCTGGCCCAACCATCACCATATGGACAGTCATTTCTTATCTGCAGTGTCCTATTTTGCATCATTAACAGCTGTCAGTCTTCCTTTTAGTAGGGACACCAACTGCTCAGCGTAAAACATACATCAGAATCTGCCTGCTCCTCTTCCTCTTTGGTAAATCCAGATCTGAAAATAAATCAAAATCATGCAACTTTATTGAATTGTTTTTGGGGGTTTTTTTGAGTTTGGAGGGGGGTTTTTTTTCTTTCTTTTTGACATTTCATACAGGCGCATCCGCTCATTTGCTTGGTTTGGCTCCTCAAAAAGGCACGAGCCTGAGAAAAAGTAAGCAAACCTTTCTGTAGCTGATCATGGTGGTGGCAGTAGATGCCACAATAGAGGCAGTCATAAGAAACCTGATCCTGGCTTTGTGTTTTTTTTTTTTTGTCAAGTAGCTATTGTAGATGAACCTATGCGCTGCAGTAGCTTGTCAACATGCAGCATTTTTCCACTGCAACTCAAAAACAATCTTTTTAAGCTTTACATTTTCTAAACATAAGAAATATGCTAAACAGTTCCAAGTGCTATATATATATGTGTGTGTGTGTGTGTGTGTGTGTGAAATTTAGCATACTTTTCAAAATGGTCACACCGTTCCTGGAATAGAGACATTATCTTTTGTTTGAGATCCAGTTTTTCAGTGAGTCTGTCTAGTACACATCTGTGATTACCCCAGTGACATGGTTGTAAAACTGAATGTATGAACATGTGTATATTTCTGTTTTGCTTTTATTTTTTGACAATTTTATTTTATTTAATTGTTCGCAATGCCTTTAATCTTCCAAACTGCATTGTCTGAATGCACATATGAGTGATGTGAAGGGGCTCTCAGATTTACAGAGTTACAGACGTGTGATCTTAAAAAATGTTTAGATCTCAAACATCACATTCCCAACAAAAGCCATTAACATCTGTCCTGTTTCAGCATGACATTAACCACATTGTCATCTATGGCTGTGTCCACACACAAAAGATTTAAAGGTGTGCTGTGTGGCTGTGTCTCCGTCTTTAGCTGATGAAAGTCCCCTCTACACAGCAAGGCCCTGCTGTCCCAATCCCCATCAGACTGGCACCAATCGATCGCTGGTTGTTATTGACATGACACCTGCCGAGCCGGGCTTTAAGCTATCGAAAACCGATGTGGCAGATCAAAAATAGGACGCCAGCTTTCATGTTTGTAAACAGTATCGATTTGCATAATAACCTTAAAAATTAGTTCCCTGGATTAGGCAAGGACAAACCTGTTTCAGCGTTTGTTATGATGCTTGCAGCATATGCCTAATTAGAGAAAAAAAGGCAGAGGCTGTGATCAGCTTGAAAAACAGGCTGTGATCGGCTTGACAAGTCAGTGCATCGCTGTCAACACCTTTTGGTTTGCCACTGTTAATGAAAGCCATTTTCCATTAAATAATAAAATAAAAACACACCTCTAGACTTCTCGGCAGACAAAAGCGCTGATGCGTCACTTTTACACGGATGCAAATTATTGCTGCGTGTCACAATCATTTATTCATGAGGGGGCCTTCTATCTCTTGGCGGATTTACCTGCGCCATGGAAATGCTCTTTCCTCCATCGTGCCACGGTGCTGAGAGAGATGTCAGCCTCCAGGAGTGACGAGGAGACAGATGTACTAAAGAAACAACACAAGCACCACTCGCTTCACCAGACGGGTCCAGTTTAAAAGCACTGAATTATGTATCTTAGCGGCTGACACAATCACAGAATGACTTGTCAGCGTTGAATATCTCCATTTCCTGTCTCAGACAAACCGTGACCTTGTTGGCTACCAAGGAGCACTGATCAGCTGCAGCTGCCTACAGATGTTCAACTGACGCCAATTATAATGACATTTATAGAAAGGCTGTTAACTTCAAGTATCATCAACTGCATGCTTGTGCCTTTAATAATGAGATTACTTACATTACACTACCTTAAATTAAACCTGCAAAACCTATAATTCTTGTGTATTTTAATACTTTTGCACTCAATTGCTGCAACACACAGGCATCACAACAAAAGATGCTGCAAGGCAAAGATAAAGGAGCCTTCCATTTCAACTCCCAGTTGTGGACATTTTTCGTATAATCCATTGCAACACCATTCCTGCAGCAAGAATTCCCCAGTGAAAAATGCGAAAGATTAAAAAAACAAGAGTTTATGGAAAAATAAAGGGCTAGTGGTGTCTGACAAGCCTTTAAATCTAGGACAGTCATCCCAAAGAGGAATGCACATATTCATTGCAGGGACATAAAAACAGAGTTTTAACTATGCTACGAGGGAGATGGAGATGGTAGGCCATTAGTTGGATTGTGTTCTGATAGCCTGTGAAGACTTCTTTGGCACCCCACATGTTTGAAAAATGTTGCACCGGTTTTTATATTTAAATATTTTTTAAAGAGCCAAACATATTTATTCTGGACGCACAGATTCAGAATGTCAGTAAAGTCTCGATCGGGGCAGCAGGAAAGAAGTACTTCATGCGATTTTGTATTTGTTAATATTTTTACAATTTGCTTTAAAACAAAGGTCAGCACCTATATATGTCTTGGTATGTCAAGATAAATTGCATGGAGATATAGTACAAGTCAAAAGTTTGGACACACTCTCTCATTCAAGGGAATGGGAAGGTGTGTCCAAACTTTTGACCATCAATGGAGACATAAAAGTAGGCAGGTGTTAGTAGTCAATGAACAAGAGAGAGTGGGGAAAGAAACGAGGTGTGGACAGAGTATTTGAAATTAAAAACAGCCATAGTAACATTCAAAAAAAAAAAAAAAGAAAAAAAAACTTGGGGTGGATGTGGCAGATTACCACAGCCAGAATGCTTCTCCCAGACCCACCTTAAGAAAACAATACCATATGTGCAAGCTTATTTATGAAGTGCTGACACTGGGGCCTGACAGAATTAGTATTCTGTTAGGTAAATGTTTTCCTCTGGGCTCTGTATCTGCAACAGCTTACAGATGTTTCAGCCATGCAGAGAACGCAAGGCTTTCCCACCACGGCATGAATGAAAAAGCATGTTGAAGGTTTTGCCCCAGCCAAGCTCGGAGAATGATCTACAACTTATACTTGGGTGCACTTTGCTAAGTACTACCTCCTTCACTGGCCAAGGTTTCATCTGACACAGACGCTATTTAGTGCTGCTTCCATGGACTCCAGTGCATATTGTTCGGCACAGATTTGTCAAGCTGGCAACTCTCCAGCGACAGATGTACTGGCAGCAGTGCAGTAAAAAACAGGACTCAGACTACACTGCACAGGAGTGTAAAAATAATCTTAAATGTTTTATAAGTATGTTCATGAACTTGGATATCTTGAATAATGTGTTTAAAGGTGTTAATTGTGAAGAGGCTACATTTTTTTTCTTTTTTTCCCAGTTTGTCCTCCGTGGTTTTTGTTCCCTATATGTGTGTCTGTCTCATACACACCACTGAGGAGTCGTAAAAGCAAACGAACCCAATCTTGTTTATAAGGAGAAGCGTAGGACCAGCTGACTGCTGCGGATGCTCAGCCCCAGCCTTGACTCCCATTTACTAGTGTAACAAACCGTCAGGGAGGGGAGGAAAGCAGGGGAAAACATTGTTATCAGCAGGCCAGATAAACCCCCTCCAGAGGTAGCGCTGATAGAGAGGCAGCCCCGCCACTGGGCAAATAGAAAGATCCTATCTGGTCCTTGCACTGAGCTGGCCAATCAGTCCAGCAGAAGCACTGAGGCTTTCTCAAACAGGGGAGATGTGTGGGGAAAGGAGACCAGAGCATCACTAGGTCTTCTCCTCTTTTTAGATGGATGTTTAGAGGAGGAGCTGGATCTTGACCATCTTCTAGAGGCAGCTGAGAGGAAAGAGACCTTGGCTGGAGCTGCAGGGCTCCGCGTTGGGTGTTAGTGGTGTGGGTCAGATCGAAGGCATAGGTTCAGGCTGTGGTTGAAAGAGGTTTCTTATACAGACAGAAAGGACTGGGTTTGGTTTTTACAGTAGTCTCGTTCTGGTCAGCATCTCCAGGACCAAAACATTCTTCATTTTAATACATTTTCTGTTATGTTGATTGACTGATTCTGGACATCGACCTTATGATCAATAGTAATTGTGGGTCAGCAAGATTTAATATTGATTCTTAGTCACATCTCTCAGTGTGAATGGCCATCACTAGTGAATAAATTTAGGGGAAATACTCATATGCAATTATAGTTATTACATACATAATATTGTTAGAACATATCAAAAGTATCTTGACCTTCACCCATCAGCTGTTCAACCACCAAAACTAATACACCTTGAGGCATTTGATGAGATAACAAATAACATCAATACACCAGCTTCAGCTGAGTTTATTATCACTCTCACAGACCTCTGTTATAATACTTTTCAAGGCAGACTTAGTAGCACTTGTAGTCTTGATAGAATATGGAAAACACACTTTTTGAGACTTGAAATTTACAGCTCAAATTTATGATGTTATCCCATCATCCTTGCTGTAATTGTCATTTGCCAACTTGTCATTGCACAATGGAATTTCTGCTATTTACTCTGTATTTCTGAGTAATGGCTTTTACGGATGTCCTGATGTCTTTTAATTGACCTTATATTTTTGTTTCTTTAGGCTATTAGAATTGTAACAGAGCTTGGGGAGGTGTGAGAAGTCATTTTACCTAAAACAGACATTAAACAGACTAATAAGAAATATTTTAATGTAATCCATGTCTTTTTCTTTCTTTCTCTGCTCATTCGCCACTTTATTTCTTTCTGTCAGGTGTTTCTTTTTCTATCCAGGTTACTGTCATTTCCTTGCTTTTCCTGTGCTCATATTGCTCATGAAGAGTTGCCAGAAAAATGGAAGCCATGTGTTTAAGTCTCGCCTCATTCAGTAGTGGCTTTAGCTTTCCTTTGGGGTACATACCTTGGAGGGTACGTCAGCCTAATATACCTCACCTCCCCTCTTATCCAGCATCTATGAGATACACTTAAGACCAGAGGTAGAAATTAACTAGTTACTTCATCTCTTGTTATTACATTTGAGAGGAGAGTAACAACCCTTTTTTCTGTAGGTCTTTACCTCTCCATGATTCATTTTGAAAGCACTTCCTATCATTTCACACAGCTCTCACTGAAGTCAGCTTTGTGACACTGTTAGAAAGGGGCACTTACTGAAGTTGCAGTGATTGTACTTGAGTAAAATATTTCTGCACTCCTTCCACCTCTATTCAGCAGTTTGATATATGGTAGTGGTGAGAGGCCGAGCTCCTCTATGACAAGCAGGAGGCACATTTCTAGAGGCAGAAAGGAGGGCTGCAGGGTGAAGAGGCTACAGCTGTCATTGCTCATCTTAATGGCATGCTGGAGTACACACACACACATGCATACTACATACACACACGCACACACACACACAGGAAAATGAGGAAGCTTTGGATGTACGCTTAAAAACACTTCGGTTGGCCTCGCACACACTTGCACAAATACAAAACTGTACCCTTTCACATGCGCACACACACAAAATGTGCAGGAAATGAGGAGAGGAGCTTTGGATGTACATATAAAAACATAAGTACTCACACATGTGAATGCATACCCTAGCAGACATTGAAATGGCATCACATAAACATGCACATTAGTTGGATTTGTACACACTCTCACATAACATGAATATGTATTCCTTCACATTCAGGAGCAAATACACAGCCATACGCACGGATGGCTCATACTATATAGCATGCAGACACACCTTCACACACACCAAGCATTGCCTGTGACAGATGTTGGCAGGAATATTGCCAGGAAGAAAGCTCTTTCATTTCTTTTTATTCTCTCTGTATTTTGGCATGCCTATCTCTGTACACAGTGTGGCCATGTCACCGAAGCTTTTCTTTTTCTCTTTCAGTTCCTCTGTGCATGTTTTTTTTTCCTTCTATGTTATCATCATGAAATTGAAGTCATTTGTGCCAAGAGAGATTAGAAGAGAATCTGGGAAAGCGGGAAGGGGGGGGGGACATTAGCAAAGATATTTTTGTCAGTAATGAGCTAACTCTTTGTTATGCGCTGGGCTAAGGGGGTCTAATGATGACGTTTGTACCAGGAGGAAGAAACTGAGTCTCCAGAGTCCACACACAGCCAGAAACCACGGGCTTTGGTGCAACTCTTAACTCTATTCAATTATGCAGATGAGCCCGTTGGGCTAGTGTTGGCCGTCACTTTAATGATGACGTGGGTAAACAGATATAACTGCCTTTCTGTCTTTAAGAGTCCTACCCCACCCCCACTGCAAACCCCTTATTTCTTATTTTGCACCCGCAAGAAAGTTAATTGTCTTAGTCATTAAAGAGGTATCAGCTGTCATGCCACTGACAAAGACATGAAGAAAAGGGAAGGCAGAGGGATGTGAAGAAGAGAGAGTTGAGAGAGGTTTATTTTTTGCCTTCCAGGCTGATGGCAAAGAATCTCCTAAGATGCAATCATGATATTTTGATGCAGGATGAGGACTGATCAACCTCTCCAGGCAAAGCCTCTTTGGAGATTTTTCTCTGTTCTCCCCAGTGGCCACCGGGTGGCAGAAGAGCACAAGGAACACACTGCTCTTTGAAAAGGCTCAGGTTCGCTCACCAGAGACGATGAGGGGAAGCATATTGCCTGTGTGCGAACCAACTACAAAAAACTTACGCCAACAGCCCTGGAAATTATTGCTAAACTTACAGTCAAGTATGCAGATATGCTTCGTGATCACATGGCTGCTACTGTACACATGCAAGTACATTAATATGCAAGTTCTTTATTCATCTTACAAGGGTCTTTTGTGAAATTGCAATAATGAACTAAAATGTAGGCAGAGTCAAATAAAACTGTTGGGAGGTAAGGTAATGAAATTCATAATCACAGTAATTTATACCATTCATTCACTTTTAGATACACAGCTTATACTGTATATACAGTACAAGTCAAAGGTTTGGACACACTTTTCCATTCACTTCAATGGGAGCGTATGTATGTGTGTATAAGTGAGAAATATACATACATGCTGCTTTAGGCACAAACACTGTAGCTTGCAGAGGTAGGAGGAAAGTGTGAATATGCAAAAATGATTAAAAAATTATATTAAATAGCTTCCAAGTTTCCATTTGGATATTTTAAATAAAACTTTTAGCTAGCATTAATATGATGATTTTGGTAATTGTATGCTTAGGCCAATAATAATAATTGTATTTTATATTTTGATGAACATGAAACATTACATTGGCTGATTAATTGGACTGTATATAACAGTCTAGCCTTTAGGTGGGCACCGATCAACCACCGTATCAAAGCAGGAACATTATTCAGAAAACATTCTTTTCAGTAGCATTTCTTTGTCTTTCTGCTGATTGCACAGTGGATGCCCTGAGCACTTGTGAGTGAAGACAAATTAACTTGAGAGTGATTGTCACATCAAAGTCACTCTCTCCATGCTATTCATTTAAGACTCTGGGCATCAAGACCAAAGTTGTGTCCTCAAAGTGAAAAAAAAAGAAATTTCTGGCTTTGGTATTGGCTCCATATTTTGCTTGTTCCAATTGTCTGCCCACTTGTATTTTTCCGGTCTTCTTGGAGGAGCTTGGGCCACTGAATACCAACGGTCACCACAATTCACCCCTTCAAGACGTTCTCTCTCAAATAGCCAAGGATCAAGGCTGCATTTTTTTTTTTCACCACAAAGGCTTACTGTATGAACATATTGTCACTCTATCTTTTAGCAAGTGTTCACACAAGGATTCTGGGTAGAATCAATTCCTTGAAAAATGTCCTCATGTTTTACTTTGGTCTTGTCAGATCATGTACATGGGGGGCATATTTCTCTGTCTATAGATGCAATGGCTGTTCTGTCTATTTTGTGGACAGAAATTAAATTGTATACTATTCTTGGTTTGGAAATGTAACACAATACCTGCTCAAAGATTTGCATCAGACTACTAGCCACACAACAAAACAGAATTGCATTTGGGTGACATCTTCTAAATCAGAAACAACCTCGCCTTCATAAAACAACCCTCTAGGGAATAAATACTAAGTGAAAGCATGTAGGTAAGCGAGACAAACTGTGCAGGAGAGATGTGGCCATTGTGAGTGTTTATTGGACGCCATCTTCTTGTGATGTGACAGGGGGTCCGAGCCTCTTTTCTACACAGTGCGTCTCGGCACACTCAGCGGGAGGCTCGCGCTCCCCTTCTCCCCGTCGCCACCACCAGCCGTCTCTGCCGAGGTGGTGTGCTAATCATTTAAACAGCCCAATCAAAGGCAATGCGATGTTTCACACAAGGGAGAAAAAAGGAAGGGAGGAAAGTGATTATTAGTGTTTGGGAGAGGCAGCCAGAGTGATTGAGCTGAAGGGGGACTTTGATTTTGGGGCCTCTCATTGTTTTTCAGAATGGCATTGGGTTTAGCTTCAGGCTTCAGGAATCTGGTGAGCTGTCAGCGTATGACGGCTAACTTTTTTTTTTTTTATAACACACTCAAATCCACACACAAAGAGATTCACTCATAACAGTTTATTGTAGTAGGCCAGTACCAAGTCCATCCTTCTGAAGGGAAGAAATTAGGTCTTTCAGGATTTCATGTTCAAATTTCATTCTTATTGTTGTTTTTATTCTGTGTTGCTGGGAGAAAAAAAAAGTTGAAATTTGGGACCAGTTTGAAAGAAAAAAGTCACTTTGAAAATCACTTCTAAGGAGTAGTTAAAATAGTTATTGTTCGATTTGGTTTGTTGTTAGGCTACATTGAAATCACTATCTGGAATGAAAACATCCACACACTCACACACACCGAGAGCAGACACATACACACATGCAGCACAGTAGAGATGAATCACCTTGGCTTGTCAAGAGGTTGGTTAATAGACATATTTGATGTCACGCAAAGCCCAATGGTGTTGAAAGGGTTTTGTTAGTGTTGATATCACCTCCCGTGCATAAAGCTCCACTTAAAACAATAAATAGCAATGAGCGCATCCAAAGCCCCTGCAGTTTAAACTATATGCCTTTGATATGGGATACCTATTACTGTTGGCTTTATCTAATGGATTGGATTCCCACACCTCATCCCTCCGGTGTTTCAAAGCACTGAAACCTTCAAATGTAATGTGTTATCAGCACATTAGCTGCTCTAGAGCCACTATCAATGGCTAATGTTTCTGTGGGGTGCAATGTAACACAGTTTGAAAAAGGGGAATGACCTTTGAACTCGTTTATACCATTTGACAACTGGACTGTGTGTCTGAATTGCACCTAGTTTTGTTACTTCTAAGCTCCTTATCGTTAAATTAAAACATACTTGTTCACTAATCTCATTGCTGGTATTATCATCCAGTTGGTTTACTTAAAACAAGACATTCCCTCAACACTTGTCGGTTGTGTTTTGCTGTTGGAAAATCTTCAGAAATATGTTCAAGCTCTCCATGAAACCATGACTCTACCTGCAGGATACTGATCACCTGAGCACAGTTGGATCTGGAAAGCCAAATAGTGCAAAATGTCAGCGTAGACATGAACTCACAAAACAGGAGTTTGACACAAATAAACGCATTTCTTACATGTTAGAATTTCAGGTGCTGTTGCTGGCTGCTCCCTGCAGTTTCTCACAAATTTGGTTAGTCGGTTGGAAAAGATAGGGGTACAATAGGAGTTAAAAACCATTTTAAATCCTTAAAGGTGGTAAAATCATGATCAAATTCCACTATATTAACATACAGTAATCATGCAAAGTGCCCACTTTGCCAGTTTTTGCCTATTGCATTAGCCACTAAAAACATGTCACAAATACAAAATTCAACAGCAAATTTGGATGACAGCAGCTTTAAGAATTCACATCTGCAGTGTCCATTACCCCAAAGACAGTTTGCAACAATTTCCACCGGAAGGCATCTGGATTAACTAAGCAGCAGCAGGCTTCAGGCCAGTCGTGTCTTCTCTTCAACAGTTGTGATTTCCAGGGTTTGATTTTCTTGTTTGCTCCACTATCAAATTCGAGTGAACATGACACAGCAGATTGTTGATTCAGTCTGATAATGTGATTAACTGATGGTTAGCAAATTGTTGTGTCTGTGGCAGCAGGATTGGATTGTGATTAAAAACAAAATTTATTGTCACATCCTGATTTATTTCTTGCTAATTTTATGCTGTTTAACTGAAATTGATTTGCATCATGATCACAAGGAAAATGTCTCCTTACTGCAAAATTTCCTTAAGAACTGGCTCAAGTGTTTTTGTTTTTCAAACATTGATTTAATGTTCAGGAAAATTTCCTGTATGGGGTCATGTGTGTATCAGAGGATTGATATTCAGGGAAATCTGAACCGCCAATTTCCCACCTCAAGACCTAGTAACATATAAAGGAAAATGCCGGTACAGCTGTGTTGTAAATGAAAGCAGTAACATTGCAGGGATAACCACATAAAAGGTTACATTCATCTGACAAAAGTTGGGCAGTGCTTAGTTTTGGCTCGTCTGTTCTTAACATGGCAGACATGTCACAAACCTTCTCATATTACAGCTAAACAGTACACTAAAATATGTTTCTGGAAACATTTGAGGTGAGAAATAGGCAATCATATATCAGGACTGCCTAGTTTGAAACTTTGATCTGAGTTTCGTGAGTTTTGCTCTCTCCTTCTGTTGAGTTTTATGGCGGTTGGCATCCATAAGCGTTTGCATTACCCCCATCTGCTGGACTGTCCCTTGCCCCGTCTATTCTGGCATTGCCATGGCATTTTTGAAGAGGCACAACATGGAAATGTGCCTGAATGTAGCTGCATGTGTGAATAGTGAAAATCACTAGCAGTGCCTGAAAGGTTATACCAATAATTTGCTGAGAACTATATGTGAAAGAGGCTTTAAATCTGCAATCTGTGCAACCATATGATATGAAAACTAAGTATTTCTGTCTATCAGTTTCTATTTAAAGGGGCCATATAATACACAATTCCAGGGCTACATTTTTAATCTGGGGCTCTACTGGAATATCTTCATGATTAAAGTTCAAAAATGTCCATATTTATCTTATACTGACCATTCGCACAGTCCCTCAATTCAACCTCTGTCTGAAACAGACCGTTTTAGCTCTTGTCTCTTTAAGCCCCCCCTCCCAATGTGCCTACTCTGTTCTGAGTGGCCAGTTTTGGGAAGCAACCACTCAACAGAAATCTGTTGGCTCCGGAGGCTATGTCATGCAAACCATGCACCAACACACATTAAACTGAACTTTTGGAGCATGAAAATGTTTAACATAGATATCCAACATCATAGCAGTATATAAATAACAGAATACCAGAAAAAGCGTAATATGCATCCTTTAAATGTGACTTAAGAGCCTCACATCACAGGAAATTCATGGGCTACATATCTCTATTAAAATATATTCTTTGTATGAAAAAATACTTCTGTAATTTTTCTGCATTAGTGAAGAAAAAAAAAACCAAATGTAATTAACCCTAACTTTATCCTAAATAATTTTTTGTGTTACCCCGCACCTCCATCTCAAAATCAGATCCAAACCAAAAGAAATGTCAGAGCAGGTTCTAGTTCATTAACAAATGTTTATACAAATTAATAGTAATATTGCAAAAAAACAGCTGTCAGTTTTTGCTGAATATTAATCTGATATCTCAAAATACAGTATATTTGGAGACCACATTATCCAGTAGTATGTTGACTTAACTTATTACCCCACATTCCAGCTGATTTAGTATTGGGCCAATTTAAATAGTGGCAGCTGTTAATTGCTATCTAACACCAAGTCATCCACTGGCCACAAATGCATTGAAGTACACAGCACGCAGATTAAAATGTCCACCACCTGTAATTTTCCCTGGAGAGAGACAGATGTTTTCTGGTGTTGTAGTGGTGTACCACAAATATGTTTTGTTTGGATGGCAGAGGAGTGCTCCATTGGATTCTTTATGTATGTATCAGAGAGTACAGTTCTCTTTCCACCTCTACTGACTTCTATATTTTCCTTGCTGTCCCTCTTTTCTAAAATAGGAGTGGTAAAAAAAGGCCCTACACAATCCAATTTTAGCACCACTCGGTACTTTTGGTTAGCCTCAGTGGCCCACTGATTCACTTTGAAATGCTCCAATTAAAATAAAGAGCTAATTGTTAGTTTGCTCAACAATTTCTCCATATTGTACCTCTTCTTTTTCATCAGACAAAAAAATCCTCTATAGGCCGTTGTGGCTAAAATTATACGTTATGTGTCTGAATGTATGCGTTATGTATGTTTATCCTCTTACTAGAGTTGTCATTAGGAAGTATGCAGTGCATGTGAGGTCTTGCATGATAACAGGGTTAGTTGTTGTGCTGTGTGTGTAGTGCACCTTATATAGAACATGTCTGTGTGCACTCCTCTGTGTTTGTGCTCTAACGCTGCAGCAAAACAAGCAGACATCTCCAACAGCAGCCACCAAACAGCTCCTGAAGGGGCGGTCAGACAGCAGCTGTTTGTTTATTTAGATCTAACTTGTAATTACATCTGCGACAGACTGCACCACGTAGAAAAGACATATTTGGCTCCACTCACCAGCCAATCGTCAAAGGGCGCTCGCTGTCCCTCTTGATTACAGTTATGTACTGTAGCCGTGCCATCCCAATGGCTCTGGGAGAAGTGAGCCACCAGGATCTCATTTAAGAGGCAATTGTAAGTGACTCAACTGTTCTGAATGTGTTGGTATGAGTAAATATTTCATGTGACAGAAGAATACTTTTATTTCTCACCATTAAATGGGTGTATGCTAACTTTCTGCCTCTGAGAGTGGAAGCAGCAAAAGCAGGACTAAGTTTGATTGTAGGCTAGGTTGGCGCCTCAAGCTGGTTTTGTGCTTAAATTTGTTCTTAAAATGGCAGAACAGTCCAGTAATGTGACAGTACTTTGTCCAGGTCGAGGAGGATTTTTGCTTATGATACAAACTGTATGTAAATGTCCCTCTACCAGCACGAATGCTCACTGTGTTCCCTCATTTGGCATTCATAAGCAGTTGTGACGACCTCATCAGTTAGATGGAGCTGACTCCAAGACGGAGACGACAAAACCACAGACCTCAAAATGAGAGGAGCAGGAAGACAGAGACTCCACTTCACAGGAAGCGTGCAAACTGAACCAAATTCTCCCTCTCTCTCTACCCCGTCTCTCTTTTCTTCTCTCCCCTTTCTTCACTCGCTAGTTTAAAGTTGTCCTGGCTTTTATTTTGAGAAATATTAATTTGGTAGAAGAGTGGTGTCGTATCAGAAACACAACACAAAGAGAGAAAAAAGAGAGAGGGAGAGTAAGAAAAAGGGGGAAAGAGGGGAGGAAAAAAAGAGGCACAATGCGTGCACATTTCTCTCGCTTGACGTTTTGCTGAAGTTTGTACGCCACTTGAGCCCGCCGTTTCCCTCACTAATGATACCAGCAGAGCCTCTCTGGGGAATGGCGTCCGTCGTGCGCCTGGCTTTCACATTTTCAGCACCAGGTATTTTGGGATACGCAAGCGGGGACTATGAGGCACATCATTCCAAGAGCTCATCTGGCTCTCTCTGTCTCTCTCTCTTGCTTCCTCTCCTCTCCAATCGGCTTCACTCCTCTCCTCTTTCTTGTTGTTGTTGTACTTCTGCATACGCAGACATTCTCTGTCTCACTCTAGTCTCTCTTTCTTTCTTCCTCCCTCCCTTCCTCTTTCTCTCTTTCCTTTTGATTTGGTAAGGATGATTTCAAGTGTGGAGGAAAAAAATGCGTGCACAGGAGAGGGAAAAAATCTTTTTATTAACTTATTCATTGTATGTGAAATCAAGAGGTTTTTTCCTTTCTCCCCTCCGCTCTCTCTCCCCCTTCCTCTTGGTTAAGGCAAATGAATGTTTAAAGAGGTAATTTACTGGGCCCTGGCAGGATCCACATTGTGTATTACACAAACAGGCGGCAACAAAAGGAAATTCTAATCTAGACAGTAACACGACTGCACAGAGGATTCTCGGCGGGGGGTCCAGATGAATTATAGAACAATCTGTGTTCTCCCTCGTTTAATTTAAAGGTCTGTTTTCAAGGCTATCGCCAGCTCCCACTTCAGAGGAGAGACTTGGCCCGCTGAGGTCAAGCCCGTATTGACAAATATCAAGAGGCAAGAAAGGAGCGCCCAAAACGCAGATATGAATAAGTAAAGGCAAACAGATAAGCAAACATAAAGCAATAAGGGAGTGGGGAGGCAGGCAGACAGACAGACATACATACAACATCTTGTTGGCCATGAAACATGGGGGCCCAGACAAGGTTTACTAAGGAACTGAAAGAAACATGAAAACTGAAAGCATGTGAAAGCATTTCTTTTAAAATGGGAAATAATCGTTTGTTTGATGGCGCTGCATGGCTGTCAGGGTCTCTTGGTTTTCGCAGTAAAGGTGTCATCACTGACTAGTCTGTGGTGCTCAGAGGCCCATCGGACCTTCACGATGCCCTTGAGCTTTTCTTAGCAGGGGTAGAAATATTGTGCATGCATAAATTTGTTGAGATGATGCTTCCAAAAGGGATGTGCAGCATTTCAGTAATTTTAGTTTGTTACATAATAGCTATGTGATTGTGCCATGTACCTCATGGTGCTTTTATTTATATCTTTCACTGATGTACTTTCAGATAACTCTGAATGATGTCTGACTATGTGTTTGAACTGAAATATTCTTAGAAGAACAGCCCCCTGCTGGACATATTTCTCCTCCTTTTTTCTCCTTTTCAGACCTTCTTTTTTTTCCTGTGATGTTTTAGAAAAGAGAACCAGGTGGTGACAGAATTGCCCATCCACCCCGAGTCACCTCTTGACGGCAATGATTTTCCTCATACTTTCGTGGGAGCCGCACACTAGAGCCTCCCTCTGCCCCCTCCCAGTCCATCATACCTCAGACAATCAACAGGTCACAGCCCTCTAACTCCTCCCTGCAGCTCACCATCAGCCTGCTTCTGACAGGATGAGTTTGACCTCTGACCTCTTGAGCAGACAGCTCAATCAGCTTTTATGGCACCAGTCATAGTGAAGAAAGAGAGAGAATAGCCACTTCATATGGCTCTGGGGAAAAACAGACATCGACAGCCTCTCTGGAGTTTTTTCTCATTGTAACACTCCCTCTGTAACATAGCTGATATGTTAGGTTTCATTTTAAAATCGTGACATGGCAAATCACTCTGGGCATTTCTATACTCACTTTCTCTATTTTCTCAATTCATAATCGGTGTTCTTTAATAATATGAAGCTTCTGTAGCTTTTATTTTGCTTGCACGTACCTCAAAAGTCACAACCCAATGCTGAGGAATATGATTTGATTGAGGAGGTATTTAAAAAAAATGAGAGCTCTGATGCAAATTTTGCCCCTCGTTCACAGCAGAACTGCTACTGATGTTTGCTCCCCTACGTCCTCTGAGCTCCACCGCTGATTTAACCTCCAGGGATGAACAGTCAGTGATCACAACGCTCAGAGGAAGTTAGCGGCCTCCACTCTCGAGAGGCCAGCACTTCCTCTTTATTTCACCTGTTCTGTAGAGAAAGAAAAGGAAGGTAAAGATAAAAAACACCCCTGCTATGCTGTGTGTGTGGGCTTCACACAACTGTAAAACTGCGTCATCAGCACAAAGATGAAACTCTGAGTGTGTGTGTGTGTGTGTGTGTGTGTGTGTGTGTGTGTGTGTGTGTGTGTGTGTGTGTGTGTGTGCAGGCGTGCGTGCATGCGTGTGCGCGCTTGTGGTGCATGTGTGAGTGAGTGCATGTGTGTATTTTAGGCAAGGTGCCTGCCCTGGAGCTAGATAATGTGAACAGAAGCAGATGGGGAAACTTAAACGCACACCCACTAGGGTATAGCAGAGCTGGCACAAAGTAAGAAGAGGTCTTAGAACATCTCCCAGCCCAAGTGGATGCCAGCACTCTCGCTAGCACTGAGACTGGATGACAAAGAGAGTGAAAAAGAGAGCGAGAAAGAGAGAATCTGTGTTGTGTGTGTGTGTGTGTGTGCGCGTGTGTGTGTGTGTGTTTTGTACAGTGCCTCTACTTTTTGTTCTTTTTGCATATTTATTCTTTTATGAAACTGTCGGCCCTCTGTCCTTCTGTTTTGTATCTCATCTGTTGTGCTCTGTCATTAAATGCCACCCTGTACAGTCCAAATAAAAACACACCCTATATTTTCTTCTTTTTGTTTAAAAGTCTAGTGATGCGACAGTCTTAAATATAAACATGGTGAACTCGGATCCTGGGTAGATCTACATGTAGCAATTTACATGATGAGTCTGACTTTAATTGAAGGCCATTATCATCCATTGGGCTTATAATAGAACCAAAGAAAGCAAATGACTTTAACATGACTTCACAGAACATTATTAGGCTGGTAAAAATGCAAATAGAAATGTAACTTTGTCAAGGAGGCTTCTCTACAAGAGTGTGTTGCATGTTTGTTTAAAGTCCCATGAAATTCTGGATCAAATGGGCTTACATGTCATAATAGCTGATATGCACTTTCTTGATTGGTTAATCCCTAATAAGTAACAAGATTTCAGACATTCACCATCATGCAAACCCAGAAATGCAGAACACACTCCAGGCCCTGCTGGAATTCGCCATCCGTCTTTTCATTTTTCACAATTAAAATTGAATAAAATCCCTTCCATGGAGGCATAACGAGGAAACACATTTGAACGGAAAAAGCATAGGCCTGATTATATTTGGGTTTATGCACTTGACAGGTTTTTACTAGCCTAAGCTTTGATTTTTCAGTGCATTTCACTGTTTAATTTAAAGTGCCACCATAAGGGTGTACTGGAAATGGCAGTACGTTGCTAAAAACAAAATTTTGATATTTTGATGCAGTATTTAGAAAATATGGAAGTACATTAATGGGTTATGTATCCAATGAAGGCGGTATGTCTGAGAATATCTGTTTTTGCATAGGACTTACTCAGTTCACAGCTGGCACTACACTTGCGACATAAAAAATAACACATGATCATTGACTTTTTCACATTTTCTAAATGATCACATCCCCAGTCAGACTTTAAAGACCTAAATCACTCTGACTCTGCCTGCTCAGCAATCACACAAGAAGCACTTGTGCCAACCCTTAGTCATGCGTCACATTTTGCAAAGCATCCAAGTCACTTGGGACCAATCCGTTAGGCACATAAATCAGCTCTGGATCTCCACACGAGCCAGACAAGGCAGGCCAGGGGGTAAAAGGAGGCCAATGAGTCCTCCTACAATGAGATGCACATGTTGCTGCCTTGGTGGGTGGGTGCTGGAGAGGTCAGAGGGGGGTGCGTAGGTTAATAATGAGGTGAACTTGATCTTTTCCAGTCCCAGAGAAGATCGGTCGCTCTTTCCCCCAGAGGGGAGAAGACCATTATCTCAACCATGTAAGGAGAGGAGAGTGATGAGAGAGAGAGTGGTAGTTGTTTTGAACTGCTGGGTCAGGGGTAATGGTCGTGAGATTTCAGATTAATGGTTTATCAGTAGATGTATTGATAATAAACTAGCAAAAGAAGTAGTTTTACTTAGAATAATGAAGGGAAGGAGGAGAAGAAATATAAGAGGAACCCAAAAAAGACATAAAATAGGAACAGGCTTACCCTGTCAGTAAGTAAAAGAAATTCTAGGATAAAGTTAAATCCTAGAATACAACTGTTAAATACAGTATGTTTTGTGCTTATGTTTACTCCACAGTCTAGTCTACTCTACTGCTACCACTGTGGTATGTCAGTCTTCTATTGTAAGCCTAATATATTATTATGTGTCAGTTATCCGGATCAAATTCCTGGTGCAATGACTGTACTTAGCAAATCAAATTTAAGCATTTGTATTTAGATTTCTTTAAAATGTTTAGTTGGTGAAAGTCTGTAAAGTGCTCCTCTGTTATTTTCATCCTAGCTGCCAATGTTTCTGTTGTCTTCTGGGATTCCCAGAGGTGTCTTTCTGACCATGATCAGCGTGGTTCACTGCCAATGGGCAAAGGTGATCCTAGTGTTGAGTTGCTTGTGGGAAAGCAAGGCCTGATTTCCTCTGGTACATTGTTCAAAACCTAATGGTCCTGTCAGAAAAGACTTAACACCCTTGACCTTCAGTCTAGACTTTGGAATGACCAAAAGGATCTCAAAATGAGGCCCCATATATAAGGAGGAAACCCTTCCTTTTACAGTCCCATAATTACTAAGTATTTACCCAGTAAATATATGGTAAGTTATAGTATATTACTGGGCAATTTCCACTTATAATAAGTAGGTAAATAGAGAGAAACTACAGCTGAAATGCTGAGAAAAACTTCCACTATTACCCATCAACTCAACTAAGTACTGTCTAGTCGTGACTGGTTTAGGTTGGTAATATCTTGGATATAACTGTATACCTCCTCGGAAAGTAAACCAATTTTTAGAATCATCTCCTCTACTACCCATCAAATCAAGTTACAGTTGTAGTTATCTTGATAACAGCCCAGGTTTAATCATGTTTTGTCTAGTTAATTAAGATAGTACTTTCCAATAAATTATTTTGTCTTACATAGATTATGTTCATGGCTACACCCATTTAAAAATGATTAATTAGATTGACCTTATACTAACCTGGTAACAGCCTCCGCAGGAACTGTTTTCCTCTAGTGTCATGGTACATTTTTTTAAATATTGGGTAAATTCTTGCAGATGTTTTTACAATTTACTCAGTAATTAAGCTGAAACTGTGCTGTAAAAAAAGCCTCATTTGTTTCCATGGTATTACCATGTTCTTACAATATCACCTAAAATTTCACCACTGCGACTGGCTCACCATCAAGTTCCAGTAAAGAGTTAATTCCAAGCTACAAATCCAGGGTCATCAAAAAATCCAATCTGCACGTACAATACAGAATAAATCAGATAAATCATCATACAGTCTACTTCCAAATGAGATCTCATCCACTTCCTCAAAACTCAATTTCACAACCCTATTGTCTAGGGATTTTTCTTATAATTTCATTGTATTCTACCAAAAATTAACTTCATCTGGTATCAGTAAAGCAAGGCATTGCTCATATAAATTAAATACATTTCCCACATCTCTGATATAAAATTTTAATCCCTTTAAACAGGATCTGACAAAGCAGAATAACTTGCAGAAATTAGACTAGCATAACTATATTGAAATACTGTCATGAATGCAACCAATAAAAATAAATTTGGACACAAAAGATGCTATACTGTTAACTATGCTACTAGTGCAGGCTAATTCAACTCACCGGAGCTTCAGAGTAAGAAAAACACACAATCCAACTCTGTTGGCATATGTGACAAAACAGTTCTAAACCGTTGAGACTGATAGGCTAATTGTGCTTTATGACTAATTTCTGAACTTGTGCTTTCTTAGTTATCAACCAGAGTTTTTCGCTCTGCAGTTTCTCACGCTTCCTTTTCTCTCTCCATCAGTGGACTCTGGCTCTAACAGGGCGCACTCTAGTGGTGGGCATCAATCCCATAATATTGATACTACATATGCTACATCTCAATTTGAAGATCAAGTCTAGCGTCAATAGGATCGATACCCGTTTCAGTTTCTCTGTTCTACATTGTACCTATTTAATCAAAGTAAAACTGTGCAAACAATGTTCTGTTGTTGTGAACGGTGAAAACACATCTTAATGCATGCTCTCTTGGCCTCCCCACTGCTGTTGTCATGTCATGCTTTCAAACAACAAACATACACATTGCACACCCTGACTACTGACGTGCATCCACCACATGCACGCTGTGATCGCTGAATGAAAGAGAAGCACCGTGGTGGGCTATTTTACAGCTGTCAATGAAAATACTGCGAACTGCAATGTATTTAGGAAGGCTGTTCCCAACTGTGGCAACATAACCAATCTATTTTTATTTTCTGTTGTAGGGAGTTGTCTGTTTGAACCCAGTTTCTATTAAGTGTGTAATAGTTATATATTTGCATGGTAACAACAATTTAAGCTTTGTGTAACCCAGCTGTAATTTTAGTCAATGTCAGTCATTATATCGTCACTTTTACCCAACAAGTAATGCTCTTTAAGTGTTACGACAGTGCTACTTTACAACTGCTTTATGACGGTCAGTTTGTATACAAACACAGTGGTATGAGGAAAAGTAGACTCAGATGGTTGTAGCTGTGGCAGTTAGCCTGTGAGAGTTATTTACTCACTCCTTGCACTCACTAGCCTCAAATCACCTGCTTATGTGATATTCTCCTGTTAGCTTTGAGATGGACTTTAGATGAAGAGGGACTGCTTGTTCCCTGTGGCTACTGGAGAGGAACTGACGGTTGCTGCTACACAGCCTCCTGGACAACTTTCGGTATTTCTTTTCCCTATTGAAGACAATTAAAGGACCCCTTTGGATTCCTACTAAAAGAGACACTTCTGGTTTATTGTTTTTTTTTCTTCAATTGAAGACCGTTTCGGTTCTACTATCTGTGGACTCAGACTCCTTAAGTTTAAGGGCAACACAATAGGTTGAACCTGTAATTGTTAATGTATTAAGCCAATTATTTGAAGGTGCTGATTTGTTACCAAATAACAATTGATTTTGAATTTTGATTTTGGAAATGTAAGTTACCTTTAATTTCATGTCTATATGGTATGTAAGGAAGAAGGAAAAGGGTACTGTGTGATTATCTTAAGTATAGCATAGTTATGTTCCAGTCCAGCAATTCATACAAAGAACTGGATATAAGTAGTAAACTCCTGCCTGACCCTAAATAAATTTTCTTGAATTGTTACAGTTATATTGTCTCAGTAATTATTTTGTAATAAGCTGAAGTAGTGGTTACATTGGTACATACTGCATGGTTACATTGTATAATCATTGAATCTTTTATTTTATGATCCTTACATCAAAAACACTTTTTAGTACAATGTAACTACCCTGTCATTAAGCATTACTTCTATGATAGTTCTCCTATGTCAGCATACTTATTCAATAAAATGCCATACTTTAGTTAGTAACACTATGGAACATGTATGAGTATTTGTCTACTATATATTTCATGGGAAAGGAAACCATCCATTTTGATGAAAGGATGTGGAAACAATTTTGTAATACCATGGGATTAAACATTGATTTCTTTGACATTACAGTTTCAGTTTATTGACTCTGTAAATTGGAATGTCTTACTCAGTTATGATACAAAACATACATGGTACTAGTTTGTGCTGATTGCATGGAAAAGGGAATAATCTATTACAAATTATATGGTAAGAGCCTGGTAATAACATGGAAACAAACCAGGCTTTCTTTTACAGTACAGTTTAAGCTTACTTACTGAGTAAATTGTAAAAAACATCTGCAAGAACACACCCAATATTTAAGATGTACCATTACACTTCAGGAAAACTGTTTCCGCGGAGGTTGTTACCAGGTAAATATAAGGTAAGGTACCTAATAAACCCTTTATAAATGGGTTTTTATAAAAAGGTTTTTCTTAGTATTTAAGCTGCAGTTTTTTTGTATTTATCTACTTATTACCAGTAGTAATTACCCATTTATATTCTATAATTTACCATTTACTTGGTAAATACTTAGTTATTAGTGGACTGTAAAAGGAAAGGCTACTAAATATTTAATGTAAAAGCAACACTTAGCAACACAAATCACAAAAATATCTTAGTTAACACTTGAAATACAAAACGCTTGATATGTTGTGCATTTGGATACATTTGGTGATCTCCTTAATATCTTCTATATCTTCAAGCCATCATTTGGAGCTGTTGAAATAACTGCTGTCAAACATGTAATTTGTAAGGAGAAATACTGTTAATTGGCTATTTCCACCTAAGAGGCCCAGAATAAATCATCAAGCATTGTTAGCATCCAGTTTGTGAAATGATTGCTTAACATTTATATAGAGATATATGGTTTTTTGTTGTTTTTTTGTTTTTTTTACACGTTTCATGATACAGTTGCTAAATCTTACTTTACATTTGTATAGTATTTTAAGATTAACACTTATAGTAGTAGATGAGACTAAATGGAGTCTGAATGGGCTTTTTCAGGAGCCTTCGAAATACTGCATGTTTAAAAGTGTAATGGAAATGTGCCAGTAGCTAAGTAGCTGTTGATAGTGGATAAAAAAAAACCTTAGCACTCAATGTATTTAAGGAGCTCTTTGGGGAATTTATCAGGGATACCATCTAATGGTCAGTTAGATGATCTCATATGAGATACAGTACATTCATGAGCCAAAGGCACGTTGAGTTCAAAACAACTCAACAGCTGAATGCTCTGAAGGAGAGTAAACGGGCACCATGTAGGCTATTTTGACAAAAAGATAAAAACCCCAAAGTCATCTGTGTTGTCCAGTAAGGTTTAAATCATATCATGACTGCAGATGGAATTAAGGGAGAATTAAAGTTTCTATTTCAGGTTGACATTAAATTTTTATTTGGGCAACACCTCAAAGTTTGCAGAAAGAAGTCACTGAATGGTGTGTCTAAAATGTTTAAATCAAATGAAATGATAGTAGTAAATTGTGCACATGGATAAGAGAGCAGTGAAGCAGATTGCTGCACTTCGTTGATGCCTTTAAATGCCCTTCAGGTATAGTTTGGAAATTGCCAATGGCTCTCTGTCTCTTGAAGAAAGACAGATGTACACACACACACACACACACACACACACACACACACACACATAAATACATATCCCACCCCCTTGTAAGAATGCTCAAGTTTGATTGATGAGGAAATAGATGGCAAATTGCAGTGTCCATCCTGATGGATGACATCATTTGGCCCAATGTGCTGATCACGTATGCCAAACCAAGGGCTTGCTTGCCCCCCCCCACTCCCTTCCTCCACTCCCCTTTGCTTACAATTGATCAGTGAGAGTTTTGTACACCAGTCTCCTTTGAATTTAATGCATGAGGAGGGAGAGCAGTTGACGCGGCTCTTTACTGCCTGTCCCAGTCCCTTGGCCCCCTCCCTCCTTTCCACTCCCCCATCCATCTTTATCTAGAGGAGTCCAAGCCATGACAGATCCAGTGGCACTGTGTTTGTTTACCCTCATACACAGACAATCACTCTGTGTTAAATGGCCCTTCTGCTTTAGATGGATTATTGTTTACGCAGGTTCAATTATAGTGGGGTGTCTAAATGGAGAGTTATTGAAGGGGACACTAAGAAAGATGGGCAGTGATTGTCAGTCCTTGATATTTTCTGTCAGTGTTTGTTCTCATCATCAAACTAGAGCAAACATTGTCAAGCCTTTCATTTCCAGCCACCATGTTTGCCAAGGATTTTTTAAAAGCCTGTTCAAACAATGAGTGTCAACATTAGATACAAATACCAAAACCTTGGCTTTTGCCACAAGATGATAAGATATACTTTACAATGTGTAAATAAATCTGCAAAAGACCTCTGACTGGGGTGAGAAGCGTTGTCACATCCATTGGCACAAGAGAACTATGCATATTCCTCAATCAAAAGTCCTACACGTGTAAATGGCTTTGCCAGGCCGTGTTCTCCCAGAGGCTTATTTTGTGGAAGCCATCCAAGCGCCACCTCATATTCAAATGGGCTGACAGGTGAAGAAGAGGAAGAGGGGAGGGTGGAGATGTCTTGATTGATGGGCCAATGGCACGCAGTGTCGGGTGGGTTTATGAGCCAGAGCAAATCTGAATATTGAAAACGCGGCCATCGTGTCACACTCGCCATATTAAGAATTATTTGACAATGCATTATGTTGGAGATCTGTCACGCAAAAAAAATGCCCTCCCTTGCGGCTGAAATTACAACCTGCAGTGCAGTGAGGAGTAGCTCTACGCCCCACTTTGTGAATTCTCGGTGGACGACTGTGAGACGGGAGCCCATTGACAGGGGCCCTCCTCACTTAGTCAGAGTTAGTGACTGCCAAAATAAATGATAAAAAACATCAGTATGCATGGATTCTGCTGTCGGTTTGTGTGTCAGATTTGTACTCTATTGTTGACCGTAACCTTAACTTTGCATGTTTCTCTCCTCCGCACATGATTTTGAACCTAAGCTAGCAATGCGCTTGTAGGTTTTCACAGAGAGGCAACAAAAAAAAAACAATGTACACCCTAAGATTGCACAAATTAGACCCCAAGTGTCAACAGAAAAACCATTGTGTAATCTAAATCTAAGAGGAAACTGTTGAGAAAGAAAACTCTCAAGTCTTGATGGCGTGTCTATTCCAGCTGAGGTTTTAAAGAGTTCACAGCTCTCTCCTGTCTTGTGGTTTACTGCTCCATGGAAATTATTTGGCCTATAAACATGCCACCCCAGGTCCATCCCCAGGCTACTTTACACCGTGAATGACATGGTGCTAACAAATGGTTTCCACCTGGGTCTACTGGATCGAGATCGTTCTTCTTGGCTCCCCACTGCAGCTAATCTTAGCTTTCTGAGCAGCACGTGACCATTTTTTGACCATAAAGGAAGCTTCATCTGGTTACAAGAGGCTTGGCTGAACTGTTGTAATGTGACTGATTTACAAGTGATCTTTGACTGCCACGGTTGTGCGTGCAAATCATGTGTATGTGTGTGTGGATATCTCATTACAAGATGTCAACCTGTTTTGTATTTGGCCATTTTAATGAGAGAAATAAACCCTGAGGCTGTTTGTCTGTTCTTTGTCCACTAGACACACAGACAAAAAAATGATTTTCATGCATCATCAGACTTGTGCTTGTGTGCTTTTTAATGGTAAGCTTGTTGTGGTGCATGAACACACACCACTACACTGAACATGAACATGCACTGAACATGACAATCAAAAGTGCACTGTAATGACTTCAAGGTGTTAATCTGATATTCATTTAGATGTGAGCCATGTTCCTCCAAATGGTGGAGGAAACAAATCATTCGCCCTTTAATAATAATCAATGCCTGATCTCCCACCTACCACCCCCCCGCCCCCCCTACTTTCCCCGTGCATCATCTGGTGTGAGATTTGTGTGTGTACGTATATGGTATGGTGTGTGGTGTTTCTAGGTGTACTCTGTGAGCCATGTTTTTTCCTCTGGGGGTCTCTTTGGCTGACCCCCCGACCCTTCTTTCTCTGAGGACAGCCAGCTAAGAACCAAGCAACATATCAAAGAGTGGGGGGGCACAACCAGGCCACTGGGTTTCTGGCAAAATCATCTCAATAAATAAATATCACAAGATACCGCTGGAGGGAAAAGCTTTGATGTGGGGGGGTTGAGCCCCATTCTCTCTTTTCTCTCTCACTCTTTCTCAACCTCAATACAGGCGCTTCTCCTCTAGTGTCTTCACTCACCACCAAACCCTCACCACTTGCTCTGACAAAATGGCTCATGTGTGCTCCTGTATACACATCTCAGCAGCGCCAAACGTTCAGGGGCTTGTAGTTTTCCTCTCTGAGGAGGTGAGAGTTGGAGAAGAGCAGTTTTGTTATCAATAGATCTAGGGCTTTGGATTGGTTATGAGTAGTTGGCACCAAGAAAGTCAGAGAAAAGCCTTTATTTTCTTCCACAATGTTGAGACACTCAGGTGAAAAATGAGTGTTTACACTTTGAAAAGATATTTACCAATGTCTGTTTCAGTTCAGTTTTAATTGTTTCCACAAGGTAAGATAAGAAAGGATTATTGTGTAGAAGTACCCTGTCAATCATCCTTTTGATTATGTTGCTAGTTAACAACACTGCATGTTATTGCCCAACTGTGAGTAAATGAGAAGTGATGGGAATTATTCACAAAGCTTCTCCACAATAGAATAATCTTTTTCTTACAGTCTCATTTTCCACCAAAGATTTATCAGCATTCAGTCTCACTCTAATTACGTCCTGATCCATATAAATTAGCTGTAATCTGCTCTTATATTTAACAAGACAGTCAGGAATATTGTCACTGTGGAGCGGTTTTAGTAGTGGAAAAAAATGTTAGTTGAAGAAAATGTCCTGATGTAAGTGTCCCAAATTTGTTCAAGAGAATTGCAACACTTTTGCCAGCTGTTGCCTCAGTCTGTCACTAGACAGAGATGATTTTTTTTAATAGGGTGACTCATAGGGATGAATCACAGTGTCTACTTCGTGGAGAAATAAATACACACAGTGGACAGTGTAAGCTATTGTGTTTTTCCTTTGCAGAATTGCCTCATGCCTGTGTCTGCAAACACTGAACTTGAGCACTGAGCATTGAAAATAGCTGACTAGCCTAAAACATATCTTGTGCACTTTCCAGCAAAAGATGTGAAAAAGTCTGTAATGTCAAAGACTGTCTACAGCGAATGGTCAAACACGAAGCTGACAGCAGCATTGTCAGGTATTTTGTGTGATCTAAAATGAGCACACAGTAGCATAGCGAGCAGTCTGAAGGGCTTCGGGTCAGTGCACTGTTTTTTTTATCTCTTCTTTTTTCTCAGGTTGCATTTCTGTAAGGATCATTTGTCCCCCTTTAAACAATCAACAAATCACAACCATAGTTTAGCTGTTGAAAAAGAAATGATTTAAAACACAGTAGATCACAATAATTTGTTTTTGTCACCTGAGCATATACCAAATTTTTACTAAAATATGACTCATAAATTAAGTTTAGTTAAATATGTTTTAAACATCCAGGCAACACAACTAAGAGAAAGATTTATCAAGTTGATTTATTTTAATGCTTGACGCTTTATGCTATGCTAATATTGTTAATAGGGCAGGACAATAATTCAATTTAATATTTTAATGATTTTCAGTAGAATTATATGATCATGTTGTCATTTTATAAAATGTAGTTGTCCAAATAAATGTTTACAAATTTGTTTTCAAATAACTGAATTATAAGTATATATATATAATTTTATTAGCTATATTTCCCAGCCCTCATTTGTTAATTTATTTTATACCAGTAAAACAAACTGGAAGAAAAAGGACAAATAATATATTCTTTTGTTCTTTGCAAAGCTTTTGTATCTAGGATTATATATAAGCATTATTTACTCAGGATAATAATTATCAAGTAATAATTATTATTATTATGATAAATAATTCATTTTAGAATCATCAGGCTGGTCTACTCAATGATAACTTTTGTAGTATGGTCTTCATTGCTGTCCCCTGCCACTGAAAATGGTCTTCTAATGGCGCAAAAGGAATAAAAAACATGATAACATGACAACACGATAAAAGCGAGTGGAGGAGGTTAGAGTGGATTGCCTGGAGGGTGAAATGTAGGTACGTTAAGCTCAGAAATTGGTCAATAATGCTTTCCTCTCACAATTGAGAGGCAACTGAGTGGAATGTGGATTTGAGTGTTTATGTGTGTGTGCTCTAATACATGGAGCAGTATGGGGGTTAAACTGTGTGTCTCTGGGGAGCATGTTATTGACTGTTGACCAGCCCAAATTAATTTTCAACAAGCCTCTTCAGGGGAACAATGGAGATGGATTATTGTGGCAAAGGTAGGGCCTTCTGTGCTTTACTCTAAAGTACATTAAATGGATGACTGGCCTCTTAATATGTCTCCACCTCAGTTGTACTGTAGTTTACTGCTTTTGTTATCAGTTCTTGTTGTGATTGTGAGCCATGCACATCCACTTTACATTTGAGGTATGTTGACAGAAAATAGCTTTTGTTATCTCCTTTCCACCCAAATTCTTTTTCCGATAATGCTGAGTGCAGTCATTATTTCCAAAGTCTCGTCCTCATATGGATTTAAATGTGCCTGTGTAGTTGATGTGCCTCGGCTGAGGAAGTCAAGCAGCTGAGTTAAACAAGAGGCCTCATTGTTAATTTGAGCATCCTGGCTTATTAGTTTGGTTTTGATCTATTGGAGGCGGCTGGGTGTCATCCCATCGCTTGTTTTCCCTCTCCCTCTTTGAATGGTACAAGTGACAAAAGGCCTCCCACACACAGTAGCTGGCGCAGTGTGATCACTGCACGCTGAGACACAGGGAGGTGTCAGCACTAATCTCCTTTAAAATGGCTCTCTTGTCTTACATCCGATGCTCACAGCATATCCTCAGCACTGTAATTGCGTCTACTCAATGAGACTTGCCGTCCCACTTTTACACCACTTTTGTTTCATACAGTGAGTGCGTGCCACTGAAGTTCAATGATACATTGCACTTGACTGAGGAGTTGAAAATCAGTGAAATGTTTTTACCTGCTATTCTCAGCCACATCAGTGTGTCTTGTGCTTTCTAATCTCCCATCACTAAAAGAGGTAATAAGAAGTAATATGCAGTACAAAAACACAATCTACTCCTATTGTCAGCCTAGGGATGAAACCAACTTGTTAAGCATATACTCAGGCAAAGTGATTGAGACTGTTGAATTTCACAAGGGCTTAGGAATACTAATTGACGACTGCCTCTTCTCCAGGGCTTATATTCGGTACCTTGTAGGAAAATTGGAGCAGGATTTCAGGTTTTATTTTAGGGACTAGTCAAGTTTTTCTTTGCTAACTAAAAAGACTGCCACCACTTTTAATTGATTACAGTGATGTTTTACATTGTGCTCTGCAGCCAGTGCAGTACATCACGCTCCTTATTTCACTGATAAATTGTTAAATGCCTTTTTACCTACTATAGACTCGTCCTCTGCTCTCATTCAGTTGTAAGTGGTTTTCTGAAAGGCCATTCTGGGTTTGCTTATTTAAAAACAACTTGGAGGACAGACAGCGTATGTTTTGATTTTGTTTTTGCATATTATGTGATTTTGCTAATTTACTGCACATTTTTAAATCATGATGCTGCTTTCTTGGCCAAAGATGTTCTGTCTCAATGGAGATACTTCGTTATACGCAGACAAAATCAATTAAAGAATAAGACATTTTTGTCTTTTTAATGTTTACTGCATGTCCTCCTGCCATCTCTGTGTCATCTTTTGTTGAATAATGGTGGATTCTTCAAGCTGCTGAGTAGAGAGTGGAACAGATTTTCCACACTGACAGTGACCTCCGTGTTATTACACACGATAGGTCAGTGTCAGCTCAATAGAATCGCCTCTCATGCAAGAAGACTGTTAAAGAAAGGAAGCACACAAGCTGTTCTCCAATAATTTAAGATTAACAGAGATACAGCCATTTGGCATTTGGAGAAGACCTCTGTTTCTCTGGAATTTTTTACTCCTAATCCCTAAGCAGGGAGTGTGGTTGCTCTGTTTCTACAATATTCTGTAAATCTGAGAGAAGGCTCACAGCTGAGGTAGTTTTCCCAAGGTCACAGCCTGTGATGATGAGGAGCAGAGCCGACTTCATGCATCTCTTCATTATAGGAGGCTCGAACATGCTCTGCTATCATTTCTGCTATCTGCTGTGGGAGATGGAAGACAGCCGCAGAATCCAACTTAGCAGGGGTTGTCTTCCATCTTTCCTCATGTTTTGGGGTTAGCCTTCCATCTTCCTCTCATTTTCCCTTTTGTTATTCGAACAACTTCATCTTTATCTCAACGTCTGTCTCTGAAGTGCTGTGTGTTTATGCAAAATCCATGTTTGGCATACTGAAGTGAAGATTGAAGTGTTCGTCAGTGCTTTAACTTTAAGTCTGCCTTACTTGGATGATCCCCCCCTTTTCCCCCTTTTCACTTTGCTGAGAAAGTTTCTTCTTCCTCTCCCATGCCTCGTTTATGCCCTGGAAAAGTCAGCGCTAAGTCTCTCCCCATCTCGCCCCCAGGACAGAGAGCACCTAGCCACATGCCTTGTAGGCTCGCCAGGAGCTCAGCGTCTCTGAACTGACTGATTGCCACTCAGAGAAAAAAAAAGAAAAAAAACCCTCCCACACTGTTGCCACTCTGCCATTTGCTTCCATGTGCGCAAACATGGAGCACATCAAAGAAGCATACTCACTTACCCCTCTCCACACTCTCATCAAGCCATACACACCATTTCCTGAAGGCCCCCCCATGCACTCCTCCTTCCTCTACCCTACCCAGCCTGTCTCTCTCTTTGCCCATTGTAAATTTTTGCAGATGAAATCAAACAGATTAATTTTCATTGGTGTGTCAGAAGCAGTGCACTGGACCATGTGGCTAAGAGGAAAAATCAATGCAGCCCTAAGTGGGAGATCAAACTCAATATGTAGGTTTGGATTGAGCTATAGTGTCTTCATTACACCAAATAAATCTATTCTTGGTTTTGTGTGTGGTGTGCATGCATGTGAACAGTCTATGTGGGCACAAGATTGTGGAGGCTGTATTTATACGTGTTGGCTTGCGACGTGTGTAGAATGAAATGTCCTCTCTGCGAGTAAGCAGTTTTTATTTATTCTAAGCTGCTTCAGTTCCTATGGTCACATCACCTGAAAGGTGAAGGTTTAGGTTATTGAGTTGTTATATGCCTTACCTAACATGGACTATAACTTCTACACGGCACATCTAGATATTACAATACATGATGCCACTTATGACAACAAACATCCTCAACCTTGATCATTTGCTGTCAACACACTTATAAACTGACAGGAAGTTAAGACCTTGCCTTTACAATTTGGTGATTAAAATTAATATGAAAATGTGTAATACTGCTTATGTGCTACTTCATTCGTGTCCTTGTCACATTGTATCCCTGTTAGCGGTAATTTATTGAAATGGGAAAAGCAGCTCTATCCATGAATGACGAATGACACAACTAACCACATTTCTGTCTTCATTTGATATGTCATTGCTGGACCTTGTACCATATCAAGAAACAACAGCCATTATTGATATCTGGCAGCTAAAGTTGCATCACCTTGAGAGTTCCGAAGGTGAAAAACAACATAGCACAACTGGGTGTTTTTTATTTCTTTATTTCTTTCTGTTTCCCTCTAGTGAGATGTCACTTCAAAAACAACCCGACCAAGGAATGTTATTATGCTGAGAGAATGTCAGCCAGTTACAATAGGCTGCTTAATGAGGTAGTGTGGCAAACTTTCAGGCAGGCCATAATATGAATTATTTGTCATTGGCTCTGTGTGTGCATGTGTGTGTGTGTGTGTGTGTGTGTGTGTGTGTGTGTGTGTGTGTGTGTGTGTGTTTGTGTGTCTTTGGAAAAGGCCCAGTGTAAAGCGGGATGAAGGCAGGCCTTGATGGAGAGATGTGGCACTAGCCTGGGGGCTCGCTCCACTGTGAGAGTAGTTAGCTCGCTGCACACCGCCATCATTAGGGACTAGGGCACTTGTGCTGGGAAGGTGACACACAAGCCTACATTCAGACAGCAGCACATACACACAACACCTGTATATATGCTGCACCTCTTTTCTGCAACTCCCTCTCTCTCTGTCTAGACCTCGTACTCACTCTCAAGTTATTTCTGCACTGAGACCAGAGTCCCTAAATGAAGCACCTCTTTCTGAAATGCAGATCAGATTATTATCTTCTCAACAATTAACACATTTAACACTGATCAGGTTTTAAATTAACTTCAAAAGTGCCATAAGTGAAAGCTTATTTGTCCTATGGCACAGAATAACCAATATATTTCTCTGGAGATAATTTCAGTGACTAAGTGGTGACTTGCTGAACTTGCTAGCTTTCCAAATACACTTCCAGGCCTATTTTTTCACATGGTTGATCTGTGCTGAACTGGCCTGCTTAACCAGTTGACCACTTGTGGGCCATAGCTGAAACAAGCAGTCATGAGACTGACATATTATCATCGTATAAAGATGATGTAACAATTGCTTATTCACACGTCCAACAGACACAGAGCAACATCAGCATTCATTTGGAGTCATATTTCTGGCCACCTGATGAATGTAAGTCCATTATTCACTCTGCATTTAGTTCTGACTTCTGAAAGACATATCTGGCTCATTAGCTGCTAAGTGCTAGTTGCTAACATGATCTTTTAGCTGGGCAGGTAGTGTAGCCTACAGTGGGTTTTCAGAGATTTTTTTTTGCCGGAATCGGTGCCTCCTGTGGCTATAAACGGTGCTGATGAGAATGGTGAGAGTGAAGCAAAGTTGTGGGATGGAAAACTAAAACAGTGAGCCTAAAGATGCAAAAATGCTCTAAAGAGATAAGGGGAAATGCAGAGTTGTGATAATTTTTTGTGGGTTTGTCACTATAAGTAATCATTCTTATGTACATGGTACAATTTGATCCATTGTCAATATAAAAATATTGATTATAGCGGCTTTAAGATCATAAAGTAGATCACTGGTTACCATTTTAACTACATTTTGGACTGCAAAGGCTACATCACGGCTCAAAATATTTGTTTTTTTGTCTAATAAATCGCCCCAAATTTACATTTTGTCCTGTTGGCTGATGTAGCATCATACATAACCCCTATAGATATTGAAAATCAGTTTCTTCTTTCAGTTCTGCTGTTGCTGCTGCATCACCTTTGGTTTCATACATAAACTGTCATGGCATTTAATGTTAAAAGAAGACTGCAGTTCTATGAGACTAAAGCTGAAAAAGGAAGAAGGGTCGTCTTGTTCTGGTCTGAATTGCTGAAATTTTTTGTCTGATGGGACATCCCTGCACTCTCTGTTGCTTACTCCCCTCCTCTGTGTACTTAATCGCTGCTTTCATCATCCCTCTTATCAGAATCTGTTGTAGTGCAATGCACACAGTATGGCCTTATTGGATCCAAAATCTTTCTGATTAAAGATGGCCTTGTTGCTTGCACACCACAGGTTAGTCCTTTAAGAAAAGCATTGTGTACCAAATTGAACCAAACATTTCCCTTGTGTGGTCATCCCTATTTATTTCTTAAATAAAAAGGACTCTTTCATTTTGTAGGAAAGGGAAAATCTCTCAAAATACCCACCTTTCATGTACATCATTTTGTTCTTCAAGGTTAGAGGACAATTGTTACTGAGTGGTGAGAGAGATGATTGTTCAAAAATTAATTTGGGGAAAAAAAGAAGATACTTAGTCTATAATTTACTCAGTCATATGTATTAAGATTTCTGAAAATATGTAAACACAAGGGATTTTGAGTGTCAAAAGCTGAGAAGATATCAGAAGCAATAATATGTTTGATAAATACAGGTGCAATGTACATGATGAAAAGCAAAATGCTTTCTTGGCTGCTGCCATTCAGGAGGTCTTATTATTTACTCTGTTATTAAAAAAGCAATCCAGAGTCTTTGGCTACATGTAACTAAATGATTTGCTTTTCCAAAACACAAAGCATACAGCAACAAATGGCAACCATTTGGCAATAGATTATCTTAAATTGTATCTTTTCCAATAAAAGAAAAAAAAGATGTGGAGCAAGGACATAATATCAAAACAGAAAACTATTTGTGTAATACATTTAAATGACAAACATGTTATGTTAACATGTTATTTAACTCACAAGAGCTAAAACTCAAATCTCCGTGAACGCTGCGACCTTTTATTGAAATCCCAGCATCACAGTCTTCATTTGAATTAATGTAGAGCGTAGCCAGATATTGCAATTTGTGTTTGTCAGATGTTTGCTGTGATTTTTTTTGAGAAGCGCTTCTTAAAGGTTTTCAAAAGGACTTTTACCTCCACTGTAATGCTCTGAATTAACTTTTTATTTGTACACCACTGTGAGAATACAGCCCATCATCGTTTGAAAGATTCAGACCTCACTGTACTTTTTTTTTACTATCACCTCCTTTGTTGCCCTCTTCTTTCTTACCCTCTTCACCTACACTGTAGAGTGCCAACTTGTAATAAGTATTGACGTGACCTCAGAATCCTTTACCTCTGTGTTTTTTCTTACAATCCTGCAAAAAATCAATTGACTCCAGTTCATCCTTAGACACATGACTTAAATCTTTGTCCATGAGATACGGTCAAGAACAGCCCAAGCACAGTGCTGGTTCAGTTTTCCAATTCCCAAACAATTACTCAAGTGCTTTTTGAACCTATGAAATTCGTTGGCTGCATAGTGGTCTTCTTTGGGGAGCAACATACCAAAGTGCATGAGGAATGAATGCAAGTTGATGAAGGTCACAACAGGGCTGCACTGCATTGGAGTTGGTTTCAATATGTTCTTTTGAACTATCTGTGCAATTCAGGCTTTTTAATTGTTTTGCTTCAAGAGCATTATGACAATTCCTTTCACAAAAAAGCAGCTGCTCCAAAGTAAAGAGTGCCTTCGAAAAAACTCATCTACACCGCGAACCGAATGGTGAACCTCTATCGTCTTTGAACTAAATATAAAACCTAATTGGGGTGAAAAGAGGAATATCATTATGGAGGACAGCATAAATCTGTTAATATGAAGCTGTATGAAAATTACAACAACATAAGAATAAATAAACAATAGAGAAATAAATGTAAAGTGTATAAGGAGTAAATGCTAATACCAGTGCCTAATAAAATAACAATAAAATTAAGCTACATTTAGTAAAATGAGTAAATTAAAATAGAAAAGTCATATTGCAAATGATGTTGAAAAGTAATATTGCACAATATCAATCAATCACAATATCATGATATCGTTGTTCTGTGAACAATGTTTCAGCTGTCCTTCCTGCAGAAGGGGGAGAAGTTATTAAGTTTGATGGCCACTGGTAGAAAATACCTCCTGTGGTGTTCCATGGTGTACTTTGGTGATTTCAGTCTACAACTGAAGGTGCTCTGATATGACTCTAGTAATCAAGTTTCCATTCAAATCTAGTGCAAATTTTAACCAAAATCTCAGAAAATCGATGAAAGAAAATGAGAATGAATGTACATTTCCATCCACTACTGTTTTGCGAATATTCAATAATTGACCGAGTAGAAGTAAAAAGTTGGTGGTACTGATTCTCCTCTAGTGCAGTGACCACAAAAAGAAGAAGATGGTGTAACGTGATGATGTAATTACTAGAATGACATTCAAAGCTGAAGCGATGGAAAACATGGATACAAATCCTGGTGATGGAGAGCATTATGGACAATGGAAATGGAGAGAACTTTTTCTACGCATTGAAGTAGTGGTAATCTGCTAGTTCAAACAGATTTTTAATGGGTACTCCACTAGTTCCACATAATACCAAGTAGTTTCCTAGTATGGCGTCCAAAAACTTCTGCAGGTGGCAGGACTGTGAGCGGTACCTGAAGTCTGAGGTGTAGAGTGTGAACAAGAAAGGACCATCCTCTGAGGTGCCCCCATGCTACTCACTATTATGTTTGACATGTTGCTCTGTAGTCTCACATACTGTGGCTGATCTGTGAGGTAGTTGGTGATCCTTGCCACTAGTGGAGCATCCACCTGCATGTCCAGTAACTTAGTCCTGAGCAGGGTAGGTTGTATGGTGTTAAAAGCACTTAAAAAGTTGAAGAACATGACTCTCATGTTGCTGCCTGCCTCTTCCAGGTGAGTATAAGCCCTGTCCAGCAGAAAGATGATGGCGTCTTCTACTCCAATGCAGGATTGGTAGGTGAACTGCAGAGGATCTAGTGATGGCTCAACTAATGAGTGGAGGTGCTTCAGGACTAGCCTCTCCAGTGACTTCATGAAATGTGAAGTCAAAGCCATTGGTCTGTAGTCACTGAGGGTGTTTGGGTGCTTTTTCTTGGGAACAGGAACAAGGCATGATGTCTTCCACAGAACAGAGATGATCATCAGGCTCAGGTTGAAGACGTGCTGAAAAACCACATACAGCTGAGTAGAACATCCTTTGAGCACTCTGGGGCTGAGGCTGTGCAAGGCCTTGCAGCCCTGCCTGGGTATAGTCTAATGAACACATCACATCCTCTGCAGTGATGATGATTGACCCTGGACCTGCTGTTCTACTCTACAACAGGAAGGGATGGCATTTGATTATCCTAAAGGCTGTTGTGGACCACAATTTCTAGTAAGCATGACTTTCTGAGAAAAATAGTTTATTATTTTTTGCTGGACTGCAACAGTGGGGCCCAGCCCTACACAGTGGGACAGAGAGTGAGCTGCTAGCCGCCATGCAGACTGGTAAAATCGATCTGTCATGTCCCTTTGTATCCGCGGATTGGTGCTCCTGTCAGTGTTGGAGCCTCCATGTGAGATGCTTCAGTTGCTGAATGTGTGTTTTTAAAAGTTATTTCAGGGCTGCACTCACTCTTGGGGGTGGGGCTGGGGGGTGAGGTGAATGGACATGAGCCGGGGGGGGGAGGGGGGGGGGGGTTGTTGAGGTACATGGTGGTGAGAGGGAACCAGGTGAAGGGGGTATTATTAAACTTGTTAAAGAACAGATTTAACTCATTGGCCTCATCCAGGTCTCCTTCCATCCCCTTGTCTGTCTTTTTTCCATGGCCAGTGATAGTTCTTATGCCACTCCATACCTACACTGTGGCCATTTCTTCAGCCTTTCAAATTTGTCCTCCCACCGTGATCAGGGTCAGGGGTATACATCTCTCTTTTTTAATAACATTCGAAACAATATCTTTTTGTGTCTTGTTTGTTGTTACCTAGGGGACATATTTAATGTTTTGCTATGTTTTCTGATTTGTATGCTTGCCTGCAGCAATGGCCTTCAACATTGTTCCTCCATGCCACACTGACATCAAAAAATGTCATTTCTTTACTCAGGTATACAAAGCCTTTCCTCCTTCTTGAAATGTAATAGAACCATCATGGACGCTTCCATGTTATACATCGCTAGTCTAATGGTTTATAGTTCAAGGGTATAGCCCACACAAATGCATTAAGTGTGCATACTGTATACATTCAAAAGGAACAAAGAAGAGTCCCACATTTTCTCAATCACAACTGAACCCATCCCCCTGGTTTCAGTTCTTCTTTGCTTGGTACTCACTAGAGGACGGTCTATACATTATATTTGAGTACAACATGCACCCTGTATTTCAGCTAAACTTTAATACTTTTTCGTTGTTTGCCTGGCTACTTTGTAGATTTAAGCAAACTTCAAGTAAATAAGAAATCAATGCTGCTCTCCTCAGTGTACGGAGCAAATCCATAAAATGTTGCATTCACTTGCAAGCACGTACACACACAGACTGTTTTCTTGCAAAGCTATTGTTGATCCATTGAGAACGTCACGTAAGTGGAGACCAACCCAAACAACACAGCCTGCTTTGACTGCTATGTAACGCCTGTGTAGTGTTTCTGATACAGAAAACTTGTATACAAATTCCTGACATAACTGCCGATACAAGTCCACTGGAGAAGCTGAAATGCTTCAATGATAATTTCACAGATGAGACTACAAGAAAATGACTATAACCCCAACACAAATTAAATCATAGCTATATGTGAGGAGTGGTTTTGAAGAGCAGAATGAATGTGTTGAGGGCTGCCTTATGTTGATCACAGAATATTTCGAATTCTTGAGCAAAGAGGTGCTGCTGTGAGCTCATCTTGCACTTTGGCCTCCATGCAGATGAAAGCAATTGAATGGAAAATGTCCCTGCTGGGAATTAGTCGAGTATAACTTTATTACTAATTTAATGTGAGAGGTGCATTTGTGTAAGGCATAAGTATGGCTGACTGTGGTCAGGCAAGGTGGGCAGAAGAGGATTCGTCATATAATGTCAAGGATCAGAGCACCTAAAACTTTTTTGTGCAATAATTTTTGCCTGGACCTCCAGTTTTCAGCATGGTTTCAGATGTACTCTCCACTTTTTCCACCAATCTATGATAATTTTGGTCTTCTTTGACCTCTTTTTGATACTTGGCACTAAAATGCATCTTCAGTGATCTCAACAGCTCAAAATACAAGTCATGGTCAGATGTGCCCTGTATAGCGGTGTGAACCTACATTGAACTCTTATTACATTCAGATTTGTAATGTTAATTTGCTGGTGGTTAATACCTTGTAGCAGATTTAGTTCACACCAAGCCATGATCCTCCACTCTGTCTGTATGGCGTTGTGCAGATGTGCATTTTTTATGTTTGGCAGCAGTTGTTTCTTCTCAGATGAAATCTTGAGCAGAAAATTCAATCACAAGTGTTTACTCAAGATGTGTTTGAGATGCATTTTAAAGACTGGTGTGAACTGCAGTCTGTCTGAACTAGAGCTAGGCACAGTCTGGTCAATGTCAATATCTGGATACAAGACAGATCAACTCTGAACGAGGCAGTTATTTGGAAAAGAACTCATAGATTTCTCGCTTGCTGATGTGTTGCAACATTTGCTTGTGTATTAAGACCTGGACAAAATCAGATTTTTGAAATGATGTTCCAGCATGATTAAGAGGTTCATAAAAATTGTTTATTGGTAGAATGATTCCATTGATACTTAAAACAGGGAAGGATCCACTGGAGTGAGTGTAAATTATGTCAGCTATATTTTTTAAGCTGTTAAAATAGTACACAGGCTATAAACATGAAACAAGACCAGCTTTTTTCTTATGTACAGAGAAAAAGAAAATGCAGTTTGTTGGAGAAGGCCATAATCTGGGGAGGAAAATTTGATTTTCTCATATGGAACCAATAAACTACTGTTTTAGTTCAGATATAACATATCACCATAACATATTATTAAATTGTTAAATTTATTCAGTGGGTTAATTTAAATAGAAAATATATTCTGGTTGAAAGGCTGACAGCTGCTTATAGTATTATAACTATAATAAAAGAGTTATAGTTCGCATGTGTGGAAACACAAACTTGTGAAAACAATGGAATCTTTTTGTGTCCAACAAGAGTTTGGTGAACTAACTTGTACTTAAAAATCATCTTTGTCTTCATTTAACTTGGCAAGATATAAACTAAAAGTTTTTTTCTGGAACTTTTGACAATGATCGTCTCAGCAATAATCCATTGCTTTCTGTTGCTAGATTTGAACAGAATTACTACCAATTTGGCCATTGCATTACAAACCTTAAACAGTATTTTTGATTTTTAATTTTAATGGATTTAATGCAATGTAAGATATGATCATACACTATTACTTTAAATTTCTTCTTGAAATATTATGTCTTATTCTTTCCTGAATATCCTGAAATATTTCCTGAAAACTGTGTCTACTTGCCGAGATGCTGTTTTAACATTTTCTCAGGTCTCTGCATCTGCCAGTAAACTTACGAATAAAAGGAAGACACAAATGTGCACATACTAAGTTGCTTTTATTAATACAGAACTGCATGCTACAGAGACTGTACAGCATAAACATTTATTCATTACAAAAAAACATGGTTTTGGAACCATTTAAAATAACAGGAAAAAACAAACAAACAAAAAGATAAGAGCATAAAATAGAACAGGAACATCACAGCCGTTAAGGAAACATTCAAACTATTTATCATTAGCATCTTAATAAACCAGAGAAGAAATCGACAGATTACAGTCGCGTCATGTCAACTACAATGGTACCGAGTGGATGATTCTCTTGTAGCTTTTTTTACAGCCTCTTGCAACATCAACATGCCTATTTTTTCTATCTACCTATATGTAGTAGTGTACTTAAAAGTGGCAGTTTGTGTATTTTTTTGTATTTAATAGTTTTTTTATGAACCTCCTAATATACATAATTTGGCCCTTGTGGGTTTATACAGTATGATGTCCGTCTTTTTATTAGGTTTAAATTTTAATATTTGACAATTTGCTACCAAACACATTTGTTATAGCAACATTTATACTACATACATAGCAATCTATGTAACGTCACAGCAAAGAATGGTATCGAAATTAAAAAAAACAAACAACAACAAAACAAAACAAAAAAAAAGATCCCTACAGCATGGTTAGAGGGGCAGAGAAAATTATCACAAAATTTGGCACGGAAAATCTGTACACGAATCTACAGTCTGAGAGATGTGACTGTGCAATAAAAAAGAAGGGCTTTAGACACTTTTCCAACTACTGAAGACACGGTACCCACTGTCTCTTGTTTCAAGTTTTCTTTTCTTCTTTTTGTAAAATGGCTTATAGACGCATTTCTCGAAATGAAGTTGTGCATACTTCTGTTCATGAGATCTACACAGTACACTGAGTGGAATCCAGGTTTTCAGCGAGGAAAGAAATCAATAACAAAAGATTTGCCTTTTAAAACCTCCTTGTAAAAATGGATCATTCATATATAAGTCGCTTACCTTAAGAAAAAATATTTGTACAATGTATTAAGAAACAAAAAGTCAAAAAGAGACACATACAAGATACAACAAGCAATCTCTAAAGCAATAAATACTACTGGTCCTAGCGTTGTGACATTTTGAATTTAATAACCCTCAACCCTCCCACCCCGACCTCCCCTCAAGCCCACCCAACTTGCCTGACTCCACCCCAAAGGTAAACAACAAAGAAAAAAGACAACGCAGTGGAAGAATGCATATTTAACACAGTAATCCCCCCCTCCCCATTATTCTGTACATTTAAACAAGAACAAGTAACATCACAATTAAAGTTGTTCCTCAGAGAGGTGTCACCGCTAGCCTCATGCCCTCCTAGAGTTTGAACAGATGTCAAATGATTGGTTCGCAAGCTCGTATTTAATACAAATAAAGAAGGAGAACCAACTCTTTCAAGAAAAGGGCTCATTGAATAATCTAGCCTACCTTTTTATATCCGTCTTTTAAACATTTTGAAGTTGAACTAGATAATTTTTCTGTTTGCACTGTTTAAACACTACAAAAAAGACAAAACAAAATTCATAAAAATTTTGGCAGATTCACAAAGCTATACTACAGCTCATTGTATCATTTCTTTATAATAATTAGATTTTTTTGATAATGATGGGTCAAATATTGACCAATGAACTTTAATAAAACAAAAACTAAAATTTCAAAGCCGTATGGCACAGAAACATAAAGAGAAAAGAACTGACGGCAAGTGAAATATAGCAGAGAGAGGGCCTAGAAAGGTGTGTGTGTGTGTGTGTTGTGTGTGCAGAGCTAGAAAAGAGGAGAAGAAGAATAGGGTAGACTATTCTATAGACTTGGTCACTAGCGACAGAGGCTGAGGGGCTGTGGAGGGGAGGAGCGAGTGGGAATGACACAGCGATGCCGAGGGCCGGGCCATTGAGGACGCCACAGAGGAGCCCGGCTGCCGCGAGGACGAGACGTCACCGTGCTCCAGGGCTCCGTTGTGGGAGGAGGCGCCGGGCGTTTTGCTAGCTGCAGCAGAGTTTTCCAGCTGAACCAAAGATGGCGGTGGAGGCCCAGCCAGGAGGTGCGGGTGGTGGAGTGGCTGGTGGGCCGGTTTCATAGTCAGTGAGAGAGGTTGCATTTGTTCAGTCTGAGGTTTGGACTCTTTTGAGGAGGGGGAGGGAACCACTGAGGAGGGGGAGGATGGGGGGGAGTCTAGTAAGCTTCCGTCCGTAGAGGGAGGACTGGCACAGCTGCCTTCACCTTGGATGTAGCGAATGCACTTTTTTTTTCTCCTGAGGGACAAGGCAAGAGAAAGAGAGCATCTTTTAGCATCACATCTTGGAATTACATCGCTTCTTAGCACTGCTGCTCACTTGAATGCACCTTTGAATTTTTTAAATGAAGGAAAACCATTATTTGAAACCGGCTTTACACAAAAGATTTTTTTTTTATGCAGGTGCATTTAAGTAGCTTTGTAAACCTCGTGCTAAGAAGATAAAGTTGCAGAAATGACAATCAGGCTCCAAATATTAAACCATCAGACAGGACAGACATGTAGGGAAAGGTCACAGGTGAAGCACCTGGACAGGAGACAGCAGGGAAATGAAAAGCAGACACAAAGATGATGATAATGACGATGTGAGGAAATTAATGAGAATGAGATGTAGTAATGGTTGCTCTCTGGATGTAAACTCAGCTTTTCTTACAGGCAAGACCTACAACAGGGATCAGCCTGTTCTCTCCAGCAACACGAGGTTGCTGGACCTGTATCTCTCCTCAACCTCTAACTGGCTGTACTCTCTCTTCTCCTGAGGGGACAGAGTTTGGATACGAGGGCGAAAAAAGTCAAGAAGATCCACACTAACCCACATCTGCCCCACAGACACGAGTGTATGTGTGTGTGTGCGTGAGGGGTCAAGGCATCATGTTTGCATTGCCTGCCTGGGGTCGGGCCCCTCCCCCTGACTGCTGAGTCCTGAGGCCAGGCCCGTTGTGCTCAGTGGAACCCGATGAACGAGCACAGGAGTGAGGGGGGGGGGGGGGGGGGGGGTTTGGAGAAAACAAGAGGGGATTGTTGCATTTATCTGTGGTGACTCTGTTGTGAAGGCTGTGATTTGGTTAAGGGGGAATCTCTGCCCACCTCATCTTTACCCTGACCCTGGCAGTGACCCCCCTTCTCAGCTCTCCATTCTAACACAAGGATGCCTGAAGGCCATGGAGTATTAGTATTTAAGACTCACGGGGAGAGTAGGTAAAAAAAGGTACTTAAAAAAGAAAGCTTAATGCTTTTGGAACATGTAAGGCTGAGCTACTGTTTAATTAAGATGCCAAATCAAGCTTTTCTGAAGGGAAAAAATCCAAATAAATAGAGAACGAGAGCATTTTACTGAGGATGAAAAGGAAGAGGGACACCAACAAATCACATATAAAAAGGCCTCACAAAACCTTGGTTGCATGCTAGATAGAAAGACAGGCATGCATTTCCAGTAAGCTGAACAATACAAGCACACAACAAAGGACAGTGTAGAACACTAGAAAAATCTAGAAAAGAGTAGGGATAAGGCTTTTAAGTGCATCCTACACCGATACTGTGGCTCTGGGTGGTGCAGAGTATCGACCAGGCGTAAAAAGGTATCATTTTGCTACTATGTACACATCTTGCTCTCGATAACTGTCTGTCAAACTGCAACAAATGAGCTAATATCCATTTTTTAACAGACATATCGATTCATAGTATGTGCCTGTGTATGTTATTGATTTCTCCGTCTCAGGGGAAATTACACCAGATGCATCTTTTAGGAAATGGAGCCCAGAGAGAACTTTTAACCTCTCGGCTCCTGCAACGAAGACTGAATTATCGCACTTTCGCTTCTCCTGATCTGCGATTATTGTTTCAGGAATAATGCTGTACTTTTGATTATGTGTGTCAGTTGGAAGGGAAATAAGAGAGCCAAGTGGGAACGCCAACAATGGCGGACTGAGCGGAGGTACCTTATCTACTACAAAGAAAATATCTACAATGAAGTATAGGTGATGTTCAATTTTGGTGATAAAAACTGATAAATCTCCTTTCATGTGACAGCAAAGAGCATAAAAATACAAAAAACATAAATTTTGGTTTTGAGCCTACCCATACAAATGACTAAAACAATACAAATGAAATGTGTTGCAATGGTTGGCGCTGAAGAGTTGTGTCAAGAAAGAGTGGTGCAAGCCAGACACAGAGAAGGGTATTACTTAGCAGAAACAAATACCTACCATGAAAATATTCCCAATTCAAAGACTGCTTGTGTCAGAACAGAAAGACAACAGGTAGGGACTAAGTAAGGGTTATTGAAGAGGAGTTTGGAGGAAGAAGAGGTGGAGAAGGAGGAGGAAGAGGGCACAGAAAAGAGTGTCACTGAGTAGGCCCTCAGAGAAAGCAGGGCTAAATTTGTAAGCATAACATTGTTATTCAAGGACGCCAATTAGGACATACATGACAGTTAAGATGGGAGGGAATTATCCACCGCCTGGAGAGAAAATGGATTTCACCCATAACAAGTCCGATTGTTCGAAATGTTATTCCAAATGACATTAGGGAAACCATGATCTTGCAGTGAGATATTTTGTTGAGATAAAATATTCAGTAATCTTATTTAGAAATCCATTTTCTGCCACTGGGCTTGAACTGAGTTCAGTGAGGAAAAATTGCTGTGAGGGAATTTATAGCAGGAAGCTCCTCAGTGAGGAAAAGGAGCAGAGGAGTTTGCCATCTGTTACCACACTGATGGAAACATGTTTTAGAGGGATATCTGAGCAAATAATCAAGGAGAAGAAGCTGCTCATTGTGGATGTCTTCCTCCCATTGGTACTACAGCAGTTATACCTGCATGGTTTGCACCATAAACTCAGCTGGTCAAGCCCGAACAAGGCACGACACTTCTTTGGGGTATTTGCATCTGTTAGCCAAAGAGGTAGACACAAACATACACACAGAGACAAAAAAAAAGAAAGAAAAAGAAAATGGACACGTCATTGCACAGACAAAAACATGTAGCCAGGGTTTAGGTTTAGGCTGGCAACACTGGGATGTCCTCCATATTGACCAAGCCATCAGGCTCCAGATCCTCCAAGCCCCGACCTGCCAGTTTAGGATTTCTGACCCATCTCTGTGAGGCTTTTTGTACAGTTCATCCTGCAATGAAACCCATGTAACCCCAGAAATGTTTTTTTTTTTAATTCAACACACACACACAGTCGCCATTCATACAAACACTCTGGCATATGCTGTTAATACCCTTCTTCCCAAACAGGAGGTAAAAATCAAATAGGGGGAACCTAGAGATAGACCGGCAGGGCGTGGCTGGAGGAAGCTGAGAGGTCATGATAGCCTGGCGGGACAGACGGGAAGGGAAGAAAAGAGGGGAGAAAAAAAATAGGGCGGGAGGGCAGCAGCAGAGAGCGGAGGAGGAAGTCCCAGCGTTCAGTTACCCAGCCTTCACCTGGCCCTGGCCAGTGCAAGCACACACCATACACACCTGCACGGGCCACACCAGTTATTCTGTTGGTCGAGCCCAAAGCGCGCTCGACACTTCTTAGGAGCGCTCAGGTCTGATGCCGCAACAGGGAAGGGAAGCCAGCAGAGAGGAGGAATAGAACCAAAACAAAAAAAATAATAATAATAATAAAGAAGAGAATCAAAAGGAGGAGAGAAATAAGGAGAAAAAACAGATAACAGTGAATCTATGAAGCTTGGCAGTAGCTCATTGTGCAAGAAACCCACCCACCCAAAACGTCCTTAAAGCTATACTCAAAAGTGCCATTTAAGAAAGGACTGAAACCATTAGTATGTTTAAGGCATCAAATGCAATCAAAGTCAAAATGCATGCAAATTATGATATTAATATGGAAACAATTGCTTTCAGTCATGTAATCTACATCATAACTGGAGTTATAGCTGAAGGTAAGGCAGTGCTTATTTGGTCGAGAGGATATAAATGGAGCAAATGCAGATTGGATTAATTTACTGCTAGATGTTATCAGTGCTCTATGATTTCAAAAAGGGAAGGTCTAGGTGGCAGAACTAGGCAGCAGTAGCAGATTGCTCAACAGCGCAGTCGTGAGTTAGCCCTAGCCAGGGGAAGGATTAAAAAGGCTGGAACCTGAAGAGGGAATCTACTCTTTAGACCTGGCATCAAACAGTTGACTGTTTTCCATCAACATTGGCTATCTGTTGTAGGAAAGCTGCCAGTCACTTGCTACAGTAGGTCTACCAAGTAATCGTGTCATTATAAGTAGAGTGATAGTAGAATACTGTGGAGGAATGTTTGAGTCCAGGTCTTGTCTGAGTAGCAACAGATTCAAAGTTGGAAACTCATGCTGGCCTTTAGGAGAGGCACAAGCGCAGCTACTGAAGCATATAGATTAAGGAGGTTTACCCTGACATCACATCCTTAAAATCATACTCCACAATGATAACCTAAGCTTTACATCACCAGTTTCTCAAGCATACTTTTGCTCTAACATCAATAAAATGAAGGTAAATTAAATGAAATATATAGCTTAAAGTCAAATGAACAATAGCAACATTTTGAGAAAAGAAAGCAGCAAACAAAGCAAATAGAGCATATTTAAAAACTATGGAATTTAAGTTTAAACCTGCCTAATATTATTACACATTCATGGATGAATAAATATACATTAATTAAAAAAGAAGGAGGAAAAAAACAAGTAAAAAAAAAAAAACAAGTTAGTAATTTAATACTCAAAATGACATTAGCACCTGTAATCGGAGGGAGTGAAAGGCAAGGGTTTGGAAAATATTCTCTGTGTTCTGAAAAAAAAAGAACAGATAGAGAGGCCTTCAAGAAGAAATCCGTCACCAAACGAGCGCAAAATACATAATAACAAGTCGGCATTGCTCCTCACAATACGATCAGAAGAATATGAATCATAAAAATAAAAATGGATAAATCATAGAATTAGCAAACCTCCTTAATTTTAAGATGTCAGTGATTTTTTTCTTATGTTTGTATAAAAGCATGCATGAAAGCAAGCAAGGGGCAGCCCACCAAGCACACACACGAGTGTGTGCGCACGTACACACATGCACAGTTACACACACACACACACACACACACACACACACACACACACACACACACACACACAAACATACACACACACACAGTACAGTAGTGCAGTCTATCTGCAGGGCACAGGCATTATAAAACAGGGCCACGCACACAACACTGGCAAAGTTAATGGCTCTCACAATGCTTCAACTTCACATTCTCAAAAACACACATATCACAATATCAGAACGCTAAGGGGCAAAGGGAGGGGAGGGTTGGAAAGGGGGGTGTCAAGAGGGGAGGTGAGAAGGAGTGTGGGGGGTCATGCATATTCAGTTGTTATTAGCAGGGGAAGGCTAGGGAAAATGGGAAAAGGGGGGGTGTTACAAGCAACTCTACCATTTAAATATTGCATTGGGTAGCATAACTATACCAAAAAAAAAAAGAGAAAAAAGCCAGGCACAAACACACAAAAAACACACAAAAAAACTAGCTTGACTTTTATCTTGCAAGATGTCACATCTGCCTGACACATGATGGGGCTCTTCTAATATGAGAGATAATTGCAGCTCACTTACCATTGCTCTCTGCTTGCTGCTTTTCCCTTTTTCTCTTCTTCCTTTTCCCCTGTTGGTTAGCCGCCAAAAAAATAGAAAGAAAAAAATAGACACAGACAGGAACCTTAGTTATTATATTGCAGAATGCCCAAAACATGAAACAGAGAATAGGACTTATCTTTGTGTTTACTTATTTATTCATTCATTCTTTCTTTCTCTGTCTTTTTTTTTCTATCTCTGCCCTCCGGTTTGTATCAGCCACTGCAGGCCAGACCAGAATACTCCCTCCTCTCTCTGCTTTTTGTCTTTTTCTGCTCTTTTCTTCTTTTGCTGTAATCTTTTGTCTTATTTTCCTCTGCTCTGTGAACATCTAGACATCTTGATGGGCTTCTCGTCTGGAAGACGGATTTCCCTAAGGCTGCTCATTGAAGACTCCACTGGCCAGCTTGATCCAAAAACTGGACAAAATTACGCATCTTATGTATCAGAACAAAGTGTCTAGGGCATATAAACAAACGTCATAGTCAGGCTGTATTACAAATGTTCCTCCAGATGGAACATGGAATTAGGTGGCTTAGGTTGAGGCAATTTGTCCGGTCTCTGATATAGATATCAAAAGAACATTACAGGAAGAGAGGCTAGGTAAGAGAAAAAAAACAAAAGAAAGCACTCGTCCTGGTCAAGTGACCTAGTGAGAGGGGAAAAGAAACAGGCCGTTACGACTTGTAAACTTAAAAACTTACATAGTTGTCTCGTGCTGACCAGCCTGGGTACAGCTGCATGTGGAGCTGTCGTTCTTTCCTGGCCAGCTCGTAGTACTTGGCCTGCTCCTCCCTCGATAGGGCGTGCCACTGAAAAAGGAGACAGAAAGACGGAATTAATCAGCAGGGTTCTGAATGACGACAAATTAACTGTGATAGGCCCTTCAGTTTGACCACTACTACTTAATGTGTGTGAAGTGTTAGGACCTACCCTCCTCCCCAGAATCTGGTTGATGGCAGCACTTTCCTTCAATGTGCATTCAGCCACCACCTTGGCCCGCATCTCCTTCATGTACAGCATGAAGGCATTCAGAGGCTTCTTTATGTGGACCTGTTTCTTTTTCTCCTCCTCCTTTTTAGCGTCTGACTGTTTCCTGTGGCGGGTTAGAGGGCAGCAAGGTGAGCAGAGTCAACCTACTGTGAACTTCTAAGTCTGAGGGTGATCATTTTGTTTAGGGCAGAGAAAGATTACTCACGAGCTGTTGAGTGAGCTGATGTCACTGTGGGAGGATTCCTGCTTGACGTTGGGTGTGACGATGGCTGGGTGTGGGATGCCCGTGGTGTGCAAACTGTGGTGTGGGGGCACCATGTGTGGGGGGAACCTAGAGGACAGAAGACTGTGTAAATCGTCAGAATGGACACGGGTGAAATGAGGAGATGACGCACATGTAAACACAAGACTGTACAACTGGGGCTCAATTCCATTCCTGTGTTTCAATGATATGTGAGTCAATGTCCAAAGTGGGTTTTCAGTGTCTTCATAAAAATGGAATTGGCCCAAAAGACATAAATGCAGAAACAAACATACACATAAAAAAATGGCTGATTCCTGAATTGTTATTATCAACCAATCAGAATATTTACAACTCAAAATGAGTACAAATGTGACAATTTAATTTGAGGACAGAATCCAGCCTGTAGAGATTTACACTTCATACAAAAGTATTGCAGTAAATTATGGCAAACTATCAGTCAAGGTCATGATTTGGAAAAACTATATTGTGTGGAAAGAGAAAAGTGCAATTGCACAAGGATAAATCTTTTGAATGCCAGTTTTGAACAACCCAAAAAAGCCAATACACTGAACACTTGAGTCAATATAGTATTTTGACCAATTTAAGAAATATTGCCAGTCATGGGTTCAATGAAGCTCTGTACACCTTGAACATTTCCACTCATAGTTATGGAGAGACTGTGTACATCCTGACAGATCATTGCCATCCATAGCTTTTATCATAGCAAAGACTGATTAAGTAATTCTTGGATCTAAAAAGGACCCCTCCCACGCATTTCAAGGAGAAACTGTATGTCTGCCTTAAGAATAATCTGCTATAAAAGCTGGGTAAGTTCTTCCAAATCAGATTTTAGTGAGAGCCAAATTTCTTTCAAAAGTTGATGGCAAATGCCAATCGCATGTCTCAGGCTCACTGTAATATGTGAGGAAACTGCAATTGTAGCAATTCCACTGATATGAAAATGCCAGGTTTTGGATGGGTAAAGCTTGAACCATTATCTCTTATCAAGGAATATTGCAAACTAGATTAAAATGTTCTATCAAAGTCTAGTATCACTTCAGGTATTGGGTCTCTGTTTGCTTCCTCCAATCCTTTTCTGCCAATTCAGCACAGTCAGCAGCACTGACATTTTTATCTTCCTCTCTCTACACTCCTATCATCATTTCATCATCTCCAACAGCTCCGCATATCGAGGCCAGGAAACCCTGTTTTTATGAAATCATTTCACTGGCCAGAACAGCCATAAGACACTGCTGTACTGTATGTGCCAGTGTATGTATGACACTAATTATTTGTATGAGAGTATTTGAACGTGCGCACTCCTATCTGCATGTGTGTGTTTACAGTGCAGCGCCTTGGCTCCACGTGACCACACACAAATTTAAGAGAAGAGAGGAGGATGAAGGAGAAGAGAAAAAAAGGAATAATTCTTCTTCTTTTTTTTTTTTTTTTTTTTTTTAAAGCAGCTCATTATCCGACTGTGTCTGGCTGCATGGCTCCGAGCCAGAATATAATGATGAGGATAAACTCGCCAGGAACAACTAGTTTCTGTTGGAGGCCATCTCAGGGGAGTGCCAGTGCGCTCCCCCTCAAACTCTTTCCCTCTTTTTCTCCTTTCCCCTCTTCTCCCTTCATCACTGACACATTGGTGTTTGTGCCATGTCATCCGTTGATGGGGAGCTCGGCAGCAGTGGCTGCATATCGCCCATCATTAGGGCTGCTGCATTTTCTTCGCTCACTGTTTCCTCTCTCACTGTTCACCCTCCCGCCTTCTCTCTCTGTGCACTTGTTAAAATTTCCTCTGTTCCAAGATCTATTTTTTTCTCTCCTCTTCTTCTTCTTCTTCTACTCCTTCTTCTTCCTCTCTACACCTCCCTGTCCCCTCGCCACCTCCACGCTCCTTCGCTTCCTCCCTCCCTTCCTCCTCCTCCTCCTCCTCCTCCTCCTCCTCCTCCTGCTGCCACTGCATGGCCCAGGTTATGGTTTAAACATGACGGCCATCCCTTTGAAGCACGGGGGCATCATCATCATCATCCGGGCTCATCAGCAGCAAGCAGCGCCTTGGACCAATTTAACCAACACAGAGAGGGAGACGCAGCGGAGACCCCCACCCATCCACCCACCCCAACCCTGGGGCTCCTACGTCTCAATCTGAAAGGTAAGAATGGCTGGCGGTGTTGGGGTGAGGGGGAGGGGGGGTCACTGGCGCAGCAAGCCCAGTGTCAGCCAGTGCCATTTAATTGCCAATGTGAAGCAGTAGCCCCCGTGCCTGTTTAATGTATAATGATCTGGCCGGTGCGCTTCTCCCGTTCCCAAGGAAAAGAGAGGGAGCGGGATGATGGGGGAACATATCAAAGGGCAGGCTTAAGCATAAGGGGCAAAGGGGCCTTCACATCCTCCCACCTGTCACACATACATTCATATGCACACACACACAATATAAAAGGACCTACACTGGCTCCAACCCCATTATCAAAATAATGTCTTTCATTTGCTCCGCTGACTGTCTCTACGCTCCGTGGCTCTTTTTCCCCCTGTCTTAAAAGAATGTATTTTTAACAGGACCTAGGTGTAAAGTGTTCATTGCGGGATGACGAGGTACCAGATTCGTTCCCTGCATCCTAATTCAGTCCGAGCCACAGCACAGGGGACTGATAGTGAAGCAGCGCTCTCCTGCAAAGACCTGGCTCCCGACAAGAGTACAAGGCCGTGATGTCTTTTCTATCCGATTTCCTCCAGTCAGCTTGCTCCCTACAAATCGTCTGAGCTATCACAACAGTCTCGTCCATTCTTTGAACAAAACCAACTGGCTGAAGGCAATGTATGAAAGGATTCTGCCATTTTGCTGACACAATTAGACAAATTGTTTCGAGATTTTGTCAACAAACAGATTTTTTTTTTCTCTGCCCTCAGTCAGAATTTAGGCTTTTTTTTTTCTCCACGTGAGAGGAGGGAGTTGGGGGATTTTTTTTCTTTTTTTGGGAGATGTGTTAAACCCTCCCATTCTCCAGAGAGCTCCCAGAGCCCTCCATCTATTCAGTTATACTAATTCAATTAGGGGCCTCATCACAGGGCATTAGCTCTTCCCCATGGCCAGTCCCCCCCCACACCCCAGCCAGCAGATTCAATTAGCTGCACTGGAAATAAGATGATCACAATGTAGAGGCTGTCATTAAGGGACCAAATTAGCAGTCACTTAAAGCCCAGGTTGGCTGGGTACTGCTGCCAGATGCCGATGTCTGGACAGACCCACCGTCTGACCCTTTGCACCTGAGACTTGCTCGGGGTGGGCTTGGAGGGGGCGAATATGACTCTAATCCAGACTGTATTCTCCAAAAGGTGTTTAAAAGTAAGACGGTATATATATAAGTTTGGTTTACTAAAAAGGAAGGTTTAACAGCGTAGAACACAGCTGCAAAAAAACACTGAAATGTGTGATTTAGCTTTCCCTCATTCTCAGGGCTACACTTTAAAAAAATGTCATTTCCCCTCGCGACTCCTCCCTCCCTGCATCTACATGATCCATCAATGTCACAGAGGTCTAAACACAACCCCCTCAAGAGCTGCTTTTCCAATCAAGCTGTAATTAAACTAAAGCTTGGCCTCATCCCTAGACTCAAAACCAGCCCCATTCAAAGTCCCCTGCTGCAAGGGCGTGTAGAGGAGGGAGGAGAGAGTGGGAAGTTGTTTGTTTTTTTGTGTTGTTGCTTTTTTGGCTACTCCAAGCCCACACAAATCACTGGCTTTTAGTCATCCAAAATTAATTCTTTTCGCTTCCCACACAATATAGACGACATGCATCCCTCAAGGGAACAATAAGTAGTTTAACACCAACTGACAAACACACACACATGTATACAAGATGGCAACGAATACACATACCCCCCATGGGTGCACTAATGTCCACAAGCAGCACATGAGCTGGACCCTAATGGGCTGGACCAAAGCACTAGCCAAGTGTCAGGCCCCTGCTTATATCATCTAGTCCCTTTCAAAGTGTTGTTGTGTTTGTTTATCTGTCTGTCTACTCAAACTCACAGCAAGGACATGCCCCGGCTCATTTCAGATCTGCCTGACATGCAGTGGGGGTAAATGTTCTTCAGGGGCCTCATTAGAAAATGATAAATATAATTAATATTTGAGCATGCTAGCTGGAGCCCCACACTGGAGAATTGGCCTTTTGAACAGAGAGATGGGGGAGTATGAGCTCTCCTTAAGGGAGAAGTTGCTGCTCACTGTCTCTGCATGTGAGTGTGCATGTGTGTATGTGTGTGTGTTGCTTGTGCATTGCCCTCACAGCCAACACACACAAACACACAACTGTGTGTATGAGTCAGTCACTAAGAAAGAGAGTTTGTGTGTGCGTGTGTGTTTAGCTCCTAGGGCTCAACTCACCTTGACATGGATGCGTTGACAGTGAGCGCAGTTGGGTAGGGGTGTCTGAAACCCCCTGTTGTGATTGGATAAACAGGTTGACCTTGCCTGGGAAGAGGGAAGAAAAGAAGAAAGGCGAAAAGGTAAAGGAACAGGGTTGATGGAAGAGAAGGTAACGCCCTCTGTCTCTCTCCTCTCCCCACCGTGGGCCTCTTTATTCTCATTTGATCAGGACAAAAATCTAGGGGATTGCAGAGCGCAGATCAAAGGAAAGAAAACCCTGAACAATTTGAATGCCACAAATCTTGATAGCAATGGCTAATTAAATTTCATAACCCTTCGCTCGGTGTCGACAGAGTGGGGCCCTGTTCCTCCCCAAGCTGGAACTAGGTGTTTTGTTGTGATAATTAAAGACGAAGCGCGGGTCTCTTTAATGGAGCCATCACGCTAATTGAGGTCTACACATCCAAAGACAAACAATAATGAATGTAAATTTATACCAAAATAAAGTGCAGCAAATCAAAGGGCGCCATGGCTGCGCTCGGGGCCTCTCTCGGTATTTAGATCGCGGTGAGAAAACATTAAATTAACAGAGCTTAATTTGTAGCCTTTTGTCATATTAACAAGTGTTGACAAGAGTTACCAGGGGAGAACCCCCGTGTGGAATTGTGGGTAAAATACGGGCAATCACGGTTCATTACTCTAACTGGACCATACAGAGACATGCAAAATAGTATTTGCCACAAAGTAGCAAGTTGAGGTTGGTGAGAGCCTGAGGAAGTTGCAACGGGCTTCTGTGGTCCAGGAATTAGTGTGCTACGGAAATGAGGAGAGTTAAGAGATCAACTTGAAGTTTGTGCGAGACCTCAAACACAGACAGAGAACCCACTCTAGGGACCAGCAGGAGACAGAGACAGCTTTCATAATTGACTTTGTGTATAAAAAGCACAACATCCTGCTGTTACAGTGTGCATACATGTAAGGTAATATCCGGTTTACAATTTTTCTCTTCAATAATTTAGCTTGATATACAATTTATGCATATTAATCATTACAATCTGTAGGTGTAACTAGCCTTTTTATACAACTAATAACACAGTGAAGGACACAACTGTATAGGTGTAAAAGAGTAATAAGAAAGGGTTTGCTTACTGTGGTACTAACCATCCTAACGGATGGGGGATCTGGCCGACAGTGCCAGGTGACAGTGGGTAATAAGGAGATATATCTGGAGGATGTGGAGGCCTTGGAATTCCTGTGGAATAAAGAGGATGACATGAGCAGAGAGGAGGTGGACAGACAAAGATGATGACAGAGAGAGAATCAAATCTTTGTCAGTGCTGAATTCATTCTTTGTTGAGAGTTTCACATCTGAACGGGGCAGACATCACAGGAGTGCAGATGGGAGGAAGAGGAGGAGGAAGAGGGCTTGTTGCTTGCATGTACACAGTGCTAAAATCACACTTCCTGATCAAAGGCCTTTGAGGCGGTGGCGACGGCACAATGTGTTGGAAGAGGCAGAGGGGAGAGAGGTGAGGGGGAAAAAAAAACAAAAACAAAACAAAAAAAAAACTCAGAACACACCAACACGATTCACACGAGTCACATTTGTCTACTGAATCAGAAGATTAATGATATAAAATGACTGAGGTTTAGAAGTTAACAAAACACAACAATTAACAACCTTCCCTGTGATCAGAGAGCTGCTGATACAAGGCTACAGATTGAGTCTGCCCTCTGATTTACACTGGCATATTGAAGGGGTATGCATAAGACTGACATGACACTGTCATAACCACGATACATGAAGGAATCTATATAAATGTTTATAACTGTTGTCATTACGTGTCATTTGGTCAATTATGTCATTTTTAATGCAAAGTTGTCAGCCAATATCAAAATCAAGCACATATGACAGTTTATATGTGGTAATGTAATGCTACACATAAAGCTAAATAGCTTGATAAGCCTGCTATGACAAGGCAATAAAAAAATCCCAAACAATGTCAACTTTGCATTAAAAATGACATAATGACACTTAATGACAACAAGACTTCACATGTGACAGGTGTCATATAATGGTTATGACAGTATCATGTCAGTCTTGTGCATACCCCTTAAAATAAAGTGTTACCACATATTTGCTGGATAAATATGGATTTTTCATTTTATATAGATGAAGACACCAATTAAACTCTAAATAGTTTTCCTATTTAAGTCAATATTTCTGCTTTTGACTCAGATTAATGACCTCCATAGTTATACATTCAATGTTACTGTGTAATACCAAAAGATTTGACGCTGTTGATGACAATGTGAGACTCGACAGGTGGCATACTGTATGTATTGGCTCATTGGTCTCCATTCGTCCAACTGATCCTGAAATCTAACATAGAAATGGCTGCGATTTTTTGTTTCTTATCCCCCACAGAGGAACTGTGACAAAGATGTCCAATTTAAGGACAGCTCTCGTTGAGGACATCGCCAAGCAATCACAGCGTCCACGGTGTTGCCTTTACTTTCTGTGGCAGCTGACAGGCGGAGAAACTGCATCGACAAGCCGCCCTGAATGAATGCTTTGAAAAGGTCTTGTACACAGCCTGGTGTAAAAATAACTTTCTCTCTCATGACAAACTTGAAACGGGGAACACTAGACATGTGTAAAAGCGCAGCAGCAGGAGAGTGTGTGCGCTCAGTAGACCAGGAGCTGTAGGACTTTCATTTTGGCTGATGCGCGTTTCTTCCACACAGCTGGCTCGCCCGTGCAGCTGTTGTTACAGATACTTTGGCCAGTGCCAGCATGGCTGAAGTAAAGCCAGATCAATCTTCATAGATCAGAACTTGGCCGGTGTTGGTGGTTACACCCAAAATCTGCAGCTGATCCAGGTTTATCCAGGAACTGACTCTTGAGAGGGATTCTGTTCCTGACCTGTGCTCTTCAGCAGTTTCTGTCTATGCAGAAAACTTTACCTATCTTGGAATACTGTTATAACAAAGGCAAGTTCTATTAAAAAGCCTCACGAACATTATCCCATCACCACCCAGCGCTCTAGACCTAATATAGCTCATTAATTAATTAAACACTGAGCCCAATTAAGCAGCCCCATTAAGCACTACATTAAACAGCAGCTGGCACATTATTTCCCCTTTGTAAGGACCATCATAATAAGGGAACATTATTACCTAAAACATTGACTGAATTCACCAGAGACCACTGAAAAGCATAAAATTATTCAATGCGCTCAAAATGCATTAACCTGAAAGGACAGGCTGAATGACAGTTAACAAAATGAAGTGCTGGGTCAAGATGATAACGGAAATGAATAAAATTGCCTAAAAATGTATGCTGAATGGTTGAAGGAGAGAGAGATGTGTGGGCAGAATCTGACTATTAAACGTGGACGAATCTTCAGGATCAACAGGCTGCACAGAGCTGTGAGAGGCACAGAGGTGATACTCGAAAACGCAAAGAGGCAACCCAAACTGCACGCCAAGTCTTCCATATTGAGGATATTCGTGCGCGTAGTTGGAGACATCGTTCCAAACAGCACCCACCAGGATCTCGACTCGAGCCTGTCTGTGTGTGTGTTTACTTCTCTCTGGTATTTAGACGTGAAGACCTCCAACTACAGTGGCTGTCTTGTTTTTTTTTTTTTGTTTTTTTTTTTTTCCCCCAGTCTTGGCAAGTGGTGCTGCGGTCATGAGAAGTCGTGGTTGTTTGCCAAATTCCGTGTTTTACGCGAGGTTTATGAGCCACCGTTCAGGTTCTTGTTCCTGAGAGCAAGGCCACTTTTCACAGAGGCCAAACCACGTTAAAGAGCACGATAGCAAAATCAATCAGTAACAGATGAGAGCAGCAGTTGTCAACAAGAAGCAATTCACAGGACTATGACTTTGTCCCACAATAACGATCATGATCTTGTAAACAGACTCAGTAACGCCCTCAAAGTTCACTGAAAGGGGTTATTGATGGAGAAACGCAAATGTTTCTTTACATAATACATGGGTGGTATCAATGTTAAGGCGTTTCAGGATAGTGCCAATATTGTTCATGATATATGAGTAACGTTTTAATCTTGAAATGTTTTTACAAGAATGTGTCTACAGACAGACAGACGCCATCAAGACAAACATGCACAGCTCCTGTATGCAAGTACCATGGCGTCAGAGCATAATAAAACAATCACACACCCATCAGTGCAAACAGATTGTCTAAGAGCTGAGTTCATTATCTAAGGAGAACTGTTTCTGTGGTTATCTAAACTATTGATTTACTTCTCTAAACTTAAGTTCCTTGTGGCATCTTCAAAACACACTGTATTGTCCTCTAATGTTGATACCGGAAGTGTTATTTTCACTCATTCTTCTTCTGTGGAAAAATGATAGTAAAATTGGGCTTTACCTGTTTTGGGGTCCACGTCTGTCTGTAGGTGAGGTGGGGGGTTCCCCGGTGTGAAGTGCTCATTGCTGTAGGTGATCAGAGGCGTGAGAGGGTGCACATGGTGAGGGTGCTGTACCACTGGAACCTTATTAGACTGAGAAAAAGAAGAAGGATACAGAGAGAGACAGATGGACAGAAATAGAGATTGAGAAAGGGAAAGAGAGAGAGAGAGAGAGGAAAAAAAAGAGGCCAGGGTGTTAATATTTGGGTTAGGGGTAAAAGATTGCAGGCGCCTGCCGCAGAATTACAACTTGGTCTGAAAGCTCTCGAAAGAAGAGCTATCAAATTCTGGGTACTCTCGAGGCGCCAAACCACCAAGCCACAGTGAAAATAGTGTGGTTTGTAATTAAAAACACTTCTGCGGTGTCACCCTGGAATTCAGTAACACAATCTAAGAGGCTTTGGGGGGTTGCCAGTTCACATTTGGGTCTGATGTGTGATGAGGCACTTTTAACCACGGTTGCAGTGAAGTAATCGATCATCTGTAAACCAGGAAATCAAGGCAGCGCGTGTAAATCCACAGTCATTAGCAGCTCCAGTCAGCGCTCTGCTCTGCTCTGCTTGGCTCGGCTCTCAAGCCTCCTCCTGGTCTGCGCTCTTCCTCGCTCCCCTTCCCTCATCTATTCCCCCAGGGCCCGGTTCATGGAGGGTTGGGGTGTATTGTAATAAAAGGGTTAGGAGAGAGGAGGTGGGGCTGAAAATCCATTTCTGCATTTTTGCCAAATTAGTTTTAGCTATGTAATCTTCTCGTTGTGCTCCTAAGTGGTGCAGACCCCCTTTTTTCAATTACCCAAAGATTACAGTGGAGCTTTAGGGGTGTGCTGCCGTGGGCCCCTGCGTTAACCGGCGCTCAACCCCTCTCATCAGGCCAGGCTGGGACAGACACTAATACACACAGTCCCCGGCCACAAGATAACCAGATTAGAGCTCTGCTGTAGATTAGGCTGGTGGCTGAGGCTGCTCTCGCCTCTTTACCCACACATCCTTATCCTGCCCTCAGCAGTCAAAGAAGCAGCACTAATCAGGCTTATCATAACATGGATGATATGTTCAGGGGGAGAGGAGTGAGACACCAAGCTGCTTGCGTGTGTGTGTGTGTGTGTGTGTGTGTGAAATCTGCTCTCTCATAGGCCACACACCCTCATTAGCGACTTTAACCCATGCAAAAAAAAAAAAAAGGGAAAAAAAATGTGGCACATTTCCAACAGACTTTGAAAAACATTAATGGGACTAGATGTTGGCAGGGGGGCATACATGCATAAGATGCTCAGTTGCCCGATTCTCATTGACAATACAAATGCAAAAGCTGTGGGCCCAGGGCGAGACAAATGTAAGCAGAGCTTAATGCTGCAAACTAATCATCAGCCTTTGCTGTTTGAGGCTGAAGTTAATATCGAACCCGTGTGAAAGCCGAATACACCAACAGTCCATTCAGAGCCCTGTGCTAAATTTTCACTGGGTAGTCAAAGCTGTCTATCTGTATGGTCCGTATGTAAGTCTGGCCATGTAGACTTCTATTCTACAGCGGTGGTGGTGGGGGAGTGGAGGCGGGGGGGCATTCCGTATTGCCATGGTCCCAATGAAAGATTAATGAACCCCAGCAGAACTCCAGGGAGGCAGAAAGACTCCTGGGACTCATTCACAGCCCTGAGCTGAAAAGGCTGGGGAAGAGAGAGGGAGAGAGCGGGGTTGGGGGTGTGTGTGTGTGTGTCTGTGTGTGTGTGTGTGTGTATATATGTTTGTGTGTTGGGGGGTGGAGAGGGGGCGGTAGGTGGAATGGGATTCGTTAAAAAGAAACACAAACCAAGGCTCTCCTTGTTGCGTACGGGCTCCTGATCTGATCTAGCACATCTAGAATGGATGGATGAAAAAGAAAAAAAAAAAAAAAGAAAATGCTAGAAAAACAATCAAGACGAGGTTATGACAGCTGCCAAACGAAGCTGATGAGTCTGCAGCTGAATGCTAGTGATGCCCTCTCGCTCTCCCTTCTCTTTTTCTTGTTCCCCCCTCTATCTCTCACCTCCTAACCTCCTCCTTCACGACTCCCCGCTCCTCCCTTGGGTAATGATGTGAAAGAATGTTGTCAATTCTTCATCTCTCCGCACTGAAAAGCTTTAGTGGCCATTTAAATGAGTTCTTTTGTCCAGGGGCCCCGGCCATTGAGAAGACAGTTCAAAATGCCCATCCACTGAGTCCACATTTAGACAGAGGGGTGTTAGAGAGGGTGTGTATGGGGCCAAGAGAGAGGAGGAGGAGGAGGAGGAGGAGGAGGAGGAGGAGGAGGAGAGAGCTAGAAGCCAGTTGATTTACATCATAGTTACTTGTGGTCTGAGAGTGTGCTCTTTTTTTCCTGAAAAGCCCCTAGTGAGGCAAATAGCAACAGGCTGGACTGACTGCTGCTGCTGCGACAGTTGACTCTTAGTCCAATATTGAGAGCGATTAGATGTAAAGGCAGGAGATAAATAAACTCATGTTAAGGTGATGAATATGTTGCTTTCCATAGACAGACTTTTTAATCAGCTGTCATTTGCAAACACACATCTTTTTTTTTACATTCCTTTAGAGGTCTTTCCTTTGAGCTCCTCGCTGCTGACATTGGAGAAAACTCAAGAAAACATTGTACAGTGTTGATCACCTGATGTATCTATGGTCGGTCAGCTGATGTAGATTTCCTGTGGCCTGATGTCTTCAATCACCTCACACGCTCACTACCATGTGATCACACACACACACACGCGCGCGCACACACACACAGAGTAACATCGATTCTGTCTCCAACTGACGTCAAGGCAGCACCCGGTGGTCCCTGCGGAAAAGGAGGCCCAGCACCTGCCCTGCGGCCACCATGGGACAATATGAGCCCTGGAACTCCAGCCTGGCAGGCTGCTGGGTGCTTCAGCCCGCACAGAAACCCACAGAGCGCAGAGAAACAAAAGCAAGCGACGTGGGAGGCTTTACTCTCCCCAGCTCCACAAAAGCCAGGGGAAAAGAAAGAACATTTCCTGCCCCTACACCCCCACTGATTCGCATCCTTCGTCATTACGACAAACAAACATAGCGGAAGACAAACAGACGCAGCACTCTGTAGTTGCGAATTCCAGATTTCCAAGCCACAAAAAGATTTTACATTCTATTTCCAGCTCCAAAGCTCACAACATATCATCCTTTATTAACAATGGTGTTCTACTCTACATGTATCTACTACAATAAATACTACCATTTTTTCAGTTTCAAAACATGTAACTATCTAACTTGGACACTCATTTTACCAGCTGCAGTACTAGAATGATCAGAGTCAAGTGTAAAAATATTTGAGGTGCTTCAAGTCAGACCACAGGGGAGGGAGAGGGGGCTACAGGAGAAAGCAGAGGGGGTGAGAAAGTGACAGCAGGACGGAGAGGGGAGGGGGGGTGGGGGGGTGGAGGCCGGACAGGAAAAAGCTGTTGGCCTTGCATTTCCGCCTGGTGGCACCTCGCAGGGCCAATTTGAGCCCTAAATGTGAAGGTGGCGACCTTGTGGGCCCAGGGGGTGGCCGGGCAGAGGGGGGGGTAGGGGTTAGAGCCTCTGTCTCCCAGCTTTATGTCATGATATGATGAGTTGTCACAACTGCTTGCGGGGCGCTAATGAGCTGTAGTGAGGCCGGGCAGGGAAGGGAGGCCAGGAAGAGAGGAGAAAGATGTGGGGATGACAGTGCTGTGATGGATTGGGGTCCTCTCAGGCCTCTAAATTCCAAAGCAAGCAGAAAAAGCTGCCAGCGCGCCCTGAGCCTCTTCCAGAACGTGCAAGTGGCCCAAGTCCAAGGCCCATGGAGTGTCACAACGCAGGAAAACACACACACACACACACACACTAGCAACACAGGGGAGCTGGGGGAAAAGTAAGTAAGGAAGGGAGGGAGTCATTTGTATGTGTGTGCGAGTATGTGCACACTATTTGATTAGAACAAAACGAAAAAGTACAAACTGTGCTGCCACCATTCTAATGAATCATTTGGTATCGTCCAATGTTGTCCTGTTGAAATCTGTGATGTGACACACACACAATTGCTGTTGTCCTTTGGGAGGTATAGAGTGCCCCCTCAAGGCTAAAGATCTTCATCTCCAAGCAAACCCCATATCTTACAAACCAATGTTTTACATACACACACACACACACACACACACACACACACACACAAGCAAGCCCTGGTAGCACTCAGTCAAATCAATCCTCAGATTCAAGCAGACAATCTAAAAGGAATACTTAGAGATTAACAGTAATGGAATATGAAATGCTTCGACAAATTAAAGGCTTATCAGAGCCATGATCCTCCAGCATACCATGCTGATTAAAAAACCCAGCTACATTTCAGAAATAATATTTCTTGGTTAATCAGGAGAGAGAGAGAGAGAGAGAGAGAGAGAGAGAGAAAAAACTCTCCACAATATAAAGAACCTGGGAATTGTAGGGGGGGGGTGGGGGGAAGGAAAAGGATTTAAAAAGCAGATATGGAGGTGTTGATCAGTTTTCTCTTGCAGAGAAGATGCGTCTCTGAGGGCAAGGGGCTCCCGAGACCACAGTATATTTAAAAGTTAATCTATTCACTTTGCTGCAGTGACATGCCGACTGCTTGATCAGAGCGCTGAACAAAAATATTATGTGGGCCAGAGCCTTTGCTCCCCTTCCTCCTGCTCTCTTCGCTAGCACTCAAGTCGTTCGTCACCATTTATTTTTGCTTCCCATCTTTGATAGTCGGCACATCAAATAGAATCGCAGAAAGGACATGTTCTGATATGTCACAGATAAATAAAACTGCGCACAAATAGCTTAAATAGGAAGTGGTATTTGGTAGAACTGTTGTATTCTGTGAAGACAAATCGCCTCTTAGATGCACGTGTGTTAACGCTTTTTCTTTTCAATGTAAACAGCCTCTTGAGCTCTCATACCTGAGTTAAAGGGGGTTCTCTGAGAGGTGATATTGTATCACAGTGTTAAGAGCCAGACTGAATTCTGCCTTTTGAAATGCAATCAGCCCCTTAGAATTTCAGTTGAAAGCCAGGCAATTAAGAATCTGAATTGGATGGAAACATTAACAAAGGAATATGTTAATCTATGAGGTTATTGAAATCTTATTTTACATTTCATGGTTAAGACATGAGCTTGATCAAATAATGTTTTGTCAAGTAAATAATATTGCTCTCGAGAGAATCGTGCTCCTGAAAATTTACTTTTTCAATTCATTTAGACATACTGTTGATCATATTTATTATTAAGGCCTCAATTTAAGACCATTAAAAACAAATTATCTTTAAGTGTACGACAATTACAACAGTCTGACTTGTCAGTTTCAAGGTTTAAGCAATTAGCATGTGTGATATCATTAGCATGCGTATATACGCACACACACAAAATGCCACGTACACATACATACAAAGTTTCTAAAAAATCTGATGACCACCATTCCTTCGGCCCAGATATCAACCCCCTCCTTTCCCCCTTTCACCTACCTACTACCAACCTGCACCACAACAACAACCTGTCAGAACAACGCTAAAAGCCTTCACTAGTGAGAAAAAGCAGAGACAGTGAAGAAGCAGGGGAGCAGTGCTGTGTTACTCACCCAGCTGCTCAGATTGAGGTGCCAGCAGCCCACCTGCTGGAGGAGAGAGAGCCCGGGGCCCAGGACTCCTGCCTTGGCTCCCGTCTCCTCCGGCCCGGCTGGAGCTCCATCCCGCGGGTACATGACCCCCTCAGTCCCACCCCTGCCCCCGTCTCCTCCTCCTCCTCCCACCTGGGCCCCCCAGCTCCTCCTTCCCTCTCTACGCCGGGGAGAAGCCCTTTCGCTTCTCTTGGCCGCTTCTCTCCTCTACTTCTCCTCCTTCTTTGTCTGTTTCTGCCTTGGCTCCTTCCTCCACTGTGTGCGAGCGTGTTGCTGGGCATGTGTGTGTGTCTATGTGTGTTTATTGTCCCCCCTCTCGTCGCATTTGGTGCGGCGGCCAGCTGACCATTGTTCCCTCAGGTTTTATCATTAGAGTACGTGTATCTCTTGAGGCTTCTAGAGCAGGCTCAGGGTCTGAGGCCTACTTTTCCCCATAAACACACACACATACACACACACACACACCGTCACCACAACCCTCCCCACCCACCCACATCCATCCTTAAAAAAAAAATCCCCCAAATCCTTCACTCTAACCACAGAAGCCTCGCTCTTAGCGGCCAGAAGTCTCCTCTTCTTTCTCAGTGAAAGTTTTGATGCCGGTGACAAGAAGTAGTGAGAGCCAGAATGTGGACAGAGAGAGGGAAAAAATTACTATGAGCAGCTTTTCAGCACTGCAGCCTCCTCCCCACTAGCAATTAAGAAAAAAATATAAACTCACAAACACACACACACAAAAAAAAATCTGTTATTACCCAAATCCCTGCTGTACGTTGGGTCTGTGTATGTGTTTCTTAGAGTATGTGTGTGTATGTGTGTGGGCTCTGCTGTGCCTCCAGGATGCCCAGAGACGAACTGGCAGCTTGAAAAGCTTTGGCTACAAGGTAAAGCGAGCAAGGCGAGAGAAGGAGACAAAGAGGAGAGAGCAGAAGAGCGAGAGAGATAGAAAGGGAAAAAAAAAGGAACAAGACACAACAACATCCACAAAGGGAGGGCAGGCTCAGCAAAGTGTGGCCAACAGTCACTTTATCTGTGTGATGCTGACAGTCCCCTCTTCATACACACTTTCCAGGAGGGGGGGGGGGGGACCAAGAGAGAGAGGGAGAGAGTGAAAAAGTCTTCAATCTGTACCTTTCGTCGCTATATCTTTTTTTTCCCTCTTTCTTCCTCTCACCCTTTTTCTAAACAATACCTTAGAGTGCAGAACAATTCTACTCTTAATTCCCCCCCCCCCTTCAACTCTGTCTCCATTCAAGCTTCATGTGAACAAGGCCTCGAGCCTCTTCTCTCCATTCTCTTTTCTCTGAAAGTGTTTCACCTTTAAATCCATTCTTCTTCTCCTTCTTCTGAATACTCAAGTCAAATGATAAGCTTCACATGGTCAAGATGATCTTCGACAAGCGTAAAGAAATTTATGAGATCTGTTGGCCATCAATGCGCATACACACACACACACACACAGACAAGGTGAATTAAAGGGGGATTCCATCAAACATGTTATTCTGGAAAACTACATATTTTCCTAATATTTTCTACATCGTTTGATTTAAAAAATATATATTAAGACCTCAATAACAAAGATCATAAAATCTTGTTGTTCCAGAGATGCCTGAGAAAAAATATTTGTTCCCAAATTAAATATGTAATATTAGAGAAATATCATCTAATTTCATAATAAAATAGAAGAAGGAAAAACAATTATTTTAAAACTGTTAAACCACCTCAGATAAAGAATTTATAATTTTCATGGCAACTTAAAGTAATCATAAATGAACATTCTGACAAGAGAATAAACCATTTTCATTTTTACATCCTACAATTAACTAAACTTGTCATCCTTTAATTACCTTTTATAACCTCCAACAACCTGAACCTGACTAATGACCATGACAAATTAAATATTTATAGAATAAATTATTTTCCTCTAAGCGCAGTGTTATTTAATATATTTATAATAGAGGCAGATGAAGGTTATGCAGAAGAAAATTACAAAAAAATGAACCAAAGTGAGTGAATTTTAGAAATGCTGGCAATAAATGAAAAAAAAGAAAAAGAACTTTAAAAGCAAGGCCAATTAAACAAGGAGATTAATGTTTCTCAGCTGTATTAAAGGCTTTTAAAAGTTGGCAACAGGAACAACAAAAAACTTAGAGACTTTTCTCTTAATACGCTTTTCCTTTCTTTTCCTGCTGTACTTGTATGTACAGCCTCTCTGTCACTTTTAGTACCCTGCTCTTCCCCTGGCCTGCAGCAGGCAGTCCTGAGGCCCATAAAGCCAAAACAAAGCCCTGGGAATGTCCTTTACACAGCTTGGACAATAGCGCCGGGGCTCCAGCTTGACAAGTAAAAGAGCTCCGACAAGGCGGTGGCTAATTGCCTGCCCTCCCTCCATTCAGCCGGCCTGCCACACTCCTGCCATCTCCTTTTGTCCCACGTGCACTTTCTTAAGTAAACTGCCAGTTCGCCAGCAAGTGATGGACAGCTCCCAATCACACAGCCACAATGGCATCAACGCCAACAACACAAGAGAGCAGAGGGGGGAGAAAAAAATACTCTATTCACTTCACTGTCTAAGATGTTCGCACGAGACCCAAAAGTGTGCGAGAAAAGAGAGAGAGAAAAAAAAAGGAAGAACAAAAACTTTTACAAACACGGAAACAGAACGGCCTATGACCTTTACAAATTCATTATTTTCTCAAATAAATTTGAAGAGTGTAGAATAAAACAGTAAAGAGAAAATACTACGAAAGCACACACTTCAAAGTGCTGGTCCTATTCTTTTAGCATTTACTATAATAATTACAATATAATTATGTCCTTTTCAAATATCATGTTTGATTAAAAATTACAGATACATTCAGATTTTAGACACGAGCTATAAAATAAATATTAACCCTGATTTATTTATGTTAAAAGTAAGACAGGAATAGCAGGTGTGACAAACCATTAAAATCACTCAAATTTAAATGTTAATTCAACATATAATATTTTAACTTGCTTAAATATAAATAATGTCATTTATTAAATTTATATAATTGTATTTCACTATACAAAGAACAATAATCATATTTAGTTTGATGTCTTAGAATAATACACCCCTGTCAGGCTGTCAAGACAAAGCAATCAAACACTGCCTTTCATTATCCAAATTGTCAATCTGTCACTTAGCAACATAAGTGTTATAAATTGCCAAATGGAGCCCAGAAAAATATCCAATGAATAAATTCAATCAAAACATAATATTTAAAGCCAAACATGCATCAGAAAATAAAGCACAGCTGTAATTAAAATGTTGAAAAGTCTTACCATTTAAAAGAGCTGTATTTGGGATGCTGCTCGGTTCCTGGTTAAAACAAGCATGCTGGCACTCGTGGTAGTGCACAGACTCCAAGCAGACTCCCACCACCATGTCAGCCACTAATCCACTGGGGGGCAGCACCTCATCTACGGCAGCCCCCTCGCTAACGCCCGATGGGTTAAGCCGATAAGAGAGCGGCCGGAGGACCGGGCGAGAGCCAAGGTATGCTGGAGCGACTTAGGACGGCAGCCCTTCAGGTCCCAGAGCGGAGAGGACCGCGAACGGGCGGCCAGAGCAGGCTGTTCACTCTCAGCCCCCTCATGCATTCAAACGCGCACTCAGGCTGCGCTGCTCTTCTCCGCGTCTGACCGGGACTCCCTCTTTCCCCCTCGCCCATCTTCATATCCCCCCTAATAAGCTCTTTTGTGTCCATCTCTCTTTCTTTGATAAGTTGAAAGAACAACAAAAAGAGGGAGAGAAAGAGAGAGGCTTTCATTCAGCAGCTTGGCAGACATAAAGGTAGTGGAGTGCCGTCTATAGGAGTTGCCCTAACTTGGCTAAACTCAAGCAGCGGGGTGTCTCTCGTCATGTCATTAATCCCCAAAACTAGCCACGCTCCATTCACCCCTAGTCACACTAAATTAAATGCAAAATCAAAAACACAAACGCTGGGCAGAAAAAATGTCAGAAAAAAAGGCTAGAGAAAGCATTCCAATCCAGGGCAAAGGGTGTGTGGTGTTGCAGCCACGTTGCCCCTCAGTCCTGCCCGCCGGTAGCCCCAATTTTTGATGTAGGAAGCCCCGAAAAAACACAGTCACACAAAAGACAAAAAAACTGACATTTATCACCAAAAGAGCCTGTCATTGAAGTGCAGCTTTTGCACCTCCAACTCTCCTGCCTTAACTCTTTTAAGACAACTGAGGAGGGAAAAGCAACCCCAACTCCAAAGTCAAACCTGCCAGACAACAAGCCAAACAACAGCAGTTAAAACAATACCAAAAATACCAATAAATGGAAACAAGCCCTGTATGGTTTTCAGGAGAGCTGGCAATAGAAAATTCAACCCGGCCAACTGGTGGCTTGAAGAGAGGAAGCCCACTCTTAAAGCCGTGATCCGACCATCCACTATACCACCGCTGTGAGCCTTTTAACCACAGCAGAAAAAAAATACTATTGATCTTCAAATGGTGATAATTGAAAAGATCAAAACGATTAAACAAAAAAATCAAGAATGTGCTGACTTACCATGTTGTGCTCCTTTTTTGTTGTAAGTTTTTGTTTAAATAAAAAAAAAATATATTTGCTCAAAGATGCAGCATTGGAGGTGTCAAATTTTTGTAGCCGTCTCTTGATCGTATTACTTCCACAGTCCTGGTTTCCAATGCGTCTGAACTTTTTCCCTTTCTCTTTTATTTTGTTTGTGGTACCTAGCCTTTTTTTCCCCTGCTTAAGACTTTAAAAGCCTTCAGCTCAGCAAAGCAGCACAAATTATCTTGCCACCTTGCTCAGCTCTGATGCTTTGGCCGCTAACTTTGGAAGGCCCTTTACTACTGCATCAAAATTAGCATTGTCAAAGCAGTTAATGAATATTAATATTGTATTTGTCATTGGAGCTGGCCCATTGCTGAACTCCAAGTCATCCATCAGGGACAAGATTAAGCACACAATTATTTCTGACTGACAGGGACCAAATCTGGAAGATTTTTTTTTTTCCTCCAACAATTTAAAGAAAAAGACACAACATCATCTTAAGGTACCTCCCATGAGACGAGACAAGATTAATACACTTTTAATGAAGCAAGATTTCATGGTGCATGAACAGCAGGAACCTCAAGAAAAAAAGAGAGAAATATAGAAATATTTCGGCTCTTAATTTTAACAGTTTTTTAAAGGATTCAAATAATAAATTACAAATAATTTTGATGACGGTAGACAAATTTTGAATTCAAAGAACATTCTTTTTTTTTCTTTTGATGAAATACAATGGATTTATTCTCCTTGATTTTCTTTTTTTACAAGACGTGGATTTGATTTTAAGAGAAATAAGATGTACAAGCGCTGCACCAGGAACAACTCTGGCGCTAAATTTAACATGAAACATTCATTAAAAACCCTGGACCTCCGGCGCTCTCGGCAGAGCCTGACGGAGCACCGACCGCTGAGGACCACACAGGCAGCCTGCATCAGCACCACCCGCTGCAGCATTTCAGCTCCATCCAGGAGCTTTCTCCCTGCTCCGCCACCCGCTTCTCACAGAACGGCTTCACACTAGGAAGCACGGCTCTGTCACATACGGCTCTCTGCACAATTTTCCAAACTGTCATCAAATATGTCACAAATGCACAATTTTAAACACGTTCTAAATAATGATGCCATTTCAATTTCTCTGGGAAGAAATATTTCTGGAGTGGCTAAATAAATATAATTTTCTCTGGTAAAATACATAGATAATTTTTGCATGAACCAAAAGCATTCCTACCTGCACCTTTCTTGAAAAATTAAGCAGATGACACGCCATCTACTCCAATTCTCTCTCTCAAAAGCATTGCAGCATCTTTTGCATGATTTTACAAAGAAAACACTTTTCTTTTTTCTCACATACTGTTAATTCTGAGCAGCACAGAGTCGAGCTTTGCATCCTTTTCCCACAATTATTTGATTAATTTTCTCTGTTCAATCATTTTTAAAATGAGGGGAACGGCCGATTGCAAAATCTTATTTGGAGCACATTAGAATCTATTTTCTGTTTGCGCCCTTCGGAAGAAAATAACTAAAATAAAGTGAAAAGCATTGAGGGGTTTCACAAAAAATGGCAGATGTGGGGCACTAATGCCAGCAGCCCAGTGAATTGGTGTGAGTGTGGGGGTCAAGCTGCGGGCTCACCTTGGAGTGCCGGGCCCCTGCCGACCACCCTGCAGGCTCCCTAATACCATTAGCAACCCTTAGATGAACATACTAAATTGGCCTTTTGTTCTCCAGGTGCCGATCCGGCCTCACCAACCCACCGGTATCACGGCACCAAATACAGATGGTGTTGCAGTTTTCTTCAATGAATAGCGCGCATAAGAAAGCGCTCCGTTTTCCTGATTCCTCCTAACTCCAAAAAGCCGTCGGCATTGCCGTATTTTTTTTTCTTCTTGTTGTTCAATGCGTCGCTCACATTAAAAACTTAAGATATGACTTCAAAATATTTTTTCACAAATGTACTTAAAAATGTTTCATATAATATATATTATTATACACATAATTTGCTTATATTCACAGGATTTCATAAGAAGTCAAATGAATTAGATTTATTTCAATTCAGCAGTAAAAAAATAGGAATTCAATAAGAGACAAAACTGATTTAAACATAAATAAATTGTAATTTTTTGTTACACTAATTAGAGCATCTTAAAAAGTGTTTTGAGCTAGAATAATTAAATGATTTCTAGCTCAGCATAACAAATTAAATATTTGATAAATAAAATACCAATATTGTATATCAGAAAACATTCATTCAAATTAATAAATAATGCCTTTATAATACAAACATTAAAAATATGGATATAAAATGTAGATATTAACATTTTAATGACAGCAAAGGAATGCTGGAAATGAAATTCTAAATAAACAAATGATCTTTTAATTGTTGTGACACAAGCACAGACACTGATTAAGTGCTCACACGAGGCTGTCTATGAAAACAGGCACCGAACACAGAATCCCACCGCAGCCTAATTCAAGTTGAGAGCCTAAAACAGGTCCAATCTAGGTGAGGAGGAGAGAAGGGAAGAGAGAGACGAGAGGGAGCAGAGCAGGCAGCTCTGTGGCCCAGCGTGATCACATCAGCGCTAGTATCAAATTAACTCAGCGACTTTGAAACTTATTGATCTGCTATTAAGACACTAGTGAACTTGATGAAGTGAGTGCTGTAGGTGACTCTGGGACTTCAAAGTCTCGCACCAGCCACATAAAACAAGCCACTTTGATCCCCGCTCCGCTCCTCGGATCTGGAGAGGGGGCTTCAGAGGAACCCCCCAATTCTACTCTCCTCTCTTCTCTCACTCACCCCGAGCCCAGACTCCAGCTCTCTTTCCCTTCCTAGTCTGCTGATGCCCCAAGAACCGGCAAAAAGGCACCGGTGCCACACAATGTTCAATCACACTACGTTTTACAGAACAGTCAGCAAGTTGAGAGCACAGTAGTGTACAGTGGTGCAGACAGATCAGCTTTCTGATTCACTGAGAAATAATAAACCAACACACACACACACAGAGACAGACACAGACACACACACACAGAAAATGCAATATGATGTCAAAACAACTACTAGAATACAGCGGCCATCTAAGCATATTGGCATTAAAATTCAGTGTCGATAAGAAGGGGATTCTTCATGCCAAATACAGCATGTAATAAGGTCGGCGATGAGAGAGACAATGCAGAGTGGGAGATAGCAGCACCATTGTGTGGTGAATACATCCCCCTCTTCGCTTAAGGCAAGTCTTCCCACTACATTAAATACTGTGTGCTGCCAATCACACCTGCCTTTTTTTCATTTTGTGCCACTGGGTGGAGGTAGTAGTTAATGTTTTCAACATGCACCGTATCACTATAATATACCGAAGCAGACACAAACCACAACCGGCCTGCAGAATACTTGTCCTCTCTGGCAGCTAAAACCATTATGAGACAAATGTTAAAAAAAAAAACAAAAAAAAAAAAACAAGAAAACAAACAAACAAAAAAAATATATTTTCCTCCTCATTTTGCAACCAGATGGCTCGCAGAGCTGAGAAACAAAAAATCTCAAGTTCTCCCTCCAGTGAGCTGCTAACTTAGCAGGACTGAGTAAAATAAATATTAACGGCTAAATTAATCATCGGCAGGACAGTGTTTGCGCTCAGGCTCCAGTGCTCACAGGCAGGGTGTGTGTGTGTGTGTGTTTGTGTGCGAGTGTGTCTGCACTTGGAGTGCCGGGGCTAAGCTGCGTCTGTTTAATTAAGAGGGGTAAAACAGATGACAAATGCGAGACAGTTAAACATTTAATGTGTGCTTATCTCCCCCCTCATTTATTTAGTTGGGAGAGATTCAGAGTGGGTGGCGTTTAAGAGTGATGCGCCGGCGAAACGCTGGTGGAATTAGAACGCAGCCCTGTGACAAGTCAGCAAGCAACACACAGCCATTTCCTGACAATTGTTTTGACGTTTCGCAACTTAATTCTGTTTGATGAGAAAGAAAGGGATTACGTGATAAATCAAATAAACACAAATACGGGATTCTGCTACACAGCTGTTTGTCAAAAGCAAAAATAAATAAATGAGTTTCAACGTAAATGACATAGTGTCACTTAATTATGGATATAGTATTTTTAGCAGCATTGCCTAAATTGTCACCAAAAAAAACAAACAAACATGCAATTAAAAATGCAACTGTATCAAAGGCCTAGTTTCTCCTTCATTTCACCTGACAAAGATTTAATTTTTTTTCTGGATGATCCCCATTGTGTATCTGGTGCTGATGCACATTGCCTAGAGTCAATGTCAAATCCCAGCTCCAATAGTCCCGCAAAAAATACAGAACGAACAGTGCCCGCGGCACATACATCCCTTTACTCAACCCACTTGCAATATCTCACCCAAAGTTATCGCTTCCAATGTGACAATGTTAAAATAAAAAACAAAAAAAAAATATTATATATATTTATATATAGAGAGAGTGAGATAAAAATGGGTGGCAGGGGTGGGGGTGGGCGGATGGGGGAAAGAGAAGCTGAAGTTAAAAAAGCAAAAAAGAGGGAGAGGGAGAAAAAGAAGAAAAGGAGGAGGAGGAGGAGGTAGAGGAGGGAAAAAAGCCCTGTGCCACGAGCATATATAAGAGAAACCTTCACCAATTAGTGGGGAGAAACGGGAGAGGGAGCTGCCGCGGCGTCGGCACTCAAAGAGCCAGGCCTCGCGGCGAAGCTGTCATGTCGGCAGGATTGATCAACAGGCCTGCTATTTCTAATGGCATGTTGTCATGAAGCTGCAGCCATGGGGAGCCACCTGCCTCAGTCCTCGCACAGCACTCTGTGTATGTGTGTGTGTATGTGTGTGCATGCAACATGGGGTTGGGGGTACTGCAGCAGCCATACCTATTCTGTGCCCATATATCTTTTACTAACAATTTGAAAACAGCCTGGAATCCTCCTCCCACTCTCTGGCAGTCTACCTTGCCTATCCCTGAAGGTGGAAGAAATGTGCCATCCTGGATTGTTCTTTATTCTCACACAGCAGAGCCAAGCTATTGTAAAATCCTACACAATGGATACAAGATGTATACTGTGCTGTGTGGAGGGAAAATGTAAATGAAAGCAAAAGGTTTCGGTAGTTTCGAAATAAAAATAATAATTCAGTCCAAATACAAATGCCTGCCTTTATCTATTCTTTTTGATCAATTTCACTTTATTCATGGAGAATATTTTCACCGCTCGACAAATTAATTCCTCAGTCGTACATTATAAAACAGAACATTACATGGGTAAAACTATCCGAGTTATCATCTGAAAACCATTGCATTTGATTATAGCTCATTTCCTTTATGTAAAAAAAAAAAAAAAAAAAAAAAAAAAAAAAAGCTGTCAAATAAATCAGCAGACAATGGAAACCCGTCTGCAAAATGCCATCGCAGGAAAAGCACAATAAGACACAAGGAAATTGCTTTATAAAAAAAATCAGTCACGTTATCCTCATTTTTCAGTAATGCGGCAGCACAAAAAAAAAAAAACCCGAAGGCTTGCTTCGTTTTTAGCCTCGGCGGCCAAACAAGACCGAGCCTCGCCAACAATAAAAAAGTCAAATAAAAGTTACAGAACTTGAGAGTTCAAGGTAGCGCGGGTTACTTGGAGTGCGTGTCACGTACAGTTAACCTTTTTATCGGGCATGCCTGTGGTCTCATCAGTCGATGAAATTCTTTGCCCGCGGCGGTGGCTTAGCCGAGGGACACGGACCAATAGAAAAATATTTCATTGTGTTAGCATTTCAAATGGCGAGTGGAGGGTGGAGAGGAGGGCATTTGGAGGGGCGGTGGGGGAAGAAGCTCTAACCGATCGTTGCCAGCGGAATTAATTGCCTATTCTGAGAATAATGTCCCTTATCCACGATCCTCGGAGGGCCCAACGCTAGCAGAGGCCACTTTTTTTTTTCTTTTTTTTTTTTTTTGTTTGGTGTCTTCAAAAAGAAGAGCGCTTAGGGGTGCTGGCCGTATTAGGGGTTTAGCTCAGTCCCCTTTAGGCCGGGAAAAATAATCAGAAGCACTGAACCAAACTCAACTAATCCGTACCCCAATTAAAAACGCGGAATCCATTACACCTTTACGTTAATGTGAATCGACAAAGAAATACTTTCAAATAATTATACATTTATTAAAAATCGGCAAATTCGGACTAATAATTTGATTATTCGATGAAATTCATTTTAAAGAGAAAGACCATGAGAAAGTACGACAACTACGTTTGGCTTTCAGCCAGCGCTCGATAAATGGCTCAAGATGGAGCGACCCCGGTGGTGCTTCTATCCCTTTATTTAAGGGGATTTAAGTTCAGGCTCTGTTACACATTGGCCAAGCATATGCAATGACCCTAACTGATATTGGTGCATCTTTTAGCCACATCTTAATCTAACCTTTGTAAAGCTCTGTGGCTTTTCAAACTCAAAACAGCATTAACAACAAGCATTGTTTGGAGCGAGGAAGGAGACAGCCCTGGGAGACGACTCCACAGAAAGGCTGGACCCGGGCCGGGGCAGGAGCCCTCTGGAAAAACAGCTGCTTATGCACTCCAATCAGTGGGAAAACAAAACCAAAACCCAACTGCTAAGAAGGGAGAAAAAAAAAACATCGAGATTTTTTTTTTTTTTTTGAGGTGGAGGGGGCATCCAAAACGCTCCATCCCTCCATATCGACCTCTACGGGCCCATTCGTGCTAGGTGTCGATTTCATCCTTCGGCAGATGGACGGACGAATTCGCAGCAGTCCCCATTACACGCCTCTCCTTCGCTCATTGTGAATTCAGTCAACGAAGTCAATCTTATTAACTTCCGCGCCGGTTCACACATGACATTTTCTTCAATTTTCTCGCCAACATCAAAAACATCAATTAGCAGCTCGAAAATGGGAAGGAGCGAATGACAGAGCCCGATAACGCCGACTTATTTGAAGCCGAGGGTAAATCTATTCTCCAGTTTTGAATGTGTTCATTACAATTGCATTTTCAAAGAAGACCTCCAAATAGCAAAGAAATTAAATTTATCTCCTAGAAATGTCCAGAAATTGTTTTTTTTTCTCCCCCTTTCTTTCTTTTTTTTTTTTTTTTAATCCCGTGTCTATCTCTCAGCCTCAGTGGGTGACACAAAGCATTGTGGTGCTGCATTTTCTTTTTCTCATTAGAACAGATCACAACTCCCACAGAAGTTGAAACCCTATACTGTAACCTCTAGTGTAACCCGTAAAAATTATTTTAAAAAGGAGTCCAACATTTCTTTAGGAAGAAAAAGAAGCGATGAAGTAGCTTGCGAGGGACCTACAGTTTTAACAAAACATACCAGACGCTGATAAATGCAGTATCTATTTTTACCCTATGAGGGGAGCTACTATCAGATTAAAGAAATAAAACGCTTTATAGGAGGGAAAAAGCTACGTTGTTTGTTTTTTTGTTGAGGTTTTTGTGTATTTATCAATCTTCAAAATCAATCTTCACATCAGCATTTATAATTTGATATATAGACACATTAAAATTTTTAAAAATCACCTTATTTTGTTTATCCTGGAGCAATATTATCAGAGGATTCTTGTCCAAGTGAATATTTGTGTAAATAAAAGAATAAAACTTTTTGTAAAATATATATATTATAACTATATATTTAGGACATAAAACTATTTAAAAACATATTTTTTAAAATGTTATCCTAAATATATTGATTATTATTATATCCTGTACATCTTGCATATCAATAATTTAAGAGAGCAAGTCATCCTTTAAAAAAATAAGGTTTTTTTTTTTTTTTAAATAAATGTGTAATATATTGCAATTTATAATCTTGTAAACCAATCTAAGATTTTTGTAACCTATTTATACCATTTATGTGTATTTTGCTGGGTGACTGTTGTTTTGTTTCATGCAAAACAAACACATCAGCCAAAAACCCAACTTCCATCTAAACTACCATTTCATCCACAGCCTTCATTGATCCTGCTACTCCACATCACGCTAACATCAAAATGTGAAATACAAACCTACACATTAATGAAGCTCTCTCATGGCTCAACTCCTCTGCCTCTCATCGCTGATGAACATGTAACTCAATAAACCTCAGCCAGTAACCTTTAAGTAAAAGGCTATTTTTTGCCGATATCCAAACATTGTCAGACGGCTTCCTCATGCTTGAGTTACATCTCCGAGGGGGTGAACAAAAGCAACTTTAGTGGCTGTGGAAAGACACTCATAATGCGGGGAGGCGGGGGGGGGAGAGGGTCGGTCGCATACGGATCACGTTCCTCCGGCCCATTGATTTCTGATCTTTTGACATTATTTAGTTGCTTTTTATTTTCTTGGCCGTCTTTTATTCCATGTCACAAAAGACAGAAATGTCCAAACAAGTGATGTTAGGAATATCTACTATCTGTCAAAAGAGCAGGCTTTTCCCGGCATTAAAGCGACCAAATGCTCTGACGCAGTGCCGAGAATCGGCGGGATGAAAATATCACTCTTTATAATGGAGGCTAATCAGATTTCGGATGCCGTTTGCCTTCTAGCTAAAAGGAGATGGAATCATGCGGAGCAATAGGCCTGTAACCAATACACTCCTAGTTCATTGCCGTTCTGACCCTATGACAAAAGGCCTGCACTCTTTCCCTCACATCTGATCTACAGCAAACATACAGCCAAGAAAAATGGGTCACACTGTCAAAATCTAAAAAATATATAAATGTAATTTTTACCATCATTTTTGTTCTCAATAGATATGGCTGAAGGGACAAAGCGGGCAGAGAAAGACGAGGGGATGCATCTGTAATACGGCTGTCGGCTGAATGTTGAACACACAGTAGTGATCAGTTCCATTAAGCGGGGATTTGATCATCTCCCCCGTGCGCATTCACTGCCCGGCTTCAGATTAGATCACTGTGAAAATGGTCAAATGGTGTGTTTATCTCTCTGTAATTATTTTGATGCAGATGACAGAGATTGGTTGTTTGCATGTGGCTTGATGAGTGTGCACAGTGTGAGCCAAGACATGCACACACAAACACTGGCGCTCTCGTGAATGCACACAGACACACATACAGACACACTGGCGTGGAAAAGAGCTGAATGGTTCCTCTCGATGCCATTAACCCATTAGATAGTTTCAACAAAAGGCCTGAAAAAAAATGTTTTACATGCGAGGCAAAAAAAAAAAAAAAAAAGTCAGAGCACAGTGCACATTCAATTACCGCGCCATATTCCTTAAGTTATGACTAATATTAATGTTCTTGTTGGGTTGACACAAATGGACTATTAATGAGATTGAAAGAGAAAACCCCAGGCAACAATGGAATGTGTTGAGCTAAGCTAAGAGAAAGTAAGAAAACGCTACTGCACATATCATATTTTGTAGTGCTTTGATGGTAAAAGTTAAACAATTTGTTCTCCCCATGTTGTAGAAAAACAACATCAACACTGTAGAGACAAGTTACAGCCTTTATAGTTAACTGACGCAACGCTGGAGTTGATTTCAGGAATATTGTAATTGATGGTACCTGAAATAATTTGCAGAACAACTCTCCTACCTCCTGCCTCTTTTGTGTGAAAGAGATATTTCTGTATTTCCAGCTGCTGTTGCACTCAGGATGCCTGTCAACCATGTGGTGACCTTGAGTATATTGGTCTTAATCCTGAGGGATAACTTTAAGATCCACTGCATACTGTTCCTGAGCTGATAAAAAATTCAGAGTTACACGAGATCGTCCGCGCGATGGATCCTTCCTCTATCTTGCCCCCGTTCTCAATCATCACCTCCATTTTCACTTCACTCGAGTTAGGCTGTGTCACTAGATTACTGGCCCTTCGTATCTACCTTTCCAATTACTTTTAAGAGTTTCGGATGGACAAATTTGTGCTTTCATGTCCCGTGTTAGCAGATGAGTCGCTGCTTCTGGCCATGAAAGGAGAGTTTTTAATGAGCTGAGGTGAGGTTAATTGGTTCGCTAAGATCCTCTGAGTCATGTGCCTCTATATGAAATTAAGTCCATTTCCTGGAGTTTCCCCGGACATATTTAATAACAAACACTTCAGCCCAATTTTCATTTCCCACAGAGAGGAGAGAGGGTGGGGTGGAGGTAGGTGGGGGGGGGGGGGGGGGGGGGGGTACAGGGAACAGGCGGTGGAGAGGTGTTTGGTTGTTTGTGCTTGTGTTATTTGCCTTTGCTGCCCCACATTGTAAATGCTATCTGTGGTTGTGTTTCATCAAAGACCAATGGTGTAATGCCAGCTCCCATTCCCATAAAAGTCCCATCACTAATTAACAGAAATAAAGTAGAGTTTTTCACATGCACCTGAAAGCTAATTACAAGCCAAATACTCCAAATACTTGTTTGTTTTTCAAACTGTAAATTCCATGAGGTTCAACACTGTAAATGAATGTGCTTACACATCACATACACACCTCAACCCTTGGTTTTGCTTTCTTAAAGTTCTCCATCAATGCCCAAGAACGGAAAAGATCTTTGCTTTTATTGCATCTCAACAAATTGTTAACAAGCAAAAATTAAGTTTCACACGTAGCCGGGTATGCTCATGATTTTTATGGAGTGTTATAACATTACTGTCAGATCCATTGAATGCCTACATACCTCAAATATTTAGCGAAGGCAGCTGTAAAATATCTGCACAATTTGGTTTGTGAGGAAAAACACATTTAGGTTAATTAGTTTCAATTCAGATGTGTATTTTGAACTGAGTTAAAAAGTCAGAAAGAAGAAAAGACCCTGTGAAGCATGAAAACATTGTTTCTTATGGTGAGCACGTCCCGCTAACCTTCTGGCTGCCCCTGTGTGTATCTGTTTATAATGTGACAATGAGACTGCATGAAGCTTTTGCTATTGTTTTTATTTCTCTAACAATAGGGCTACATTTGCAGCAGTCCGCTGATCGCTGCTGTTGATTCAATGCAAGGCTACCCCTGCGTACACACCACGGAGCACTAATCTTCCTCAAATGACTGGGCCTTTCACTAGCTATTAGGAACTACATGATGTGAATCTGCTCAGACTTAAAGACCTTGTAATCAACACTGGTGCAAATGTGTTAAGTTCAGTGTCTCGTTGAAGGGGGTTCAATGGTCCTGACAGTGTAATTACGGGTTGCCACCACAACGCAGCGGCCAGCGCACTCGACACTAATTCAATCCATCTTCATTTCCAAGAGCAACGCCCCTACCATTGATGGATAGTTATCATTAGAGAGTGACAAAGCACTGAAATAACTGAGGCGTGAGCGGCAAAGTGTGTAAGTGTGTGTATGCTGGGTGTGAAGTCAGGGAGCAGCAGGATGTGTCCCCTCAGACACACACTATTGCCTTAGACAGCAGGATTATATATTACTATAGGGATGAATAGGAAAAGACGGGATGGGGGAAGAACTTTGGGTCAGGGAGCAGGGTTGTATCCTTCACACCCACACACATGCACACACACACACACACACACACATAAATAAATAATATCCACATAGAGAATGTGTACGTGTTCACATACACACACAAACAGTTTGGCTCAGTGTGACCCTGACACACAGAGAGGCTATGGCTCGACTCACCAGCCTTTTATAGCATGCTGCTCAGACTGCTGACAGACACACACACACAAACACACACACACACACACACTCGCAGGTCTGGGCACAGTCTACAGCCAAACACTAAACCACAGGCAGTGATTGAGGCCGACTGGTCTGCTCCTCTATATTTTCAGTCTATATATTCAGTCCACCCTTGGCTGTATATCTTAATTATGTGCTCTGCCTCTTTTCATAAAAGAAGGGGTGACAGAGTCAGCTAGTCAGGCACTGGTGCAGCAGCAGGACACTGAAATGAGGCCCTTCCAGTCTTTATGGGGCCTCCAGCTCAGCCACTGCATCATTACATGACTTTTAAACTGTGGACAAAAACAACGTGGAAGCCTCCTTCCCCGTGTCTTTCCTGGCATAACAAACCTTGCACACAATTGAAATCATCCTGTTTGTGGCATTTATTTTTTTTTGTATCAAGCTGTATGCCTTCAAAACAAACTGTAACTCAAAAACTTTTTGGGAAGACTAACAGGCTGTGAAAAGCTGTAATGAGTAAATAGCTCAAAGGGTAGAAGGGGGAACAAATGGCCTGAAGAATTTTAGCACAGTGTTGTGCTCAATGTGATTATCTCTCCTTTTTCCTTGCGGGTCGCAGCTTTAGGGGTCACCCCTGTCTCATACTCTCCATCTCTCTCTCTCTCTCTCTCTCTCACACACACACACACACACACACACACACACACACACACACACACACACACACACACACACACACACACACACACACAGGTTAGGCTTTGCCATTTCAATGACTCAATCACATTTGGAGCTCTCCATCGATTGTGCTCAGTGACCTAGCAAAGGCCCATGTGGCGAGTGCCTGCCCCACCTCTCTGAATTAGACCACGTTTGAATGGAAGCCACTACCACGGTCGCCCTGTCCGATAGCCAGGAGGTGGTGCTACCGGAATGTGGAGCACTACTTCGTCTTTTTTGCTTAAAGCGCTTGAAAGGCAAGCGGGGATTTGTTTGGTAGGGGTTTTTTCATAATAGTGGGGATTTAAAAGGCTTTTCTGACACCTGGAGTTGTAGACACTTCCTCAAAGACACAGACGCACTCTGTTTTACTGTCGGTGTCGATTTAGCGGCAGAGAGCGCTGAGAGGTTCACAGTCAGGTGATGCTGCCTGCTTGAATGCATAAGATTCTCAGACTTGTGAGCTCTTGTTCAGTTGGCTCACTCTAAGGAATGAATGGGTTGCTACATCCCTCCAACCTCAGTGTACATTCACCCATGCAATTAAATTTGATGCTTACTCATGCACATTCCTAATGCGCTATTATACACTCACATATACCGTACATTTGTACAACAGCTTTGACGATTTGTACACATGCATGCAGGCATGAGCTCAGCGGCCAATGTGCTGCTGTAGACTGGCTGGCCTACTTGCAGACCCTGCAGTTTGTTTAGCAACACTCCTTTTGACGACGCCCGAAGGGTGCAATTAAGCCCAATTAGAGCCTGTCGGTTTTATTAAGAGGCACAGACTGGCCAGGCTCGGGGGCAGTGAGGGGTAGAGAAGGGAGGAGGAAGAAGAGAGGGAGGAGGAGAGACTCCAGCACCGGGCTACTGCTGCTCTTGAGGAACTAGGCAAGCACAGCTGAGAGGAAACTGGTGTAAATATACTGTATGCCAACTAAACAGGCACTAAACAGAAATGACAGCCAGTTAGACAACATGACTAACTGGTGTCGGACTAAGAATTGCCAATGGTCTTATCAAGTCTTCATAAGCAGGTCAGGTTCAGCAATAACCTCAGGTGCTCTCAGTTCAAATACACAGAGATTACCTTTATGATGCCACATAAAAACTACTTAAAAGTACAGTTTTGTGATCAGAGAACCAGAAGGGATCAATGGATGACAAAACCGGCTCGTCTATAAATACTCACTGGCTACAGTGAATGCAGACATGTGTGGATGCAGATGTCACAAAGCATTTTCGGAAGGGGGTTAGGGGGTGGTGGCTGTGTAGTTATGTGAGCCTGCCCTGATATATTAGTGTAGTTGTGAATAGAGCAATACAGCTGGCTGGGAACAAAAACTGCAGCATCTCTTTCATCAGCAAATCAAATATAAAAAAAAAAAAGAACGCAAATGAATGTATCATTTTCCCCCCTCACAATTCCTTTTCCGTCGACCCCTCGACAGAGATGTTTACAGATAGCTATCATTCCCCCTCTTTTTCACATTTGCGCTTGGACATGTTTCAAAAGACCGGGCCTTTTCATCTCCCCTCTCGCTGTGAGGAAATTTGCTCCTTAATGGCTTTCAAAACAGGAAGCGCAGACAATAAAAAAGGAGAAGTGAGAAGAACGCTTCGCTCCCCAGTCCCCCCCTTCAGTCGACGCATCCTTTTGCGGAGCTGAGTACTACAGCACACTGCTGCTGTGCCAAGGTGCCAACTGTGCCAGTCACACTGACCTCCATCTGCAGGCAACTTGATACCATCTCTCCAACCGCCGCATACACCCACTGAATGGGTTTGCTCAGTCACAGTGAAGTCTGAATGCCATTCAAGGCTCAGGCTTGGAATTGTGTTTCGAGTTTGTGTGCTATTGTATTCTTTGTTCACAGCTGCTGTGTAAAAAAATCCTTTATCACCAAACTGAATACTAAAAGGGTTGTATTGGAGGAATGCACACAGGAATACATTACTGCCAATGTGCAAATCATTCCACTATCAGGCAAATTAGAGTTGATTTTTCACAAGTCTTTATCAATGACCCTCAGAAGAGTAAGGTTGAACTGCTACGGACTGGCACAAATTACTACTTAGGATAGTCTCTTGCCAAGTACTAGGCTTACTATTTTAATAGTATATGTAGGTGTCTGTTTACTCATGTTGTATTCATAATTCCGCCTCCTGCAGGGCATCCGTGTCCACTGAGTGCCCTTGAACATGCCATGAGTAGTCTTTCTGCGCCTCAACTAAAAAGAGACCTGAAAGACAGCTACACACGCTTCCGCACAGTTGGATAAAACAAACCTTAACCACACAACTCAACCTCACCAAAGAACTTGCTTTTTTTTCAAAAGATGTTCAGAAGAATGTTTTTTTCTCTCTCTCCTCGTCTTTGCTTTTTCTCTCCCTGGGTAAAACAAATGCATCATTTTTCAGTAAAAAAAAAATATAGATATATATATATATATATATATATATCTTTTACTCCCTCTTCTCCCTCCCATTGTGCCATTTCCGTGTATGGAAGTGTTCCCTCCCATTGATTTTCTCCCAGCCAGGGCCCTACCCAACACGAGCCGCTTCCTCGCTTGTGTCATCTCCTTGTGCCTTTCTCCTTTTAACTGCATTTTACTCTTGTGGCATAATGTACAACTGCCAAACTGGCGGTGGGGAGGGGGTTGCAATGGGAGGAAAAACTGATACACGCGCTCAAAAGTTTCGGCTATTGATTTCTTTTTGATGCAGATGGGGAAAAAAGAGAACTGTTCAAAGCTGCGGGGAGCCTTTTTGATCACCACTACAGTCGAGCCAGTTGGTAATGTTGTTGGTAGTAAGGCACAAGGATAGTGCATGTTTGTATGTGAATTATATTGCTTTGTTGTGCGTTGTGTTTTTGTGTCGACCTCTGATTCCACACGGTCAGTAGGCTTATTAAATCTAAATGTGACCAATGCGCACTCTCGTCAAGGCTCGCTGATGGGCTTGCATCATCGGTGCGCACAATCGCCTGGAGAAAGTGTCAGCTCTGATGGAGAATGTCAAAATGTTCAGATTAGGCCTACAGCTCCATCTCAGAAAAACAAAAACTGCAGGCTTATGAGAAAGCACAAAGACGGGCAGGACTACTCAAGGGAGTTGCCGGGTTTACAGAGCCAAGGAAAAGAAGACTGAAATGTGCAGCACAATGAATGAGGGGGATATGAGAAAGAGTGATATATGTCGGGAATATTCCTGACATCCCTATACTCAAGACAGGATACCAAAATCAAAAGCACCACAGAGCCATGTGCAGAGATCCAGAGATGCAGGGGAAAGCTAGCAGGTGTGTTTTCCAGCCACTGCAGCTCCTCATCCACAGCTCCTGCACCCTGCTCTGCTGGTCCTCTGTGATGTATGCCTGTGTCCACTGGGGGCTACAATTAGCCCATCAAACTCATTCCAGCCGGGAATCCACGCCGCCTCTCCAATCCCCTTTTCTGGCTCTCCGAAGCCTGGGCTCCTCCAAAGAGACAGGCAACTTGTAAGACTAGGGGAGGTAGCCTTTGATGTGCCAGGTTCTGCTGAGGCCTCCCTTTTTGCTCATATCAATGCTGAGGAGATACAATTAAAATGGCGGAAGAGGCAGGCTGACACGGCAGTACACGATCGTGCAGCTCGTGTGCCATGAGCTCAGCTGTGCACCTAGGACACTGGCCCTCGCAGGTAGGGGGTGCACGTCAGTGTTAGATCAGATATCAGTTCCCCAGTGATTTGTGAAGCAATGAGCAGTCACACGCCAGTTTAGAGATGTTCTTTATGCCTGTGCTATAAATCTGTCTTCTCCTGTCTTCCAATTGGCTGGCGCTGTTTCCGTCTGTGTCTGTCAGTTCAGAGCATTCTACCCTGCAGCAGAAGTGCAGCATTTCACAACCTTTTCTGGCCTGTTACTCTGCATTTACTTAAGTGCTGAAAAGATTTGCCTATTGATCAATAGAGAATTAATCTTTCATTGTTGAAGTAATTAATCAAGCAAAAATATTTGCTTCTCAAATGTGAGAATTTGTTCATTTTGAATTGCATACCTTTTTGGACTGTTGGTCGGAAAAAAACAAGCCATTTGAAGACACTACCTGGAATATTTTCCTAATTTTCTAACATGAAAACAATCATTAGTTGCAGTCCTAATTAACTTCACAACAATTAGAACAATTAAGAGTTGTTAAGCTGCATTTAAGTTTGATATGCCCCCCCCCCCAGATCACAAAAAATCTATTGTATGGAAGTGAGAATACACTTCAAACCAATTTCTTCCTCAACAATAAATCTAAATATATACATTTTGATTCATCGGAGAGAAAGAAACTGTAGGCCAGCGGTTCAGATGGGCTGCAGTGTTACGTTGTATAAGACACAAGCTCCACTTCTGTCTCTGCTCCAGTGGGGCTCAGTGGCAGACAGCCAGGTAATTACACAGCACTGACTACCAGTCCGTAGAAAAAGGCCTACTACCACACACACATACACAAAAACACAAATTTGCATGCACAAAGTATACATATCACACAATCCCACCTGCACACATATGATCTTTCTCCCATTCCCTCTCCTTCTCCTCATACACACACACACACACACACACACACACACACACACACACACACACACACACACACACACACACACACACACACACACACACACACACACACACACACACACACACACACACACACACAGGCCCCTGACGCTGAGCCAAACACAAGGACTACATTATATCAAGGAGGATTACAATGACTCCAACCTGACCCGGCTCCACAGCCGCCCTGCCTCTGGCGTAAGTGTGCCTGAATTTACTGTTTGAGGTAAAAGACTGTCCACAGTTTAAACAGGTGTGTACTTATGCAGATGTTCATCTTGAACATGTGGTTTGCATTAGCTGCTGCAGCGGGGCCAATGTGAGCTTTCACCGGAGCAGGAGTCAAGCCCAGCATGTCATTTGGGGTTGATGATCTATTCACTTTCAATTCCCTGGATTAAGGAAGTGAATTCTTTTCCTTGAAATTCCAAAATGTACATGTATGAATAAACTATTCAAAACTACCCTCATGCAAAATGTAGGTAGACTGCTGTAAGCTCTTCTGTATTTTTGCGTTTGTTTCAGTTTAAGAGCAGAGGTGGTGACAGATTTATTGCTGATGACTTTGCAACGCTTTCTTACACTTTTTATCTGCTCTGTTTCATTCATTTGCTCGAGGGTGCACAAAATCTGGTATAACATCATTTTTTCTTTAGGTCCTTGCAACAACTTCAGACAACCAAACACAATGGTGCATGGCAGAGTAATTACAAACTAACACAAAGTCTGAGGACTGAAAGATATTTTAAAGGTGCAGCGTGAAGGATTTAATGGCATCTAGCAGTGAGGTTGCAGACTGCAACTAACTGAGTACACCTGCCTCTCCAATTCCAAGTGTGTAGGAGAAGCTATGGTGGCTGCAAAACTTGCATGTTGCATGGCGGTGCAACATGGAATAGGACCTGCTCCCTATGTAGATATAAAGGGCTCATTCTAAGGTTATTTTCATGGGATTATACACTAATTAAAAATACTTATTAATATTATATTCCATTTCTGCCAAGTCCATTACATATTAAATTATACACACTGTATCTTTAAATATCCTTAAGAGTTGATTTGAACAGTTTATTTTATTCTTCACTGTTCCCAAACAGGCTTGGTTTTATTAAGTGTACACTGTAAAATAAAAACATCAAGAGTATAATGATAATTCATTATGATAACATGATTATTTCCATTGTAGTAGCACATTAACATTTCAAAACCTCCATATGAAGTTGTAAATTGAATGAATATATGGCAACAACAAGGGTTAGCCTTTTCAATCTGACATTACAAATGCACCAAAAAGTGACTTGGCATAAAGGCAAGTAAATTGCACCAACAAAACAAAAGGGAAGTCATGCTTCAAGGAAGCAGGAGGTATTCTCTGTCCCTTGTTGGTTATTCCAGACTTTTTCCGAAGAAAGAATCTTGTTTAACAAAAAACTGCCATGGATTCCAGTGAATGTCAGTGAGAATCAAGCAAGCTATTCATGCTGCCAGTTGATTTAGGCACGCCTCGCTACACACCAATCAGCCTGGCCCCGGCCTCGCCAGCCACTCACTTGTCTGCCATTCCAACACAAGATGGAGACAGTGCCAAAAGTTCCAATTAAAATATCCATTTGTGATGTCTGTGCAGAAGAAAAAGATCAACAAAAAAAACAAGTACCAGGCTTTTTCGATAGCGTAGGAGAAAATACAACAAAAGCTGCCAAAATTCTGTGGACAAGCCACATTCTTAAGAGTTTTCTGTCTACACAAACTAAATAAGTGTGAAGTGTGTGTATGTAGGCAGTGTGTGTGTGTGTGTGTGTGTGTGTGCGCGCGCATGAGAAAGAGAGACAGACAGCGTGTGCGTGCATGGGAGTGGGAGCGTCTTGTTATGGAGGAACAGAGCATGTTGCAGATAAGAGGGCGACGCTGTTCAAAGAAAAAGGCAGGCCGGTAAAGTGTGCGCCGATTCGACATCATCGCCTTACTGTCCCTTAATGAGCCTGGAGAGGAAGTCTGGTGTCCATAGAATCCGTTCCTGTCTAGCTCCAATCACGCTGCTGGGCTTTTTATTCAAATCTCACACACAACTGTCACACAGCCAGTCTGGCCGCGCTGTTTATCTTACTCCAGGAGGATGTTAACAAGACAAATGAATGAATAAATACACAAATAATGCGTTTATGTAATGTTAATAATGTATGAAATGGAAGCTGCTTTTTGACAGTAGCGCTGCACTAAGGATTCTTCCCAACTTTGGTGACAGGCTTGTTTATTCTTTTCCCAGCATGCAATTCTCTGCATCTCTCAATGGCGATGTCTGGCCAATGCTGAGTGTCTATACCACATCTCGCTGATGAGAAAAAAATGGTCTGACATATTAGTTTAGACTTCTCTCCCATGAAAAAAAAACCCATCTCATATACCGTCAGGATTGAGCCATCTCTCCCTTCAACCAAAATCTCTAGTATGATGATCCTCCTTAATCTCATGGAATCTGGGTCTCCTTTTCACTCCATCACACTTCCCTCCCGCTATTACATGACTGATTTATTAACAGACATTTTACCCAGCTATTCAATTAGAGCAGACTGTTTTGAAAGGCTGGAGAAATAAATACGAAAGCATGTGCGCACCTGCACAGGTATGCAAGAGCAGTCAAATCGCAACGTCACCTGCCTCAAAGAAATGTCCCAAACTTCCAGGACTATTAGAAAAAACAAAACAAAAACAAAACAAAAAAACAGGAGGCAAAGAGAGAGAGAGAGAGGGGGGGGGGGGGGGGGGGGGGGGAAGCACTCAAAGAAACTGACTGGGTAGGAAAATAAGTCTCACATCAAATTCCTTCCCGGGCCGAGACAAAAGCAGGGCCCTGCATTCAGACACAGACTTGGAAGATGGAGAAGAAAAAAAAATAACAACGCGCACATCAAAACCAGAGCCAAACAAATCCAAAAGAAGCTCAGATAGGTCTTCACTGGAACTGCCAAGAGAAATAAAATCAAATAAATTGGGGGGTTAGTCTCGTTCAGGCTGGTCCGACAAACCTGAAAACACTGTTTAGAATATACAAGGAAGGTGACGGAGGACGATGCTAAATGACTCAGAAAGCAGATACCCGGTGTTTACCCCTGCAAACTCTAAAGAAAAGCCCCCTCTCCTGTTATAAGGGGGTGGGAACAGAAAACTGAATTCAAAGCAGCTTAAGTGCTCTCTGGAATCACTCAGCATTCCAGCGACTTCAACACGCACACATCCACAGAGTTCAAATATGACTGTGACAGTGTATTCATCCATAACTGTAAATTGTTCTTTGGGGAATTTGGCGGGGCTTCACATTCTCCCCCATCTCCTAACCCCCCCACACACACTCTAGCTCCCTCGCTTCTCTTTCCCTTTCCAAAACGCTGTCTCCATCACTCTCAATCACAAGCTGCATGTACACATACAGACAACAGCCATAGCGATTGTGAGATCGCTCATCACTAAGTCATTACTAAACCAGAGAGTCCACATGGTGATCTGGGGCTTATAATGAAGGGCACACCAACAACTTTTTTGGTGTGTCCTTCAAACTCATTTTGAAGTTCATTAAAATCTTTCAGGTACATGTGGTTGTTGTAATCATAATAATCTAAAACACTTAATTCATCTTAGCACTGCCCTGGTAACCCACAAGGTATCCACACAAGTAAAGGGTATAAATACAGTATGTGGCAACAAGATTCCTGAAAGGCTTCAAGTGTCACAATATCTGAGTGTCAAAGCTTTACTGGTGTTACTGGACTCTCAGTGATAACAGAGAAACCATTTATCAAGATAATATGCATATTCTTAAAGGTACACTATGCAGGAATTGTCGGTTGATGTTTGTAAACACACGGTATTCAAAGTTGGCCGATCCTCACAGGCCCAACGAGTGAGACAGAGAGAGAGAGAGTGGTGGTCGGGCAAGCTAGAGAGTGAATGAAGAGAGCAAGCAGTGCTGGCAAGAACGAAGCTGTGAATCAGAGTAATAAAACATTCTAAAGCACAAATAAACACACCCACTCTCTGCTCTGCATGTGTGTGTGTCGGTCAAACAGATACACAGACAGCAGAGGAGCAGCACACAGCAGCACTCTGCACACAGCAGAGGAGAGAGATGGAGAATCAGGGTAAACACTGAATCAAATAAAAACACAGTGACGTAAATTAGGTAGCTCAGGGTGTGAAGCCAATGCATAAATGCCTTAAACCTGCATTCTTTCTGATGGCCAGCAGGGGGCAACGCCACTGGCTCCAAAAAGAAATCCAGTTGTATGGAAGTCTACGAGAAAATGACCTTACTTCTTACTTGATTTTTTTACATCAGTAAACACTTTCCTAATGAGTTTAAGGTCAGGGTAGTTTCAAGTCTTCTTCTGGTTGCCTAAAAAAAGTCTTGTCCAGCGTTTGGTTGTACTAAAAGATTTTCTAAAGGGGTCAGCTGTTCAGTCTTTCCAGTGAGTATATTTTGTTTTAATAGTTTTACGCCTGTTTTTCATTAGCAAAAAATTGCATTAGGATTAGCATTATCACAATTAACCATGGACTGTAAATGCACTTGCTAACCAAGCTAGCAGCTAGCGCTAGAGCTCCTCTCTCTCTCATTCCAATATGGTCACTTCTGGCCCCAAAAATCCAAGATGGCAACTGTCAAATCACCAAACTTGAGGCTTCAAAATGGCAGTCCATAAACTATTGGGTGATGTCACAGTTGACTACTTCCATATTTTTTCACAATCCACAGTTGAAGCGCAGAGGCATCCCAAACACAGAAAAATAAAAATAAAATTATAAATTAAGTACTGAGGGAGGGGTCTCTGCAGATAAATACATCGTCACGAACTTCTAGTGTGTCATAAGTGATGATTGAAAGGGATAACTTTTGTATGAATCTTTATATTGTTTGTTTGTTTGTTTTTAGCAAAATCCTGCATAGTATACATTTAAAAGCCATATTACAGCAAATTTTACCTTGACTTGTAACTTTTTAGAAACGTTCATCTAAAATGTGCACAGGGAAAAAGCTCTCACTACCCCTTGTTTTCTCTGTGACAGAGTGGACCCAGGTCAGCAGTCTTCCTCAAATTGGCTGCCATGAACACATATTTATGTCCAAGTCCCTGATACAAAACAATGAATTAAACAAAACACCCAGTGCTGTCCTTACAGACTCTTAAAGATCAGATAAACATCTAACCTCAACTTTGCTTCTGCTGCTTCCCACAATTTATTCTGGTTGTTGCTCTTGTAGTATTTAACTGACAGCTTCCTACAGACAGAGAAACCCGGGCTTTTCTTTGTTGTGATTGGATGGCATTAATACACATACACACACACATAATGAGTGTGCTCCTCTAAAAAGTTATTCTGAACTTCAGAAAATAGCCAATTCTTTATTTTGTAACCTCTTTTTTGACTTAAAGGTCAATGGTTTAATGATGTTCATGTACGTGAAGTATATGTGTGCTACATGGTGTCTGTTTGCACACATGTGTCAATGTCAACACTCAAGAGCCAAAAACTATTCTAAATTCTGCAGGCCACCCCTGGGATATTCACTGAATCACTTCACCCTGTTCTCAAAAGTTCACTTCCAAACTTCCTGGAAAAGGGAGCAGACATTTCTGAGGAATAACAAAGAGGGTTAGTGAGAGTAATAACATTGTGTTTAATCCCACACAATTCTGCCTCGTACCACAGTGAGAACAGCAAGCCAAGGGGGACTTGCAGCAAAAACAAATCAATGCTGCTGCAGACGGGATATGTGTTAGCAACGCACAGAAACAGAATCAAATATCAGGAGTTTGTCTTCAACGAAAACTCCACAAATTAGCTAAATGATGCGTCACTGTGCGGATAAGTTGAAAAAAAAAAAAAGAAACATTTTTCAGCTGAGTAGAAAAGTTATGTATTAAACACTGTGTTTCTCCCTTTCCTCTGCTCTCCTCCTGCCCCCTTCTTCCCTTTCTACGTAGTTCCCCTCCTCTTTGTGGCTCAGCTCAAACCTCAGCCCCTTCCATACTGCTGCTGGAGGAAAAAAAAAAAAAAAAAAACAAGGTCACGGATCGCCTTACTCCAGCCTGCCTCCGTATGGTCACAACCCTCCTTCCCTCCCCTCCTCTCTACACCTTCCCCTACCAGCCCCTCTCACTCTAAACCTCATTCCATCACTGTGGCCAAATCCGCCTCATCCATCCTCCCTCCCTCCCCCTGTTTCATTTCTTCCCTCCCCTCCCCTCTTCTACACTCCCACCCTTCCCGTGCCCTCAGCCCAGTGCTAATTGGTAAATCTGTTGAACCATGCCAGCCCCAACAATGAGACACCTGGAGTTCTGTCAAAACAAGTTTCCCTGTGAAACAGCCTCCAGTGTTAATACAGTAGCGTAGGGAGCTGCCTGGTCTGTTGTCGTTCACGAGGCTGGCCGCAGAACGGAGCCGGCTGATCGCGCTATCAGGGGAATTTCATCAAACATGAGTGCACTGGACAGTCAGTTTATTAGGAGTGGTTCATCATAAATTAGATTATTGATACTACTTCTGAACTTTGATCCTAATTCTTTGTGCAAATGAACTATTGCCAAATCACGATTACCACATCTTTCTGAAGCCTACTTAGTTGTGTTTTTTATTTTTATCCTGTCGCTCAGTATCCGCTTCACACAAGCCTGCAAGTCAGATCTCGGGGTTAAATGAGTTCACACTGTTGTATGCAAACACATGAAAGTTATAACATGACCTGACCTACCCCTGACTACCTGTCATCTAAAACTCAAGTCACACCTTAGGCGCAAGGATACTACACATACGCTAGTGAAGACAAAGGTGTGTTTGTAAGACACAAACACACACATGCAGAAAGACAGACAGGCACACCCAACAGTGATCCTGCCAGACCTTGTCAAACAAGTTCTAGCAAAGGCGCTTGTATAATAAAGGGAGGGGAGGCAGGCAGCAAGTCGACATGCGGAGAGGAATGTTTTTTTGTTGTTTCTTATTTTCCAAATCCTAGTAGTCTACACATCACATTAATAGTTGTTTGCACAATCAAGAATGATTTACCTTCTTTCTTTTTTCCCTTTTCTTTTCTTTTTTCTTTTTTTTTTTGAAGGACTCATGTTATTTACTGCCAACAAAGGCCCTGCAGAGTGTGCAAAATCAACAAGCAATTGATTAGTCAAACAATTCAAGTAGGCAATCCACAGAGCCGCGGTCGCCTCAGAGGAGATTAATAAGCTCTCCTTTGGGCTTCGCAATGCAAGCGTCCTCCCAGCTTCACAGAACCTAACTGAGGCAGACCTAAACACGACTTACTGATGTCCTCGGTGTGTCAGCTTCGCAGTAAGATCAAGACTAACTTTATTTACATTTAGGCTCCACTTTCTTTTGAATAACAGCTCCTGTTCAAGATGTCATGTGTAGGTTAAGTTATCTAGAAATCAAATCATCAACCAGTGGACATAAACAGCTCTTTTTCGGCTCATTCCATCTTTTTATTTTTTATTCAGGGCCAGATTCTGTTAATAAAGAGAATTCTCTTCAAAACAGCTGCTTGAGGAGATCCAAGCAAAACAGAAAAACTCCCTCCTCCTGCCGTTGGATTGTAGACTAATTCAAACCAAATATATCCACATTTTTTGTGACAATGACTCCCCCAGCTCAAAAGGTCAGGCACAAGACAAATAAAGAAGGAAAACTGTATCCCTGACACACAGAAATGATTTAAAAGCCAAACAAAGCTGAACAAGAAACATAACATGGCTGTCTCATGAAGCTGGACACTCTCTAATGTTTGTTTAAAAAAACTAAAAAAAAAAAAAAAATTAAAAATCAAGCACATCGGTCAAATGTGAGAAGGAATGTACCATCCAAAATACCACCTTCCCAACAAATCCCATCATCTGTATAGGTATTTTAGACATGAAAAAAAGCACATCAGCATCAAAGCAGCAGCACTGTATTAGCACAAAGCACAACACAGCATGATCATCATCATCATCACCAGGATTTAGGTTTTTCATTCATTATTTTTGGTTTAAAAATCATCAATTTTGTTAAATCAGTTGTTAATTTGTGTGTGGAATCAGCCAAAAAACCCAACAAGATATTTTTGGAATTCAAAGGTCTCTCACCAAATGAAATTGGTGAAGGCTCAGATCTGACTGTCCGGGGAATTCCCAGCAGAAGGGCCCCTGAAAGGCAAAGATGGATGTTCCCAAGTCACACAATTATATCAGCTCTCCATCTCTCTCTCTCTCTCTCTCTCTCTCACACACACACACACACACACACACACACACACACACACACACACACACACACACACACACACACACACACACACACACACACACACATCTGCACACAATTCCAGCTGGCCAGGGTTTATGCAAAAGGAAACGTGTTCTCCCTGGAAATAATGTATCCACTGGCTTTTTAGTTATTTAAACTACTACCCTCGTCTCTGCTGGCTCAGCTTTCTCCTGGGTGCATGTTCGACCCCATTATTACTCATTTTACACAGAGAGAATAGGAGAAACCTGGCTCTGTACTGGTTACATGACTGTTGGTACTGGCTGGCTGGTTGTTAAAACAATATGTCACTTTGGTAGAACATTTTATCTCCTCAGCAGCCACACCTTCACAGATGTTCAGATGTGCAGTCAGCTGGTCTGAGGATTCACTGTCACCACCAAACTTCGCCGCCAAATTTTTGAGGTCTAAATGTCAATAGCCTGAGTTGTCTGAATGAAGTTACTCTCATGTGAGAGCTTCTCAAAGTGCAATTATAAAGTAAGTTTTTAAATTAAATCAAGAAAATGTTCTGACAGTGGCTCCCCAGAGCAGTAACTTCTGCTATTTTTATTACTTCACTACAAAATTCTAATTGTTCAAGAAGAAAAGACTCACTAGCTGTTCAAATACAAGTTCCTTTAAAGGCCATCAGAGGTTAACCTGGAAGATTTGTATCTACTGCCCCTAAGAGCAAAACTCAGGTATATCATCATATCTCTTTGTCAGATATCAGGAGATGATAGAGGACAGGAAAGGTAGAAAAGAGGAAGAAAACAGGTAAAGGGAGGTATTGATTTCCTAAGAAAGAAAGGACCTGCTAGAAGAAGTCTCAGAACATGCAGAGAAAAGCAACATGGCCTTTAGTTTAGTGAAGGGCTACAGTACCTAAAAGCTACTGTGCAGGTCGCTTTCTCTGCACTGAGATCACTAGGTTGTATTTGTACTTGTGCTTAACCCCGGGACCAGATAGATAACTTTTCATAGCAGCCATACGGTGAACATTGTGGTTATAGGTGAAACACGCACACTCACACACACTTACAAATATGTATTACCGTTTTAAATGTGCGTGTCCAACATAGAGTCACACTTTCCCTGGGGTAGCGTAAGTTCACAGGGGTTATATAACAGTCAAATACCACAGCAAGGAAAAAAAAAAAGAGGACAATGGCCCTAGAGCTATTCACTCACACAGAAACACACAGAGGCAAAACAAAAAGCTGCTATTCACATTTCCTACAATCAGATGTAATGGGACTTTTTGAACGTTCTGACTTGTTAAATATTTGTTAGTTTGCACTTGTCACGAGTGTTGCTTTTATACCCCCAGGGTCATTTTAAAGTGTCTTCACTTTAAAATGTTTAGGTGTTCTGTCAAGTCAATAAAGGGGCAAGAAGACTCTTCAGTCATTATTGTGGTGTTGCTGCTGACTAAGCCAACACTGAGTGGATTGTCTGTGGGAACAAGCAGCCGTCCAGACTGCTGGACAGATACAATGACTGAGGTGCTCTCATTTTCATTGTCACAGTTCCCGGGCCTGACGCCACGTCTCGACAGCCTCAGATTTTGGCCTGAGCTGATGATGTAAGCGTGACCCCTTGAACAAACGTCTTGTCTGGAGAAGACAGTGAGAGACAGCGGACAGTCACAATGGACTCTATCTTAAGTCTGGTCATGTGCCAGAAGGCATGGCCAATATAGATAAATTTAAGATACATTTAATTTCATATTCCTGTGTCAGACATCCTGACATACTATATTTACTGGGAACTCAACTGAGAAAACACTTCTAAGTATAATAACCACATAGGAATGTCATTTTGGCTCGTTCAGTGGATTAAACAGCTTTAAAAAAAAAAAAAAAAAGTATTTTTATGCAACATGTCTGGATCCAAAAGTGACTATTTTAATAAATAAATGTGTGAGATATGAGATTTCTCTTACAGCAAAAGCTAAGGTTGGACAGAGGGACACATGCACAGAAAGAAGACAAAGGTGGGCGGTTATTTTGTAAAAAGGCTACAAAAAAGAGGGAAAGAGCAGCTTGAGGTCGGCACAAGTCAGGACAGAGAAAGCCTTATAGGTAAAGTCCTCAGGACAGTGTGTGGGTGGTGTCTGCTGGCCATGGGGTCGCTAATTAACAGTGAAGGAGGCAAGGCCTCCCAGAGTCCTGAGCAATTGTCTGGCCAGCCCAGGTGCATGGCCCATTCAGACCACAGGAAGCTCCCTTTATCCCTATTTCTGCAGAATGGACAGAGAAGCGGTCAAGGAGGGTGAATGTGATCCCAGCTCTGTCTTTTCTAACACTGACCTAGAGTAGCAGTCACATGCCCATCCACTCCTTAGGCCCATTGTAGGGATCCACAGAGTCATTGTGGCGTGTCTTTTCTCAATGCTCGGCTAAAAACGCGGTTCTGTTGAGTTTTTTTTTTTTATGATATCAAAAACAGCTCTTTTCACACAGCCTCTTTTCCAGTACGCATTCTTCGGAGAAACAAGTTGGACTGAATGGGAATAAAATAAGCATGTTCGCTGGTTGTAAAGGCTCAGGTGGGAGGTCTTGCCAGCCGTAAAAATGGCCAGATTCCATCACTTCCTCCACACTAATTACCATACACTTGGAGCAAGTGCCCTCCCTCTCTTCGTCCCCGAGCACCATGCTTCACTACCTCTGACACACACACACACACACTATAACACACAGTGAGGCGCAGTTGGGAAATGGTTAACACTCCAGCCGTCCCCTGCTGCCAGTGAAAGCCCACAAAACAATGGAGACATTGTTCGACTAGGGCTAGGCTCTAGACGCTAAGGCTGTGTATGCGTGTGTGTGTGTGTGTGTGTGTGTGTGTGTGTGTGTATGCACGTGAATGTCAGGAAAGTAGTTTGTGTGTGTATGCTCTTGACATGTGCACGTTTCTGCCCCAATTCCCAGAATGGCAAATTAAGAAACATGATTCAGTCAGACTGGCTTGCATCACAGCGTTAAAAAAATCTTTCTACACTTCAGTCTAGATGAGCAGTTTTTTGTTTTTTTTTAAATCTAAAAGGTTGAAAAAAAAAAAGTTTGATCACATGACTGTGAGATGTTGTGCCAAATAAGGTCATGACATTACTAACAGGAACCTGGACTCCAGCTGAGTCCTTTACTGAACAACTGCAATCAACACACACACACACACACACACACACACACACACACACACACACACACACACACACAAACAAACACACTGAGTGGATTTACTGAAACAATCTGGTATGGTATGTTATGTTGTGTTACTGGGTTAATGCAATAATCGCTGTGAAAAAAAGAAAAAAAAAAAACACAACATCCTAAATTCATCCACCACCAGATTCCAAGTCCACAATGTAAAATTAAAACATCACAGTAAAAAAAGGCAAGTTGGCAAAGCAAGGACCTGTTTATGATCTTTCCCTCAGGAGCTGTGTGAGGCATAAAAATGTTCCTTGGAGTCTCTCCCTCAAAAAAACACACATCAATAGGTGGATAAATATTGAATAACTTTCAGCCAATGGCATAAAAGTTCAGCAGCGGCAGGTTTTGAGGATGCCTGCGGGGTGGTCAAGCACTTCAAAAAGGTCCTGCATGGCCCCCTTTGAGGGCATGGTAAACAGGGGCATATGGTGTGCCCTCAGAAAGACCAGCCTGCGTGAGGTCACTTCCTCTTTTCTCAGCCAATCCTCCAGCATTCTGCCCTTGACTGAGCCTTCCGAGCCAGAAACGAGGCCGTCTGTCTGCATCTCCGTCCCTGTCCATCTTTCCTCCGTCATTCTCCTCAGCCGTGACTTATCTACAACCATCTATATCTTATGCTCTATCTCTCACTGTCTTTCTATTGTTGTTTCAACTGGCTCAGGGTCACTTAGACTTTAGATCGCTCTTATCTAGCAGGCCAATCGACAGCTTCTTATCACTGCCAATGCAGTCTATCTAGCGCTCCAGGCAGAGACAGGTCAAGGTGCCTGAGTATTTCTTTGCATTTGTAAACAAAAAGAAACTACTGTTTACAGCCCAAAGTATTGATAAGGGGATCACATACTGGAACATACAGGCCATCTTGTAGTCGAAAAAAAAAAGAAAAGCTTGACTGATTGAGTGACACCAGCAGGAGTCCATGTGGGGTTATCATCGGCATTCATGATGCTGTCCACAGTAATCTGTCTTTTCTATATGTACGACAGCCAGTATGATGCAAACTAGGGAAACATTCAATCACACTTCCTTCTCAGTCAGAGGTGGATGCTGGAGCAGGATGGAAGGAGCGCCAACAATACAAGCTGCATTTCACATTCAATTTCATCACTTGCGCTAACAGCAAGTTGTGTGCCTATGCAGCGATGCTGCAATGCCTCTGATCTTACCAGCCTGTGTACTCTATCAAACAGATCACAGTAGGGCTGGGCAATATGACCACAAATATTACAATATATTCTCTCATATTGATCAGTGTCAGTACTAATAACGGTATGTGTTTAATAGTGCTCCCATTGCTCCATTCTGTTTTTGCTTGCTTGTTTTGCTTTTTGCTAAAGCCAGAAAAAAAAGAAACCAGAGGGTTCATTTAAGTTTCAGATACTGAAAATCCAACTGTTTTCTTGACTCTACAAAAACACCTTTAGGATTTGGAAGAGTCTCTTAACCTCATTAGTTTCTTAGTTGTGGCAAAGATCACCATATCATCTCAGAAAGTCAGAAATCTCAGATCACGGTGAGGCCTATCTGTCCCCAAAATTGAACAGTAATCCAATAATGGATAACATACTGCTGATAAACAAACTGATAAAATAGCAGTAATAATGCAGTGTTTTGATAACCTCACCATAGTAATATGCATACTGTATTAATATGTTTAATCTTATTGGCAATTTTCTATTACTGTCAAAACAACTTCAGCTTCATCTGGCATATCACAGACCTGTACGGCATGCTCCAGGGGATGTTAATTTTCATAGGGTGGGAAAAATTTGTAGTGATTAAGATATGTTGCTCAGTATTTTGTCTAACTTGAGATAACCAAAAATCCACCAAATGACAGAGGTTATGTTTTGTTGACTGAAGTTTGTTTTCGCCTGACAGCCAATTTCTGCTTTGTGATGAGCTGTGGGTGTTGCCTGTTTGTTCCAAGCCTTGATGTTTGTATTTCAACTTTCTGTGTACATTTAGAAAGACAGATGCTTAAATATATTTTCCCCAAAAGAAATTCCATTATTATTAAAGCTAAATTTTGCACCCAATTCTACATCGAGAGATCAAATTAAACAAATAATTACAACAATTTTATGTTTCTTATTTACTCTAAAAAGTTGGACCTGCAAAGGATACATTTTGTTGTTCTCAGGCTTCATTTATAAGCGAATCGTAAAGCAGGCGTTTAGGTGGATGTGAGGTGGTAAGTATTTACAGCCATATGACTCATAGCAGGATAAAACCTCAAGTATTTACCTGCAGCTTTTGCTGCCTACGACCAGTTTAATGACTTCATAGAAGTTGGAACTCTTTTCCTCAGCGTCTCCTAAAATAACAGAGCAAGAAGAGGCCCCTGAACTCTTTGGTATAAAAATAACACAAGCATCGCAGGGGAAGATAAGGAGGGCCTGAGCTGGGCTTGTTTTGTTCAGAATAACACTGTCATCACGAGCTCTTTGTCATAAAGACAACTTTTGACAAGGTTTCTGTTTCAAATAAACAGCCTTGTCGACTCCTGCTATTTTAAGATGTGCTTAACTTAAATTGGCAAAATACCAAGGAGGCCTTGGTTTGCCAACTTTTGAGTAACTGCTAGAGATGGTATTTATTACAGACCATAAAAGTAACTGAACTGATCAAATGTCAAATGTGATTCAGGGACAGCGTATCTTGACAGTGTAATTCTGTGGTTTTGTGTGAGCTCTAGAACGATAATGACTACAAACTTTGTTGTTTCACAGAAACATGAAGGGTCAGCCATGTATTATTAGCTCCAGCACTGGACCGTTACCAAAGGAGATATTGTATTCATGAGTCTTGAAACTTGGAAGGCTTCTCCATCTAAAAATCATTACATCATTCAAATCATTCAAATTTTTATTTTCATAACTATATGTAGAAGATGCACGACTTCCAAACAAAAGAAACAACTGTGTCAATAATGGCCCAGGGCATTCATGGTCACTTCACTAATTCTGCTCAATCCCCACTCTCATTGATTTTCCTGGCTCTCTAACCCGGTGACCACATACGTACACCTCCCTATGTTTAACCTTTCCGCTGACCTCCTGAAAACTTTATGCCTTTGGCCAACTACTAAGTTCATGTACAACTGTTCATTCTACAGCTGCTAGCCTCTAATATATTGACATGCCTGGGGTGGATGCTCTGTTATGTGTATGTACAGCACATGCCCCTATGACTGCCCAGCCAACTCTCCTGCCAGAGTACTCCTCCAACTCCTTGGATAGGGTAATCAATGTTGAAGTGACGCCCACACTTCCCTCAAAGACATTATGTTAGCAGCCCAGCATTAGCTCATTCTCCTGAAACTTGTCAACATTAGACTGGTTTTCCATAATCATCTGGCTCAGTACAAGGCTAGGCTGGGAGTTATCATTTTCTGTGGGATTACAAGTGGCATAGCCGTCCAAAAAACAACCGCTGTACCTGCCACAGTGGCAGCCCTGACTGCCATTAAGCCTCTTGATCACTCACCGACTAAAAGGACCTACTTTCTGGGATTCACAAAACTCTCATAGTCAAAATCTACATGTACATAAAACTGCAAGTTTACATAAAACTGAGTGGGTGTGTTAGTAACTCTGACTTAAGGGTAAATGCAAATAAATATGCATTTTTCCAGTCAAAACATCCATTCATGGACAAAAAAAGGGGGGGGGGTGCTATAACCCTGAAGATGTTTTCATTTCAGGATGGATTAGAGAAGGAAAGCAGGGTTTGTTTGTCTTTCTGTCATGAAGAAGTGAAGAAGAGCTGGGAAATAGAGGAGAAGTACCGAGCGTAGTGTTACTTACAACGATGTGTGCCGGTGACGGGGACCTGGCATCTTTAAGTGCTTGTCTACTCTGAAGACCTCCTGGTTGAACATCTAGCAGGGGCCATTTCATCTGTAGGTACTGAATGGCAGAAAGGAAACAGAATGGAAAGAAAGAAAACAAAACATGTTAACAATGCAGAAAGCAAAAACCAAAAGAACAAATTAAAATAAGACAAAAAAGGTAGACGACATTTCTTGATGGGTGTATGGGTGTGGGAAACTCAAAAACATGGAGTGGCAAATAAAGATCATAAGACGGATGGTAGATGGGGTGAGGATGGCCTCAAGTATGCAACATCAGAGTTCAGCAGGAGTGCACATGGTAGTTGAGTAAACTAAATCACACATATTTGAGAAATGTACAAAACAATACTGCTCTTGTTCACAGTGAGCAGAAAATTCTGAAACAAAAAACTATTAGGTTTAAGTTTATCATAAAGTGGCTGAGACGTGATGAAGTGACTCATGACTTCGGAGTTGGGGGAGGGCAGAGGTTAAAAGTAGTATTGTACACAACTTATGGCTCTAAGATGACCTAATGTCATAAATGTGACTGTTGTCAAGACTTTTATTGGAACCCATAAAGAAGTTAAAGCGTGGCGTCTCACCACGCTCCTCTGAGGCTAAACCTCCTGACTTGTCCCATAAATGATTGACTTGGCCTCTATCAGAAGTCCCTCTCTTTCTCTCAACCTTTTCCTTTCCATCTCTCTCTCTCTCCCACCCACCCACACACACACACACACACACACACACACACACACACACAAAACAGATAAGCAGAAACAAGGGTCATGAGAAACATCTGTCTGCTATAAAATGGGTGGAGTCCTTATAATTTGATAACATGTGCTGGGTTGACTGTTCTACCTAAAATGGTCTATCTTGTACCTTTTCCAAGGATGGCCTGCTGTCATCATCTCCATATTTCCGATCATAAATAAACAGAATCAATAAAATCATAATAAAACATGGCATATATCCACGACTGCGGTAGTGGATATTTATTAAGAATCATATGATATCACCCGCCCAATTCTACCATCTCTGTCATTACGAAAGCAAATTCTCTATAAATTTGTCAGCCACTGAAAGCCTGGTGTTGACCTTGCTGCAGTATGTGGTCCAAACTGTGCTTATCAATGTCACGGCCACCTAGTATGAGGAAAAGAGGTCATGGCAGCTGTTTCAGTTCTTAGGCATTTGGAATGGCTACTTCTCTGAGAACACTGGAAGAGGGAAACTTCTGTTGAACTGTATATCAGGAGTGACAACTGTAAACAAAGTAACACCAATGACCTTTTGCAAATCTGCTCTCTCAATTGCCTTCAAGATGATGGGAGTTCCCTGGATTTGCTTGCAATTAAGTTTGAAAAGGCAAATCAATTTTGAGTTCAATTAAAATAATATGCCAAACACCTGAAGCCCTTGCAGAAAAATGTTCATACTCAAATGAAAAATCCCCAAAATAAGCAGAATCAGGGACAATTATTAGTGCTGGCCAATAAGGGTAACAAGCATTGCTTTATTTGGTGACCAAAAGGCAGAGTCATGAAAAGGGATATGGTTTAAACTCAGAGACCTCAATGACTGTAGTTTGATCTATCGGATGCTTATCAAATTATATTCCATGATTGATTGAGATCATGTGCTTCTTTGCAATAATTACATAAGTTTATACAATCCTGCTGAATGTCATAATTATCTCACCATCATTATTGGCCCACAGCCCAGGATCACATGTTGGAACATGTTGACAAAAGGTTTATGCGTTGCACTTTTTTGGAAATTATGACTGAGTAACCATCATCTTGTCCTCTAACACACACTATGAAGTGCAGACTAAGCTATGGTTCTATGGTAATGCTTTGGCAGTCGCAGGTATATTAAGATTCAATTTCTTTGTATTTGCCATCCAGCAAGAGTGACCGCTAGTTTGTATGTATGTCTGAGAGAGTGTGAATGTGTGTGTATATGTGAGTCAGCGCTGGTCAGAGTGAGCATGTCGCGACCCTTCCTGAGACTGTGTCTAAATCAGTGGTAATTAGCGAAGAGTTCACTGTGGGGTGCCTGCCAGTGGTAGACGCTGGAGGGAGTTATTGACTCCATGTCCTCGGTTACAGCCCCTGCAAGGGAAAAACTGTTTGCTGCCTGGTCTTTCTCCACCACTACTACTCATTTATGACCCCAAGACAGCTTTTACTGCTAAAAAGTGGGTTTGTTTATGCTTGTTTGTATGTCCTGAGAGTGGAAAAAGGAAAGGTTGTAAAAACTCCAGAGTTGGGGTCTTGTGGGTTTTATGGACCCCCCGCACTGGGTATTAATTGCCATGAAGGGGAGAGAGAGGAGAAGGGGGGGGGGGGGGGGGGGGGGGAGTGGTGTTGTAACCGTAAAAGAGGAGGAAGAGAGTGACGGAGCTGCTGTCATCTATGAGGTAATTCAAGACAGTGTCCGTTGGTGCCAGAGGGGCTAGAAGACAGGCCAGTGCTGGAGAGGAGGTGGGGGTGAAGGGGGGTGGGGGGGTGGGGGGTTAAATTGTGAATCCAGTTATGGGAAAGTCCTGCCACATCACATGTGCTTGTGCACACATGCTCACACATGCAAATATTCAAACACAGCTGCAGCACACGGAGGGGTCTAGCTTGACGACATTCTGAGGAGCGTGAAGGTGACACCCCCGAGTGTGGCAACGCGGTAGACAGACATTGAAAGACTATAGAGAGAGGGGTGTTGCCGGAGCGCATGTCCTAACAAGTGGCTCCACTTCAGCCCAGCTATTGCAAATGTTCTCACACACTAATCTCTCCTGCAGGTTTTACAAGCATGCCAAGGAAAACGGAGCCCTGGCAAGCACCAGGCTTTCCGACCACCCCCTTCTTGGCCTCCTTCCTCTTTCTCCACCCGCCCGCCTGCCCCGCTAACGGACGCACTGCCTGGGCTTGAGTAGGCCATGACCTCTGACCCCTCTCTGCTGCTCCAAGCCCCTCCCTGTTCCCCCCACTCTGCGACCTGAAAACTCTCCTGCTATGAGGGGGCCCCCCGGGTAACTCAAGAGCCATTCCAATGTGACAAATTGCTCCGGAGTTCCAGGATAACTCTCTCTTCTCCGCTGTCTCTCTTCCTGCCCCCCTCCCACACACACACAAACACTAACCAGCCCCCCCCCCCCCCCCCCCCCCCCCCCAGCCCCCCCGACCTTCCCCCTAACAGACCCCCACCCTTGAAAGAGCCACCCAGTGGTTGGGCTCCGGCTCCGGGTCGTGCAGCAGACGGCTTCTCCCTCTCCCCTCTCCCTTTCAGCCTCCCACCCCTGCTCTCTTCCCCTACCCTGCGCCCCTCCTCGCCTGGCCAGCCCCACAATGGGAACTGAATGACTCAATTGTCTCTGATGAAGTGAAAGACAAGGGAGTCCTCTAAATCCTTACAGAGGGATGAACTCACTCTGACCGTCCCGATTTCCCCATCCTCTACAGCTTTCCCAAGCACATGAAGGGTTGGTGGTGGGGGGGCTGGAGTTGTTTACAAGGACTACAACTAGTGATTATTATCATTATTGATTATACTGTTTATTAGTTTTATTGTATTATTAAAAAAAACATTAAACATGCCTGTCAGAAGTTCCCAGAGACCAAGGTCTTCAAGTTGTTTATATTGTCCAAGCAATAGTCCAAAACCCAAAGATATTAATTTTAAAAAGGAAATCTTCACAGTTGAATATCCCGAATCAATAAAGTTTGACATTTTTCCTTGATGAATGATTGACTGAATGTCATACTTGTTGTTTATTAATCTTATGGTGATCAAATAATCGATTAACCCACTAATTCTTTCAGCACTTTTTTTTTTTTTTTTTACTATAAAATGCACTGTGGTGGTTTCTACAAGCATGCTAGACCACTAGCCCATACTTGAGTGACTGCTGCTGCACCAAGGTTTGGCATGTTATGAGCTACAGTGTGTTAACCCAGATCCTCCCTGAATGTCATCGCAGTAAAAAACAAGCTGGGTCCCTGGTCCATGTGTCACAGCTCGTGGCAGAGGGGAAGCCAGCCGGAGACAAATGGAGGGTCATCCTGAGGACTCACACATCATCCTCACACATTCACACACACACCGGCTTCCACCACTGTTTGTTACTAATTCAACAGCCAGGCACAGAAGCAATTTGGCCTAAAAATACTCCTTCCTGGCAACAGTGCTAGACCTCCTAAAATAAAACATTTTTTCCACATCCTATCAAACATTAACCAAACGTCAATATATGGTATTGATAAATGAGTGGGAGAAAAGTTTTCCTCATCATTTTTTTGTGTGTGTGTGCGTCTGTGTGTGTGTGTGTGAATGACAGAAAGTGCTGGATTGTTCTTCCCATTTCTGGTCAGCAACCAGCTTCTTTTCCGTCAAGCTCCCATCTGATGTGTTTATCACATGCAGCCTTGGCGGCTGGAGTAGAGGCCACCGCACGGCTTGTTCGTTTTGTTTTGGATTAAGAGCAGAGGGTATCAGACCAATCAAACAAACAGAGCTCCTTATGTGCCAACATGGCTCCCAAACACTGGTCCACTTTTCCAGTAGGGGACCATGGGACAGATGATGAAGATCGCTGGGGCTCCATCCAGCATTCCAGCCATGTCAGCAATATGAAAAAGGAGGGGAGACAGAGACAAACAAACAGACAGACAGACAGACAGACAAGTAGCAGCTTGGGTTTAGTAAGCATATGGATGCTGGGTGTTGCTCTGGAGAATCCAGCAGATCTGTGACCCATCTGTGGCTGCCTCACAAACATGACATAGCTCTACATGTGCGTTACAGTCAGTATGTACAGATAACACATGTACAATCTCAGAGAACCCCCGCCCTGCCCCCCCCAACCACACCCCAGTGACATACTGTATATGCTTACTTGCACACCTGAATACAACAATGCTCACCCACATTCTAACATTCTCTGGTCGACAAGCCCGGCAGCTCCTCTGGGAGAGCACTCAGAGATGGGATTGACAGCTTGCAGATTACACCAATCAGACCGCTACTATAAAGAGCTTTATTAAAGTCTAAAATGATCAAGGCTAGTAAGAGGAACCCATTCAAAGCACTGCAAGTAAACTGCACAGAGCTTAAAAGATTAGCCCATCCAGTTTGACTACAATTTTATCCCTTTAAAAACAAGGGTTGAGCATATTCTCTTGATCTGTTCCAGATATCGTCAGGAGTCTTTGTCCTCACTAAACAGGTGCAAGTGAAGACGCAAACACGTGCTTACATAAAAACATAAGTTGCTGAGGAGGGGACACTCGTTTTCTGTAATTGAGGGAGGGAGAAGCTTAATGCAACACAGACCCCTTGAAATCCCCCAGGTAGACAAAAATTCACCCACACACTCAGCTATATGATACATTGTTGTGTCTGTGTTTGTGTGCCTGTGGAGGATTGGATTTACAGGAGAACAGATGGAAAGTAAAGCAAGAATTCCAGGACAAAACTGGGCGAAAGTCGGCCGACACAAAAGGGCCCATCATGACTCCTTTAGTTCAACTGATGCACATTTTATGAGTAAATATTAAAGAAAGAAAAAAAAAAACACCCCACCTGCTCTGATAGCCAGAGGCATTTTGCAACCAGGAAAATAAAAGTGGAATGTGGGAAGGCCTGGGGTTTGTGTGCCCTGGGGCGGGAAGGGGTCCGCTGGGCCCGTATTTACTCCAAAGCCAGAACCGCTTGGGGGTTCCACTGGCCCTGACAGCACTGGGGCTGCCGACCTGATCCAAAACCTCCCCATCTCACCTTCTACCACTACCCCCCTTTTCCAACAATCTCCACCTCAAACTCCCTTTCTCTCTCTTTCTTGCAGAAAAACCTCAACCTGACACTTTCATATAAGCCTTTGTTCCACAGGGGGAATGTGCACGTGACCTCTCATTCTCCTCTCAGACTCCACTCATCCCTTAAAATGAAGCTGTGGAAACAGGATTGTGAAACTCCTATTGTTTAACATATCCACAAAAAAAAACACTGAAGCCTTCAACAAAAAAAGCTGAGAGAACTGCTTAGGTTTTAACTGATGTGTGCCCTTTCTTCAGACTTTCTGTCCATGAACACTTGACTTTTATCTGGCCTGTTCTGGAAGTTAGTTTCGCTCTTTTAAACACAGGTTCATGAGATAAGTATGGCTTTGCTCTGACACTGTTTATTTAGTAGGTGTGGACAAATGTGCTATTCAAACACCAGCTGATTGACCGGGAAGTTTCAAAGGATTGCGCAATAAGTAGCAGACACATTTTTTCCCAAAATTTATCCCAAGGAGACAAAAACGTCCACTAGTCAAAAGAAGTAAAAAAAAATGGTTCTCTACCTTCAATTAAATTGATTGGATGATGACAGACTAGACCAAAGATTACACATACTTGGGTACACATACAGTATTCTCCAAGGAAGTGAGAGGGTGACATGATTGCAGTCCAAAAACACACCAGCTTCTCAACAAGCCTCAGAAAGTAAACAGCGTTCCATTTCTGACTTTTGCACCCCCTCTCCCTATCCCACTGTCCCTCTAACTGTGTCATTAAGAGTATATCTTGGCTGCTCTATAAATAGTGGCAGGGAGGGTGAAGGCCAGCAGGAGCTGGCTAGTCTTCCATCAGCCCCGCTAATGAACAGGCGCTCTGGCACCTTTAGTATCAGGCTCTGCAGCAGAATGCCTCTCCTTTCAGGTGTTTCTCCTGCTTCACAGAGCTGCACTAGCTGCTCTTCCAGCTCAGTGAATCCTTCTCTTTCTTTCTTTTCTTTACCTTCGGACTACACCAGTCTCCAAAATCACTAAGTTGACAAACTGAATGGGTTACAGGTTACTGTGGCTGCAAGCTTTAATTATTGCAGTGGTAATGCATGCAGCTTAATCCAGTTGTCTTATGTTGTAATCACAGTTAATTAATTAAGTGGGGTTGCTCGTCAATACTCCCTAGTCTGGTTACTTTTTGTGTTTTGATTTTCTGTTCACGCACAAAGGCTAAAAAGATATCTGAATGCCAAGTGGTTGATCATTTTATTTATTTAATTTTTGGCCTGACAGGACAGCATCTTTTTTTTATCGCACACGTCACTATTAAAACCGTAACTAAGTGCTTATATTAAGGTGCTCTATCAAATCATCAGCCTGAAAATAAACAAGTCTCTCTACGTGTCTGCCTTTGAAGAGCGTCAGTCTACCAGGTAATATGTAATCTGAATATACTACTCAGTGGGAACTGGATTTACTGGTTCTGTCTGGACAACAATACAGTTGCCTTTGGTTTGGTGTTTTGGATTTAGTATTCCATTTTCTTGCCATTTCTTAATTTCACATTATCTTGTAAACTACCACCATTCATCAATACACCAACTTGTGTATGAAACTACCATTACCACTGATTGAACTATTACCACAGTCTAGGTATCAACAGTAATTGTGATTTGCATGTGTGTAAATATTCTCTATAATTAAATTAGCATCACTGGTAACAATAGCCATTGGAGGACCCAGAGCACACCGGAAGCAGGCTGACGGATTGGCAGGGCAAAGATCGGTCCTGGACCTTCCTGGTTGGAGTCTTGTACACACTGACCTACTTCGAGGCTACATGGAGGTGAACAGGCACGTCTGCAGGCCTAGGTGTGTCTGAGCTCCTTACGCAAGGCCAAGCCAGGGGGTGGAAGGAGAAGAGGTTGGGCAACTCATACGCTCACTACATGCTTACCTTTGTTTGCAGGAAGCAGGGTTAGGGGCGTGAAGAGGAGAGTTAAAAAGGTGAACAGCAGCTGAGCTCTGCTGAGGGAGACAAGTAAGCTGATTGCAGCGCCCACATTCTGCTGGAGAATGCTGTATTTGGTATTGTGCTGGAGGAGAGCTGAACGCTGCCCTTGATGTTGGGTGTCTGGTTTTGTTCTGCGAGAGTTCACTATGAATTAGTTAAACGGTAGACTGGATATAAGGAAGCTATGAAACATGCCTCAGAGGGAGAGAATGTGTACACTCTCAGGCTTCACAAAGACTTCCAATATTCTGAAAACACTACACAGTACACACTATCACACAATTCCACCTACGCATATTCATCAATCAGAAAGCATTACGTGGAAGGCATCACACACACATACCAACAGGCAATTAATCTTCTGAAAAGCATCATACGAACCAACAAACATTCAGCCTCTTTTTTGTCTCTTTCACACTTGCACATACACCTTGAAGCAGTTCAGCCTCCATATTCATGAGGCCTACTCCCTCGGCATACCTAAAGCACAGGATTTTGAGGGTTTCAACTCAAATCTCAATTATGGTTTCAGGTTATGGATTTATAACTCAACCTAGCCGGGTAATTCAGCAGCTTTAAGCTATTTATTTTGGGTTCAATTAGCTTTAACCTAAGTTATTATTTATTATTAGGGGTGTAACGGTATGTGTATTCATCCCGAACCATCTGGTACAGGATGTCCGGTTCGGTACGTGACTTTCCACAGTTCAGTGTGCTCCGTGACCCAAACAATTACTGTCAAACTAGTTTAATAATCCATTTACTCTGATGTGCGGAACAATAATTCTAGAGCGTGAGTTCCACCCCGAATGTTTTGGCAGCGCACCATTTAGCTGTAGCATGCTAATGGATGTACGCTAGCCAGCTTAGCCGAGGTAGCCTGGTTACCCTGTTTACCCTGTAGTGTTGCTGCCGTCAGAATGACAAACGACAGAAGCATAACACTGACCAAGTGCAACACTATTATTAAAATATGCTCAATTATCTCCACAGTGAAACAATACCACATCTCCTCGTCTCCCTCCCCTCTCTGTGACAGTCGGCTTTTGATTCCACCTTTGAGTGAAGCTGTTCAGAACTATAAAAAAAAATCTGATTTCTAATGTGGTCAGACAACACGTCATAAGAACCAATTCTAAGAGAGAAAAATGTAGTTAAAAAGTAGGAGTAAGAGTTGTCGTCCCTCTGACTGATATATTTTTATATATGACATCAATAGATTATTAATACTGAAGTGTCAATGTGTAAGCAGCACGTTAACGTTGTAGCTGCTGGAAGTGGAGCTAGTTTGAACTATTTTATATATAGTTAGACCATAAATCAGTATAAAACAGCCGTCAGCAGTGGCCCTGACTCCTTGGAAGAAACAGAAAGGTTGTTTTCTTTTTCCACTGCAGCACAACTAAACTGTTCCAGTAATAGTTACGACCAATGAGCCATTGTTGATGCCATTGATGTTGTTTTCTACCTTTCTTTTTTTTTTTCCTACTATACCAAAAACGTACCAAACCGTGACCTCAAAACTGAGGTACATACTGAACCGTGAATTTTGTGTACTTTAACACCCCTATTTATTATTGTTGTTACGAAACATGGTATTTACTATGATATTGTGCATGGAGAATGGGAAAAAGAAATCCCACACAAGCAATTACATGCACACTCACACAGTGGGGTACTGCCGCTTTGCCACGGTAGCTTAATGAATAAATAAGTAATAAGGGCTTGGTTATTGGAGCTCATTAAAATGGGAGATGCTTCCATGACAATAAGACCTGAGGAGGGTCAGGGGAGGTGGATGTGTGGCTTGGGCCAGAGTGGGTGGCTCTCCTTCTTCTCCCCTCCTGTCCCCCTATAACCTGACCACATGCCCCCAGCTCTCACCTCCAAATCAACTCTGTCAGAGATGCACTCCCCACCTTACCCTCGGCACCCCCCTTCCTCCTTCCCCGACACACAGCAGCAGCACATGCATCTTCATGCATACACACAGCTGCAAGCACAGGCTCAAAAAAAGACACACACCTCTCTCATGGTTAATTACCACTTAACTCAATCACGTGGTGACCCGTCCATAAGAGCCCCCCTCCTCCCCCGAACACAAACAGCAGCACACATGCCAATTATTGATGAATCTTTAATATGGTGTTTTACAAAGTCTCCATCTCATTTCCTTCCACTGAGCAGGTGATTACTCTTCCTACAGGACAAGTAATATAAATAGAAACGGTTTTAGCATCTCAAACATTACACGCATAAGATGTGTGAGTGAGAGTGAGAATAAATTAGCTTAATATAATATAATTGCAAGATTGAAATAAAGTGGCCTGAGCCATTTGGAGAAGACCGCTAACTTTTTTTTTTTTTTTTTTTGCTCCTCCTGCCTTGCATCTCCGGCTAGCTCTGAATAAAACCCCCGGACAAAAATCCCACGCCGCGATAACATGTCAATAATGAGCTGAGGCCATCTATTGATCAGCTTAATTTTGCATCTATTAGCTAGGGAACGGCTTGCTCCGGGGGCGAGGGAAGCCAGGCGCTAACACGCACCGACAGGCTGGATGGAGATCATTACAACTGATGTTCACACACACGCTGTGATTGACATGGAGATAAGGCAGGAGAGAGCCCGGGCTCGCACGCCTCCCCGCACACTAAGCTAATGATACACCAAACGTGTGCTTGGTGTGTGTACAGCGATGTGTGTGTGTGTGTGTGTGCGGGAGCATGTTAGAGAGAGAGCGTCTATCTAGAAAGAGAGTTGGAGCAGGGAGAAGAAAAAAAGAGAGAGAGAGAGAGAGAGAAAGAGGAGAAGAAAAGCAGGCCACACGCCTTTGCTAATTGGCACAGTCAGACAGGGAAGCTCATAAAAGACGAAAAAGCATTTAGTGGAGCACCTCAGCTTTCTGGATCGCCTTATCAAGTCTGTGTCATTTAAATACAGTTGACTACACCGCAGCAGAGCCTGGCTTTGACCTGGAATGCATGGCTTTATCTGACACTTCCTTAATTTAGGGAGTTTGCATAAGAAGCGTTCATTATGAAAATCGTTTGTTTTCCTGTGAATGAATGATTTCAAGCTTCATGTGTCATGTGTCAACACTGCAACCAAAGCAGCTGGGATGGGGGGGTGGGGGGGGGCAAAGAGAAAGTATTTCTCTTCCCCTGAACACTCTCTTTTTCTCACTTTTTGGAAGGAGTGATGGAGAGAGAGAAGGGATGGATCCATACAGAGAGTGCGTGCAGAAAACAATATGGTGTGATGCCCTTTCCTTCTAGCTAACCTATCCAACACCTCTGCCGCAACGGGCTCCGTCTTGGCATTGATGCAACCAGCTGCAATATAGGATGCTGCATGTTATCCACACACACACACACACACACACACACAGAGAGTAGGAGAAAAAGAGAGGAAGGGAAGGGCCGGGCGCTCAAACTGCACCTTTTACCACACCGTCCAAAAAGAAAACGATTGAATCTTTGTGTACTCCATCTGTATATCTGAGTTTATACAGGGAGGAGGTCTTGTTTTATGCCAGATAGGTTCTATGGAGGTGAGGTCAGAGGCACAAAAAAAAACCCTTGGCTACAAACTGTGTGTTTTTGTCAGCTGAGAGATGCAGCGAAGGGATCGAGGGAGCAGCAGGAGGAGGGAGGGCGAGAGGGAGTGAGGGAGGGGGGGGGAGGGGGGTAGAGGAGGAGAGGAAAAAAAGCCCTCAGCCAAGCCATCAAGTTGAACATTGAACTTCACAGTAGTAGCTGCCTTTCTATGCCTCTCCTTTTGATGTTACCTCCAAAGCAAAGGATCAAAGGCTTGGAGTGTGGCGTGGGGAAGTCCCAAGCTCTTAGCCTGCCAGCCTGTGATATATGCAAAAGTCTACGCCAAAAGAGAGAGAGTGGGGCAGAGAGAGAGAGAGAGAGAGGCAAAAAAAGAGAGGAAGCTTGCATGGAATGTGGCTAAATAGTATGTTTTGTGTCTAATGAATGACAAGGGGATGACACAATCAGCCAGTTAGTTGCAGTGTGACGTAGAGCGGGGGGGGTGAAGTGCACACACACACACAAGTTTTTGGAGAATAGGCGTTTGATGGTCTAAGAGGGTTGGGGATGGAAGGCAGGGGATGGGATGGGATGGGGTGGAGTGGGGAGGGTGTTGGCAGTGTTTGTTGCCCTCATAACTTCCCCCTCATCCTCCCCTTCCTCCCCAACTCTCAACCAGCAACGCGGGACATCCCCCCCCCACCCCTCACCCCAACCCCCCCCGCCTCCCACCCTCTCCCTCCAATCCCCACTTCCACCTCGCACCAACCCCCAGCGCCTCTCCAACATCAAGGGGGTGAGAGGCTATGTCGTCTCGACATAAATATACAGTGTGCCGTTAAAGCGAGGACTACAGTAAACACAGTGCACATGAAATCCTGGTTGTCTCTCACTGGAGCACAAACACACACACACACACACAGACACACACAGACACACACACACAATGTGGGCTCAGCTGGGCCAAAGAGTGGAGCAGAGGTGTGCTAAAATTGACAAATCTCTACGAGACAAACACAATCCACACACACACACACACACACACACACACAGGCTCACACACACCCTTTCCCCAAGGCTGTAGGATTAAGAGGTCCAGCTGGCTGACAGCAAGCCCTTCCTTCCCACGTATCCTGTCGATCTCACCACTCTCCCCTCAAACCCCCCCCCTCCACCCCCATCCCAACACACACACCCAACCTCCACCCCACCACAGCCCCTCCCACACTTCCAACCCCAGGTCTGCCAGCCAGCTTGCCGAGGATGCCAGGAGGACACACCTGAATTTGACATCGATCGGCCCTGAGCCCGTTTCACCTCCCCTCCGCCCCACGCACATTCACACAGCTAGGGGGAGGAGAAAGTCCAGAGCATTCAGAGACACAGGAAATCCTCTGGAGAAATATGAGTGACGGGTGTATAGGGAGGAGCCACCGCACCATCGAAACGTAGGCTAGGCGTCATCCACCCCACTGACGCAGTTTGACCATCCATCCACCTCTCCCGACTGTGCTACTGGTTGTATTCTTTAAGTTCCTTGAAAGTCATGGCCTTGAGAAATGGAGAAAGAGTAGGGGGGGTGGGTGGGGGTGCTGGAGATAACATATAATGAGCCCTCTTGTTGTAAAATAGGAGAAACTGAGACAGAAAGAGCAGGGAAAAGTGAGAGCAGGAGTAGGAGGAAGAATATAAACTTTAGTGAGATCTTAACCCCCCCCTCCCCCACTTCTCAACAGCTGCCAGGTCACTTTACGAATGTCTGGGAGAAAATATGCAGCAGGGTGTTGTTTGAGCGTTATATCATTTTGTCGAGAGGGAAATATGTGCACTTGAATGTGCAAGAAAATGAGCCTTCAGTGTTCTAATATGCGAGATATCTGAAAGTTAGGATTATATTATTGAAATTTAGCACATGCTTCACATGTTAGCACACATCTAGGCCAATATTTGAGAGTTCAGCATGTCTTTGGCATTCCGGCGCAAAGGTTTCTTGTTATTTATCAGCTGATATATCTCTTATGAATTATTACGCTGATGTGTCTGTTCTATAAACAACCCACTCAAACAAAACCAAAGAGCAGAGAACTGAGATTTGAAAAAGTAACGTCATCAGGAGGTGAAATTTGTAGCTGCTCTCTTGATTCAGTGATTTTGAGGAACCACAACATGTAAATGAGTTCAATACTTCTACAGTGCTATAATTTCAGAGCCCCCCAAAAATTCCCATTATCACATGAAGATCCCCATGGGTGCTCTCATATTTACTTTCACCAGCACAGCCGTTTCAGCCTCAACGGAGGAGCTTGTGTTCATTAATATCGATGGGAAAGTCCGAAGCTATGAGAACCGAAGCATCATCTTCCTCCCTATGTAGAGCCAGAGGTGAGTGACAGGCCTAATGTGCAGAAATGATGGGGTATGATTTAGGTGAAGTTTGGGTGAAGACAAAACAAGAACAGTAGCAGCAGGGTCTGATTTTGGTTGTGATCACAACCAGAGGATGCTAAAGCCAGGCTTGGGGCTGCCTTGCCTCGATGGATAACTAATGAGAACAGAGAAAAATCTATCCGGCAATTCACCAAGATACCATCGACAGGGGCAGATCACTACCGCAGATTGGAGAGAGTGAGGGTGTAGCAGGAGAAAGAAAAAAAAATAAAAACAGACAAGGCAGGGGTGTAAGGAAAGAATAAGAATGAGGGAGTGAGAAATAGAGAAAGGAGAGAGCAAGAGATAGAAGGGAGGGGAAAAAATTCACAATGATGACACGAAAGTGCAAAGAGCGATTAAGGATTTACTTTCAAAAGGACTCCTATTGATCTTTTTTGATAGACCTGCAATAAATCAAACCGGATTGACTCGCATGAGAACCAAGCCTAATCCTTTAGTCAGATCCAGGAGAACTCCAACCAAACCAGCTGTTAATTTAGGCTTTACAAGATAAAGCGGGAGAAATCCAACCTGATGTACCCTAGGGCAGAGGCTTACATCATCTCTGTAAAGCAATCAACTTATTGCCAGTTTGGAGAGGTAATCAGAGCACATACTGAGAGAGGAGAGGGAGAGAAGGGGGAGGAGGGGGGGAGGGATTTCTGGGTGGAAAAAGAGAAAAGGGAGACAAGAGATGGCTGAAGAGGTTAGAGAGAGAACAGAAGCATATGATGAATGTAAGGAAATAACACCAAATGAAAATGAAGTCCACTTTTAGAATGTGATTTAAAAAGAGCGAAACTTTCTGCGTGCTGGACAAATATACACAGGTCTTCTGACTGAAACAATGAAACTTAAACTTTGAAACAAACAGAAAAAAAAAAACGTGTTTACACAAAGTACATCTCCAATTATCTCCAGAGGGCGAAGATGAAACAGAGAGGAGCTAGCTAGCTGCAAACAGTGGCTCTCCAGGCTGACAGCAGGGAGTGGAGGCAGGCTTCACCCCCCCCCCCTCCACGCCACCCTATAATTTCCCTGGAGGCCAGCCCAGATCTCGTCCCCGTCCCCAGTGGCCGGTGCCACCTCAGCCGGGTCCTGCCAGCCGCGCTGTGGCTGAACCATAGCACAACCATAGTAATTAAAATGGTTATTTTTGTTTGGGGGAACAAGAGGGATTTTTTTTTTCCAAGCACTGGGCGGAAGTATTGCAATACACCATCCAGCCCACACTGAGTAAACCACGCTGATGTCTTTTTCAGTTGCACTTTCTGCATTTCTGTATGTGTACTATATGTCATCGGGGCACTACGGGGGTTTTTAGTTCCTCTTCTTAACTGGGTGTGTGACACCGCAACGGAGGATGCAGACGATAAAGCTTGAAAACCACATAAGCAGAACCCCCCCCTCCTTCTCCCCACTCCTATGCACACACAAAGACTCAACTCATTAGCTCACCATCTCCCCTGTCTTTAATGTCCTGTTTACAACGCAAAACAACCAGATCAGGACTGAAATCCAATCACAGAGCTTTGCAGGGCCCTTCACGTCGGCCTCGCAGGAGAGCTGAGGAGAAGCAGGCCTTGTAGTCTCTGGACACTGTCCAAGGGAAACCAAACCACAGGAGTCCAAACAAAACCACACATAAAATCAGAGTTAAAACAGCAGCCTCTATTCAGCCCATCATGACCCCACCAGCGCACACATGCGCACACACACACACACACACACAAACATATACACACACACTCTCTTTGGCCCCTGCTTCTCTACCGTCTCCTGGTTACACTGCATGCACACAGGGATCACTCCAACTTCAGCGGGGCTCCTCTCGCGTCCCCAAATTGACTGAGGCTCGGCAACTTTGGCTTTGACACAGGCTCATTCGTGTGTGCGCATATCTGACACACAAACACACACACACATACACACAAGACAGATCCATGTAAAGGAGACTACCACTTAAGCTAGACTCACATCAGCCTGCGCTATCTTTAGCAGCTGGGCTAAACTGTTAAAACCGCACAACAACTCTCTCCCCTCCCCATCCCAGCCAGCCTCCCCCCGACTTCAAATAAGACGGCCTGGCTCTTTGGCGGTGGCTGCCCACTGGCACCTCCCTCCAAGGCCACAAGGTCACACGTTTAATTACACAGAAAGTAGTAATCTCACCAGACAGATGGCAAGCATGCCGCCTCTCAATTACCTTATGCCCAATTGAATCATTACTGTTGTTATTTGTTAAATTATGGAGCACAGAAAAACACCAGAAAAACTGGATTTGTGCTACAAGTGGGAGGAGGGGAGGACTACAGGGTCGCGGCAGTGTTAGGACACAGAGGCAGATGTGCCTCATGCCAAGCAACTGTGACAGAGATCAAAAAGGCGTGAAGAATACAAGCGCATGACTGTGTTAGCTTTTGGGAAAAATTGGAAGTTTAATACCACAGTGATCAGTGCCAGAGAAAACAGACCCTTATTTTTCTCGAAACCAAAACTGGTACAGAACATTGGCCTATGTGGAAACAGTCGGCTCCCGGCAGCCCAGTTGAGGAAACCGCATGACAAGGCCAATTTAAAACGTGAAGAAAGTGTCTGTCTCTTAAAAGTGAGCCAAGGAAAAAAAGAGTTGGATTTTCTAGGGGGTTTTTTTCTTTTTATTTTAGGACAACCAGTATGTCATTGGGGAGCATCCCGTTGGGCTCAACTCCTTTCCTGAAAACCCCGAATGGCAAGTGAGAACGGTCTCATCTCAGCATCCACCCCTGTTGATGCCTCACTCATCATTTCTCAGCTCCTCCTGCCAATGGCTTCTGTGAACAATTAGAGGCTGACTTTCCCAGCATCTCAGACCACAGCATCTCAATCTCTGGCCAGGGAGCTGCAACAGTCGGGTTAACCAGCCAAGAAACAAGATTCTCTTCGAGCTCGGGCCTGAGTTTTGCTATTTATTCATCACTGACTGTTAGTGAGGCCTCTCTCAGCCTGTTTATGATTTAACACGACCACAGAGCTAAATAACAGCAAATTAACTGTGCTGACTGGCCTCATTAATGTCATGAATAAAATGCTTTCAGTGAGATCATTTCTGAATGCGCAAGCCCAACCACTAATGTTAACTCAATTACCAAAAATTGATTCTTGGGCCTACCAAAAAAAGATAATGCTTTGGACTGGAAGACATTAAATTCTCCAGCTGATTGGCTGCTTGTTTGGGTATGTTTCTTCTCCATAATTCCTTCTTACACCCATGGGTGTGATATTAAACCACAGCTTTAAGTCTCAGACCAAATTAAATGCCATGTAAAATAAAACTTGACTGTACAGCTGAGGCCAGTGTTTACATCCAAATTCACCAATAAATTAAGAAGAAGAAGATGAACAGGTTGGTTCACCAGCTTGAAAAACCAAGCCACATAGTATGAAACTACACACAGTGGTGGTGAAAAACATTTGTCCTACTGGTGACCGTAATAAGACTGGCAGCCCGCCACTAACTGGGAACAGTTGTGTTGAGAGGCACGTCTACTGATGTAAAATGATCTGTGGGAGCATATAGAAAACTTCCACAAGTTCTTTTTTTCCTGAGTCGGGGTGAGGAATTCCACTGGCCTATAGACAGCAGCCAGCAGTTGTTCTCCCATGAGGGTGGGCAAGCATCTGGGAAGGAGTGGGTAGGCGATTCAGGAGAAGATGATGACTAGATCTGAATATTTACAGCACGGGATTTTCAGATTGTAGGACTCAAAAGTGATCCCAAAGGCGAGTGTAGAAAATGAGAAGAAAAGGTCCATGGAACTTCCCCTAGAAGGCTCAGAGGACTTACAGTAATGGGTTGCAGGCACATCCACTACCCCACTATCCTGAGAGGATGGGGGAGGTTTCCTGTTCGACTTTTCAGTGGTGCCATTGCTCTGCTTGGGAGAGAAGCTGCACTGCTGTTTAATACCACAATATTTTCATGTACTGTGTGGAGTCAGAGACATGAAAATATTACCAGAAGGGGGTTGAAGGGTAATTTCTACATGACATTTTGGTTACTAGTTAGCCTGCAACCCGAAAACTATGTTGCAATCTTTTAAACTTTGGATAATCACAATGGACTTCTGAATTAAAAGGAAACCACAACTGGGCAAAACTGGATCTGATTCTCTTGTATCCAGGGCTAAAAACCTACATGAAACCATAACTGAATCAAATCTTCAGGGAGCATGTTGTTGCTTTTCTTATTCAGGCCACAGATGTTACACAGTGAAATATTTCTAACATGGAAGGCCACTACTTGCCTCTTGTGGTTGTTGGTGCTAGTGAGCATATGACAGGTCTCACATCTGCAGTGATGTAATTGCAGCAAGTATGCAGATCAGAACCTAACTCTGTCTCTCAAAATATATGCAACAGATCTGCAGGGGGGCTGCAGATGAGCTTCAGCTAGACTCTTTATATACATTACATCTGTTGCAATGTTTATGTATATGGTCCCTTTTAAACAAACATTAACATAACAATTTAATATTGCAACCACTGTATGCTGCTGCTGTTTGATTCTTGGTGTGTGCGATGCAATGCCAGCAGCTGCATAACAAAGCAGACCAAGTGGATTTCAAATGTTTACCCACTGTTCAATCTCAAATTTTAATAGAATCTATTCCCTTGTTTAATTGTCATTAAAAAATAAAAACACAATTCCATGTTGCACCAGTTTGCAATTCACAGAATTCAAGTTTGCTCAATTTGATATCACTTAAAACATAAGCAACTGTGTTTAAAAGGCAAAAATAGGATCTTTAAATGTCAAACTTTATTTAAGAGCAGTACAACACAACATCTCTTCCCATAAAAGCGCAAGGTCGAGAGAGCAGAAAGTATGTACGGTATACCCGGTGGCTGCCGAAGGTGCATGCACAGACGCATACAGCATGTTTCAGCCATAAGCCACATGACTGCAATGAGGCCTTTCCATCTGATCCCCCACCGACAGGGAATTCAAGCTGATGCCGTCTCCCAATGGCCCACACTTGACCGTGGGCCTGAGTCTTTCCCCAGCTGCTGTACGGCAGTCATGGGCAGCAGCACTGGCACCTGTCTTTGACAAGCCTCCGCATTCACACTGACTCTGGTTTCCTGAGGCCGGCTGCCTGGCAGTCAGGTGACAAATGCTAACACACACACTGCCTCTGACACCGAGTGCAAACACACATACACACAGGCAATCCAAATCTACTGAACCAAGAGGCACTTAAATATGATCTCAACCACTTAAAAAGCATCGGCATCATAGTGAGAGAGGTCTTAGCCTCTCATGTCACTCTGTCTGATAGCAAACCCTGCCCTGATTCAGGCTGTGGCTTGGAGCTGTAAACCAAAGTTTCCCTCAACGCCTCTCACCCGCCGGGCTATGCTTTAACCACTGTTTTTGCATACCGCTCAGCTTGTGTAACTGTTGAGTGGTTTTGCTCCAGTGAGACAATAGCTCTGTAACAGACTAAGCAGAACTAAGCCATCTAATGTCAATGCGTTGCAAGAGTTGATAAACACAAATCAGTCCACGCTACACAAGAAACCCAGACAGAAAAATAACTTGGAGCACTGAGAAACACAAACGCTTTCATGATAACAGAGTAAAAGTCACATAGGCGAGACTGCCAGTGGCTGGGACAAACACTGCTGAGGCCAAAAAGAAAGATTTCTCAGGTGAGCCGGTCACCGCACCGCCTTGTGTACCCACAATAAACACTGGCATTCACACTTTAAGTCAATGTGAAACTTCTCTGAGGTCAGAGAGTCAATCTGGGTTAGAGTGAATTGCAACACCATCAACATCAACACATACCCCACTGCATCATTTTATCAGTTTTTGTAATTTGGGTTTCTCTTTTATCTTTATGTTTTGGTCACTTCCAATCACACTGAATGTTTGTTAAGACACTACTTGACAGATTGACACTAGAACCAGGTCTGATCTTTGAGGGCAGTTAATCACTATGCTGCGTATAGAAAAAACAGTCATTTAACTTGCAGGATGTGGGGGAGACGACAAGACCTGATTGAGCTTTCGGTAGAGCAAACAGTGCTGGTACTCACTCTGCCGCCCAGCGGACCACAGCCACGTTTCCCCACCTCATTTGCAAAGCAATCCCGCTTCCAGCCCACTCAGTGCACTCAGTGCATCTTTTTGTCATTTCAATGTACAGGCTCCATTTGTTTTGTCCGCTGAGACGGCAAGAGGGGGGTGGGGGTAAGGATCCAGGTCTCAAGGAGACTGCTCTGCAACCAAAGAGCATCTTCACGTGTAGCTCCCTCCCCTTCCCTAAAAAAAATACACACCCACATCCATCTACTCCACTGAGCCAACACACACTCAACCTCTCCCCTGTCTGACTAATGTGCCCTGACACTCGTACATCACCCGTAAATTGGCCAAATGAATTAACCACGGCCCCTGCTTAGCTTTACGGGCTTTAAATGGATTTTCTCCTCTCCAGGTCTGCCCAATAATTGCATTTATCCATCTTGTTGAAGCCAGGTTTACACACTCGCGAAGATCATGCCAATCCCCGGATACATTTTCCGCTCTGGTGGCAAGAGTGTGAGAGATTTGTCATCGGATCATAACAGGTAATTCAAACAACAATTAGCTTGACGACTCCGCCGTATGTCAATGTCTGGCTCCTTGTTGGACAGGACCTTGGTTAGGGCAATGAGGTGCCTTCTATCTCTTCATCTGTCTGTATCGCTTCTTGTTGCCCTTCCCTTGTGTCTCAGTGTGATAAAATGAGCTTTGTAATACTTTATCTATCATCCAAGCCTGCAGGTTAAAGCAGCAAACACCCACAGTAGGGAAGAAAGTAGGCCCTATGAGTCTTCATTGTTCACACACGCATTCAGACAGAGAGCACAGGCAAAGCTGTGAACATCAGCATCAGTGGGGGTCATCTCCACACTTGTGAATGTTTGAACAGAAGTGCATTAGACACTGGGGGGGCCCAAAGGACAATTCAGCTATGTAAACATGCAGCAACTTCCTTCCCTCTGCTCCTCCAGGCCTGCACTGAGACAAGCCACTGTTTAAACAGCATACATAGCATTCCTGTGCCTGGGCCCCGGCCAGCTGCTGCATCCTCACTGCAGGCCTGCCTGCCTGCCTGCCTGAGCAGAGACAGATACAGGCCTTACAACAGCAAGGGTCATCCACAACAGACAAAGAGCTTTTATAGACATGCAAAACTGGACTCATCCACTAGAAATGCTCCAGAGCGCTGCATTGACTACTTCAATGCTGACTACCAGAGTCCATGCTGACCTCCCACGGAAGAGAGATTAGCTGTTGTAATGTTTAAAAGCATCACGTCTCTGAAAAGGCCCATGCTGAAATCTCTACCACTTGACGCCACCTGTAATGACGAAGCTGAAAATTTATCTTTATTGATATTTCAAATATGCAAAGTGTGGCAGCCAATAAAGATAGAGGTGGCTGTAAAGATGAGATAAAGAGCCTCCTGGTTCTAAAGGGCACTGTGATGTGCATCACATGACACAAAGGCCACTCCTGCTTAGTGATGCCAGTTTCTAATCTCGAAACTTTCATTATGACTGCAGTGGTTTGGGTTATGGTTAATATCAGAAAGTAACCTTTGGCTTACGTGCCAATAGAAATAAATAGCTTATCGGAAAAAACATTTATTATGCTCAAATATGTTTACAGTACAAATGTTTAACAGTGCATCATCTAAACTATTAGATTATTTTAAGGTGATCATCACGAGCTGAGTTTGATACACACTTATACACACTCATCTAAAAGTTGCTGGCCAGTATCTCCTTACTGGTTTATCCAACAAAGACAAACTCAGGGATTTTGTGGTGTTAATTTTGGACTTTAGCAGGCATTGCTCCATTAAAGTAGCTTCCAAAGCAAATATGAAATTCAGTCTCACACTCCGGATCCCTCAGTTAGGAAAAGAAACTGCCACTGGGGAACCTGCTGAAAGACTTGTGTCCCATTTTGGTTCCAGACCCCATCATTGAAGAAACCAGGATGTAGAATAATCATCGTAAAGCTATCCCTCTCCGAACATGTAAATTTGAGTACAGGGGACATGTGCAGTATTAATCTACATTTAATATTTAACACAGAGATCCTGTAAATCAGCTGTCATTCAGGCTTGGTTTTATTACAGGAAGACAACAGTCATTGCTTCCTCCCTGTGTCAATGCCCCAGTAGTGGATACCATCAGAGCTGCCAACAACAGTGAACTGCAGGTCATTATTCCAATCAAACCGTAATTTCAGGGTTACTAGATTGCATTGTTTTCCGCCTCAAGAGTGCCATGCTCCCTCTTGCCTATATGTTTGTCTGCCAGTTCATTTGGTCCTTCTGTCTGTCCATCCGCCAGTCCATCCCTACTTGCTTGGGCGGTGAAGGCCACTCATCTCATCTCAGGACAGTTGTCCAAACAAGACACTCCATTCACTCTGACCCCTCGAGGGAGGGAGGCAATTGACAATTCACTCAGTGCCGTAAGTCAATTTGTTCGCTTTTGGAATTGACCCCAAACGCTGCTGACACACCGGCCCCTCACTGGAGTGGGGGGGGGGGGGGGGGGGGGGGGGGGGGGGTGGCGGGCTTAGAGGGGTTTTTTTTTTTAAAAAGCTAAGGTGTTTTGAGTTTCACTAACATCCATTTTGGGAAAAAATAGAAAAATATTATTTGAAAGGCAATTTAAAAATCAATAATGTCTGTCAAATATGAATGACACAATGGGGAAAAAAACAAACAGAAATAACACTGCAAGCTCTTTACATCTACACTAGAAATTAAATTTTAGAGCAAAACTAAACACTTACTCCACGTCATACACCATTACCTGCATGATGGTTGGCAATTCAGTGCTCATGTACTAGGGGGTAGGCCATGTGTGGATGTAACAAGCTGTTCATATGAAATGTTATCTAGTGCTGTGTACACAAGTTGACAGCTGTCTCCTTACAAGAGGCGTATTATTATTATTGTGTGTAAATAGGTTTCTAACAGCTGGTTAAAGAGCTAACATGGGAATTTACTCTTAATCTGTTTTCCTCAGGAATCTAACGCTGCTCCACACTGCACGTCAGTGGAAAGGGGTTACATTTTATTAGCCTTGTACATTTTTAAGTAATCTCGCCAACAGTTTTCTTTTTTTTTTTCTTCTTCTTTTTTTTCCCCTGCAAATCCTACCATAATCCGCAGATTAGCAGATGAATTTATTTCTGCTTGCACTCTAAAACCTCCCTCACCTTTCGCAGGCAGTTATGAATCCACCACCTTTAACGACAAACAAGCAGACGATCACCTCATTAGTGCACTCGCTCCGCTTCCTAAACTCATACACACACATATAACCACACACACACACACACACTTCTTGGAGCTTATCCTCATACAATTAAAAGTTTAATTAGTAGATTAAAAATACATTGACTGGAGTTTTATCACCTTAAACTCCTCCATTATGTGTTTAGCACACACAAAAAGCCTCCTTCCCATCTGAACCATTTTGAACAGATTATCTATACACACAAATTCCCTTGACTACATTAAGACTGGAGATACAAACTCAATACAAAAACAAGACGGCTGGGAAAAACACCATCTGCACAAAATACTGTAAGAAACTGAACATCTTATGATAATGCAAGTGGAACTTTATATTATTATGTATAATATCTTGTAACAAATCAAAATATTGCAGAATATACATGGGCTGTGGTAACATAAGTCATCTTGTTTCCATTTTGTGCTGAAAATGAAATTTGCTGATGTTTTGACAAGAGATAGCATTATTTTCTACCACTACTGTCTGATTATTTATGTACCAGAAGAGAGGTAAAAATAAATAATTATTATTTTAAAATATTAGCATGAATGAGATTCTTCTACTGTGGTACGTTCCAGAGCATTCTACCACATCCATAAAAGGCGGGTGTACCACAGGTGTTCACTGCACACTGGCACGGCTAGTCATTATCTAGCCCGACACGATCATTAAGAGCTGTGATGGCAGTGTGGCACCTCCTCCCTGCATGCACATACACACACAAGCTGGAAAAAAAAACTCCAGTAGAGACTCAAGCACTCCCTATCAGTTGTAAAAAAAAAAAAAAAAAAAAAAGGGGTGAGAGGGGAAGCTCCTTTCCCAACGAAAAGCATGTCAGCGCTGGTGCACTTTGACCCTTCCCAAACACACTCCACAATCCAAACAGAAGGCCGGCACCACCAGAATTCCTCTAGCGTCACAGCGGCCTTCTCACCCGGAGCTTTTAAGGGAAATTTTTTTTGATGACGATGAGGGTGGGAAGCATAGAGAGCAACGTGGAGGAGAAAGAGGTGGGGTGGTGTGGGAGGGGGGCGGCGGTTGATTCAGTGGCAGAAACCACACACATGAACACATGCCTGCTCGTAAAGCGTGGCTGAAAACTGAAACTTGCCTGCTCCAATCTGTGTTCCTCTCCGCTCAGTCCCTGCTGTTTTTTTTTTTTTTTTTTTTTTTTTTTTTTTTTTTTTTAAATGGGAAGATAAATGTGAAGCCTAGGGGCACTATTGTTTGGACATCTAACCAGGAACTGTCGCTGCTCTCATTGCCCTGGCATTAACAGCAATTATGCGCTCTATTCAGACGGCTTTTGTGCGTCCGACCCCCAGCACCCCCCCCTGCCGTCGCCCCTCCGTCCTCCCTCCACTCACACACATACACACACACGTACACACGCAAAGTCCTAACACACATTTCCCGCTTTTCTCTGTCCCCCCTCCCGCCACCGGTGCTTTCCCTCCCACTCCTCTACTGGTGAACTCATTTGGCTACTGGAGCATTCTGGTCCCATTATGAATGAACTTACAGAAATATGCACATTCAGGCGAGGAAAAGAAGAAGAGGGAGAAAAAAAATGCACATACCAGAAGTATTTCTGGAGTGATACCTGAGCTCAAACAATTCTTCACATAACATTCTGTGGATTTCTTCATCAAAAATACACTGCAGTTTAAATTAAACTAAATACTTGAAATACTCTTCAACACTCAAACTGCCACACTATAAAATGACATTTACAGTGGTTTTGTAATTATGACTCTTTCAAAAAAAAAATACAGATTCTAGGTAATCATTCCTTGAGACTTGTTAATCCTAACCCTAACCATAACCTTCATATCTAAAAGATGCGATCAATAGTCATTTTAACCTTATCTTTTCAGCTGGATTCAGCACAGTAACACTGTCAATAAAATCTCCAGCAACCACCAGAAATTATCTTATTGCCATTTTCGGTAACTCTTTATTTGAAGCAGCTCAATGTAAGTTCACTCTGTTGGCTGGAAAGTGAGAGGAAGCTTCACATTCTAGCAACAAACACGTGCATTTGTACTAGAGGCCACTTAACAGGGATGAATGGAACAGCTAAGCACTGTCCAGCAAAAATGTACAATTCAAGAAGAGCAGTATTATAGTATAGCAAGTATTGACAAGTACTGTCAGGATTTTTAGTGTATATTCATGGTTAAATATTGTAAAATGCACAATTTTTAGGCTGAAATATCGTATTGTCAACTACATAGATGAGAATAGAGTCAATAATAAATATCAGGTTTTGTGTCTATTTTTGCGCTGCTATAAAAGTGAACTCATCAACAATCCTAGGGATTGCAAAATGTGCTGCCTTCAAGGAAAACCTGTAAATACAAATAAAGCATCAGCATGCTCTGTATACAAATTTAACTGGTGGCTACATGCATACACACACACACACAGATTAATTTAATTTCCATGTTTCAGGGAGCCCCAAGCTCTGTGGGCCAGCAGCAGCAGCTAGCCTATATTTAACAGATGACAAAAGTTGCATTCCAGATGTACAGTACTATCTTTGTGTTGAGCTCTATAGAAATGCATGGGAGAAAGCGGGAGCGAAGGGATGGTGGGGGGAGGCTGAGAGAAGGGGGGTGACTGGGGGTTGAGGAGGGGGCACCAGTGCACAGCTGCTAAACTAATGCCTTTTTTTTTTCTTTGCTCAGACACAGAAAAGCAGAGTGTGGTGGCTCACTGGCAGAAACAGGGAAAGATACAGGAGGTGAAAATGGATTTATTCATTCTGATAATAATTTGTTCTGCAAAAAAACACATTTCATCCAGGCTAAATGAGTAGCAAGCATAATCTGTTGCATTGAAGTCAAAATTAGGCATCAGATTAGCTGTCATTGCATTAAAAACAATGAAGTCAATGATTTAATTAAAAAAAAAGGTTCAGCTCCAAACCAGACTTGACTGCAGCTGAACATTAGCTACACCCAAACCCAGCTCACACCGCCACCAGGGAACCATGACTCCCTTCGCACTAGTTAAAAATCTGATTAGAAACACACCCACAAACTGACTGATTTTTTTTTCTGCCTTTGTGGTGTTTCAAGCGGAGTGACAGATCGACGGGCGCATAAGCTCTCACACGGCTCAGCCTGCCAACATCATCAGCATTAGACAATTAAGCTCCGTTAACAGGGAGAGAAAAAAAAAAAAAAATATATATATATATATATATATATATATATATATATCTCCTCAGTAAATATTTACTGCACAAATCTTTTCCATTCATTCACCAGGCACTAACAAAACCTTACTGTACTCCCTCTCCCTCTCTTTCTGAGTCCCCCCCCACCCCCCCTTACACCACCACCCCCCCACCCCTACATCTGCGATTCATTGACTTTACAATTTACCACATGTCGAGATGGGAGAGGTCGAGCCTCCATCTGAATCACGGCACAAATATGCGAGTGATTTATTGTTTTAAAAACCCTGGGCCGATTTAGTGCAACTCCACTTTTCCTGAGCATTACTCCTATTGGCAGACCATGAACAATTACAGTTCGGACTAATTAAGCTCTGAGAATGTGCTGTGCACCGCTAATGTCTAGCAGGCCCCAATTTTAGTTTAATGGTGCCAAACTTTGCTTCCCAGCCCCCCCTTTCTTTAACTTAACTCCTCAAATCCAAAGCAGATTGTACTTTTTTATGACTGTTTATTGAGTCGAAGAAAAAATAAGGACCTTTTCTTTCCCCTCTCTTCGCATAGGATGAGAGAAACAGCAGAGAGAGAGAGGGAGAGAGAGAGAGAGAGAGAGAGAGAGAGAGAGAGAGAGAGAGAGAGAGAGAGAGAGAGAGAGAGAGAGAGAGAGAGAGAGAGAGAGAGAGAGGGAGAGAGAGAGAGAGAGGAAGAGAGTAAGCACAAAAAGGAGTAGTGGGAGGGAGAGACAGAGCGGGAGCCGCTTCCGCCATACTTTGTAAACAAAAGTGATTTGCAAGACAAAAAGAGCGCAACCTTCCAACTAAATTCAGAGTGCATTTTGCGGCTAGAGGCACAAAATGCGGCCGCGTTGTGCCACAAACCCCCCGCGGACACCAATTAGGCCCTATTAACATGTAAAGCCAATTTGATAAGGTGTGGGCCCTATCCCTTAAATCCGCATTAAACTATCTTTCCTCTTGTCACAGCCAAAAATCCATTTACAGCAGCCGAACACACATAATCCATATGATATACCATTGTTATGCTTATGCTGCTGCCACGTTTAGGAAAGATACTGTCTGTCTGTGTCAATTATAACAGATAAGGCCACAGCAATGTGTGCACGTGAGCACAAAGGAGGTGGTGTTGCATTCACCCGTGAATGTTCATTACAATAATCTGACCATAAAATCCACCATTATTTCTTCCTAAAATAATAATGTTAAAGGAAGTAGTCAGCCTGTGTGAAATGGATTTTTTTTTTTAATGTGCTGCAACATGAGCGATACCGGTACGACAACACCACTGAAACAAAGAGGGAAATGCTATTGTTTCAACCACAAAGCCTTTCCACCGTCTTGTAGTAGAATCGCCACGGGTTCTGGGAGCGTCCTTTTTAAACTCTAAACACAGAGGTGGATGCTTGGTGTTGCATTTTCATCCCCTCCACCCCCCCACACCCACCCCACCCCCACATCTACTTTCTTGTTCTTTTTTAAACTACTCGTAATTATACGTCGAAACTTAAAACCTCCGCCAAAATTCTCCAGGCCTGGAGAATTATGGGGCCAGGGGTGGCGTCAAATATCTTAACATTCATAAGTCCGAGAGGCAGTAAATAAAGCCAGTGGATTTACGGCCCTGGAGCCCCGATGCAGGAGAGCTGGCCGCCCAGATCCCGCTCGCCCTCCCTCAGCCTCTGAGTCTCCAGACCTGTTGAGGTGTGATGTTAGCCCACAGCACCGGAGTTAACCCGCCGCCTTTTTTCACAAGCCCCATGTTAGCATCGGCAGGAAACAAAAGGTAGACAGAGAGAGGAAGGGAGATAGAGAGAGCAAAGAGGTAGCAGGGGGAAAGTGAAAAGAGATAGAAAACCGGGGTGAACTGGCCAGGCCACTTCTCCAATTCAACCTGCACTCAGTGATCCAGCAGGCCTTTGTGTGAGGTTTAGGGAGGAGGGAGACGGCAAGGAGAAGAGAGGAGGAGAGGAGGGCAGGAAGGCTTTTAAAGCCCAAGCACAGCGTCATGTCAAATTGCTAAATGATACTAAATTGTGAGCCTCCTTGGACTTAGGTGGTAGGAAAAACAAATTCTCACTGGTTATAGCTCCCAGAGGTCAGACAAATTATGGTAACCACATGGAGGATTTTTTTCCCCCCCTTAAGTCATGCGAAAACAAAAATCTCAGAAACAAGGTAAAATGTCCCGGTATATCAGGATCAGTGCCAGACGACAGAATAATTCTAAATTGATTAGACATTTCCACCTGAGAGAGGCCTGTGAATTTAACCACACAAAAATTTAAAAAATATCAATTAAAATCATCTCCTAAAAATATTTTTTTTAAAAAACACAAAACAGATTTTTTTTTTTTTTTAAAAAAAGGCCTTGATGTTGAAATCCACATTCCTAAAAATAATATCACAGCGTCGCCCAGAACCAAGAGGAGCAGAAGGAGAAAAATGAAGGGAGATGAGGCGAGAATCAAAGCTTTTCATGACAAGACAGAGAAAGTCTCATTCCAATAATACTAGCAGTCATATTCAGTGCCTTAACATGACACGTTAGGGAGCAAGACAGCTAATCAATGTCCAGGTGAATTATTTATGCCAGCTTTAAGTCTAATACATTTATATTACAGCGACCGCTGACTTCAAAGCTCTAATGGCTGGACACACAGGGCGCTGCAGACAGTGGGGGCCGAGACTGTACAGTAGGAAGACCACCGCAAGCCGAAAACCATGTTCACTGTTCAGGTAGATCTGTGACTTAAGCTATAATAAAGCTATAATAAATGTTAGAAATAAAGCACCTCCTCAACAGTCTACACTGGACTATTACATTTTTTAATCTTATATACAAGAATGTGACGCATTCAGAGAGGCAAATAAACAACAGGTAACAAATGAGGGAATGTGTATTCATAAAAAAAAAATCATCATAAAAAGATCCTTCCTTTTCTGAAATTTGTCTGCACAAAACATTTCAGAGGTGGAATTAAGAGAGCAAAGGTCAACACTGTCTCGCCGCAGCATCCTTTAGCCACACAGTGCACAATTTACTGCTTTTCTAACTGCTGCATAAGCACAATGAAATGAGCGCCCCACAGACTAGTACAGGACACAGTACTGTGATAGTCACAAAGAAAACTACAAATCTCTGAAACAAGGAAGTGCTTTTCAGTCCACATCATGTGTGTTGTTGTGCATCAGTGTTTGTGTCAGTACTGATGAGAATAATGAGTGACTAATTCCACATACCAGCCGGTAGCGTTAACAAGGCTGACTGACTAAGAGGGAAAGAATGGTAAAATGTTCTCATGTGTGCTGGGAATGATAAAATCTTTGAAATTATAAAAACACTCACACACACACACACACACACACACACAGACACACAGACGAAGAGAGAATTGTGTAAGCAGCAGAAAAATTATTTTGTGTGGAACTCTTGAGTGATCATGTTGAACTCAAAAGCAGAAATTGTGTCAAACACAAAAGAAAGCATTATGTGTCAGATGTGCATTTATTTTCAAGGTGTGCAAAGTGCACCAAAAAAAAAAAAAAAAAAAAAAAATGGAGGTGACAAATATCAGTTTCGTTAGCCAGAGCCGAGGTGGTGGTGGGGGGGGTGGAGGGGTCATATTTCCTAATGCCTGGTCTTTGCCTTAACCTTGTAAAATGAGATGACAGGTCCTAAAGCGCAGACTTGTAATTGCAACCGTTTAAAATAGGGGGGCAAAAAACACCCATGGTTGAGAAAATTATGCCGCTTAAGGATTGCAATAGCCCAGTGGGACTGGCGAGGTGCTGAGCAAATGAGTAAGTGTGCATAATTATAGCATGGCTGATTGTGTCTAAATAAATAACATGAATTTATTTATAAATATGGGTTTACACAGCACATGCTTTTTTTAAAAAAAAAAAAAAAAAAAAGGCAATGGATTGTTCATTAACAGCAAAAAGTGGTGCACATGCAGAGCACAGCAGCGTTGCATTTCCATTCAATAAATCACACATTGTAAAAATATATATACGTATCAATGAGAAAATTAAAATTATCCAATGTTTCAGATAGGAGGTGGGGGGGGAGAACTGTCAAATTTGAATGCATGCACCTTTCACATAATGTCTTTACACGCTTTGACACATGCAAATAACTTTGAAAAGCTCATTTGCATATTGATTTTTATTTGTGTGGTTTTACATTGCTTCACACTGCTTGCAGCGTGTCAGAGAGCCAGTGTAAAGGTCTGAATGCTCATGCAGCTTGTGTTAGGAAAAAAGGGCATTTTTGATGAGGCTGTGCAAACACAAGCCCATTGCATTATTCAGTGGGTTAAAAACATGCACTTGTAGCCTGCAATACAGTAGTATCCCTGCGCAATAATTATAACAATAATAATATAATATTCCACATTTCTCATGCATTTAATTTTTTTTTTTAAGTTGTTGTGAAAGTTTAAAAAAAAAACAAATGGTGACATATTAAAAATATCACATGAGCTGCTATTAAAACTAGAATGGGCTTTTTTTTTTTTTTAGCACTGTTAGCATGCTAGCTGCTGGTCAGGGCATACACACAGGCTGCAGGCGGACATGCATGCCTCTGTACTGTACACTTCAGGAGGAGTTGCACAACTTGGCCCTACTTTTTTTTTTTTTTTTTTTTTAATCGGCTGCATTTCTGGGTGACAACTCTCCGCGTCTGCCTGCTGTCTCCGTGTCCACTCGGGAGTCCGTGTGTGTGTGTGTGTGTGTGTATGTGTGTGTGTGTGTGTGTGTGTGTGTGTGTGTATGTGTGTGTGTGTGAGAGAGAGAGAGAGAGAGAGAGAGAGGTGTGTGTGTGTGTGTGTGGGTGCACATACAGTTTAAATAAATGAACTTACTGTGCGTGCTGTTGGAGAAAGTGATCCATTGGGAAGGTAGGGACTTGTGAGATCGGGGATCATTATAAATGGATAGCCCGGGTACGGTGGGCTCTTGAACAGCCCTCCATCTTGCCTTTTCGCAGCTAACATGGCGGGGGGGGAAAAGAAGAAAACTTTTTTTTATAAAGTGGCCTTAAAACTTTTTTTTCTTTTTAAAAAAAATGCACTTGAGCAATAAAGCGGGGGAGATCCCCTCCGCTGGGCACATAATGTCATAGTGCAAAAAGAAAAAAAAAAAAAAACAAAAAAAAAACAAGACGGGAATAATAAAGCACAAACTCACCCTCCTCTAAACTTTCTCTTGTTTTGTCTCTGAAAGTTTCAGATCTAGGCGGAGGCCGTCTTTCCGCCTTGAAATGCAATGAAACACAGGGATTGCGTTAAAGTTAACACAACGGGCGACGAGGCTGATAGTTAACTTTCTTCTCAAGTCTATCACAGCTACAATGTAACAAATGTAGGCCCCTACTTTAACACAGCCGATCGATCCCCTGATATTTTTTTTTCCTTCTTCTTTTTTTTTCAGCCTGTAACTTACCTCTGAATCCGACGAGCTGTTTTGATTCGTTTCCGACTCGTTTACAAGAGAAGATTTGACATCTGCTAAATCCCTTTCTGCCGAGGAGTTCTCCGAAATTTTCTCTTCCTGCTCCCCTTCGTCTTTGAAGGAAATCATTTCATCGTTTGCACCCAGATCGTCCCCTCCACCGCCGTTGAGCTGCGGCATTTTTCCCGAGCAAAAATATTTTTGTTGGGGGGCAAAAACACAAAGTTTTAAACCCTTGATCTCGGTGATCTGGGAAGTCCGAGTTTAAGTTTGGGGTCTGTATTGGCGTTTTCCAAAGCTCTGGCGGTTGGTACAAAACTAAAAAAGAAGGGAATCTTGGCAGAAAAAGGAAGCCGGAGAAGGAGCCGAGCCGCTCGGATTGAGTGAGTTGAAGTTGGTCGGAGTGGTTTTCAGTTCAAAGGCGGCGCTGATTGACAGATAGAGAGGGATGGAAATAGAGAGAGTCTGGATTCAGGATTATTGACAGGGAGAAACACACAAGAAACTAATGAGATTCAAACAGGGAGGGACTTGAAGTGACGTTTTCATAAATAGGAGGAAAGAAAAAAAAGAGAGAAGAGGGGGGAGAGAGAGAGAGGGAGAGAGAGAGAGAGAGAGAGAGAGGAGGCTGGAGGAAGCCGGCGGACGACTGCAGTGAAAAGCATGTGAGGAGGAAAAAGGCAGTTTGGGAGCAGGACAGTGATGGTAAAATAGGAGGAAGATAGGAGTTGCTTGCAAATGTGGATTAAACGCGCAGATGGGCGGTCTCCTGGTGAAAAAAAAAATGAAAAGAAGGTACTTCCTCAGGCTGTTTGCAACCAGTTTGACTCCACCATTCCCGACCAGTCTGTCACACTGAGGCCAAATTAAGTCAATAGTATAGCTTCAATTAAAGTTTTTTTTTTTGTTTTTTTTTTTGTTTTTTTAAATCAAAACCATCCCTTCACATTCATGCTCCATAACCTACTTTTGCATGTGTCCTGTTTTTTATTTATTTATTTATTTATTTTGCTTACCAAATACTAGAGGGCCTATCAAAGCAGTATAAAAGCTATTACTCCAAGCTTGTTTTCCTATTTTATCTGCTTTGTCATGTCCTCAGATCTATTTTTCATTGTATTAGATAATGTTTCCTCAGATCTATTTTTTGGGATGGAGGGTGTTATTGCATCCTGCTTTCTTGACAGGTGTGATGTCCTCTGGGACTAACCTGAATTCCTCACTGGCAGCACAGGCTGGGGCTGCTTTCATATTTCTCTTCTCCCTCAGCAGCCAGACTGGACACAAATAACTGATGCAGATTTCTCCATGGCTTATTCCTGTTAGAAATACAGCCTATAAAAGGAGACACGTGTGAGCTGCTGTGAACTGTAGGTGACTGCGTTAAACAGAAAACAAAAAAAAAACGTTTTAAAAATATATAATTTGATCGTATGAAATAATAAGTTATCCCTGCAAGTATATGGCTACAAAACAATATTTTGTTTTTGTTGTCTGCTTTTGTTTTACATGCACACCAGTTATTCTATAAAGTCAGTGACACATTTTTTTTTTTTTTTTTATTTACTGTGCTCCAATGAATTTACAGTGAGAATAGCAAAATGGAGCAACAAAGAGAAAAATGTTAAAATGGAAAATATTTAACAATTTCCTCTGAGTAAAAACAGGTTAATTGGGGATAAACACAAAATAACAGAACAAAAAAAAAAACTGCAGTTGCACCTGAAATGTATTTAAAAGCAATAGGGGGGGAGAAAAAAGCCCCTGAAGCCTGTTACAGCTGTACAAGGGAATTGCATGTGTGTGTGTGTGTGTGTGTGTGTGTGTGAGTCGGTGATGAGCTCAGCACCGGTGATTCAGTAACCTTATCTCATCTGCTCAGGAAATGCAGTTTCTATTATAGCCGATATTTGATGGAGCAATCACTAAATCAACAATGAATTTCAAATGTAACTGTCAGAAATAGAGCTGAAACACACATCCAGGTGACACTTACACTCTGTTGCAACATGGTTGACTCCTTTCAAGCAAAAAAATAAATAAATAAATAATATAAGATCAAAACAAGACGCAGAATTACTGATTAAAAAATATTGCTTCATGTCATCATGCTGTTAGAGGCATGAAAACAAATATTATGACACTAATTCTTCTGTGTCGGCTCTCAGCAGTGTCAAATAGCAGTGATGAGGAATTATGTGCACAGTGCAGCAGTGAAGTGTTGTGGATGTGCCTATCAAGGCACCTAGACCAGGCAACACCATGAAAGCAGACTATTCCGCTCAATGAGCACTGATGTGCTTTATCTGGATGAGGTGAAAGCAGTGTTTGTGTTAGCTGGCTGCAGCCCAGCCAGCAGTGTAAGGGAGCAGGGAGGAAGGGAAAGGGACCGCCGTCTCTGGTTCTCATCCAGTGTGTCTGTGTTTAGGCAGCCGGTGGAAGATGAGGCACCCTGCTGCTCGGGGCCCTCCAAGCCTGAGCCCACACAGACCAGACCAAAGCAGAGGAGCTCCAAGCTGGCCTCTCCCCGGATTGCCTCAGCAGGTACCTGAGAGTTTACTGGGGGCTGGCAGCATGTTATCATGCCTGCCGTGGGGACACCTGCCTCTGATGCCGCCCTGGTGATTCTAATCTACAGGACCCTTTAATAAGATGATGATAGGCTGCGCTGCCGCTGATCTGAATGGTGGAGCAGGAGCATGCATGGCTTTCTGTCGGTGTTTTTTACTTTGTTATGGCTTTACATATTCACCCCGACTTTGTGTGCAGCTGTGGTTTGGTGCAAGTCATCCGTGTACTTGTAGGTTTCAGAGTGTGGAGGAAGTCAGAGGAATCACAAGTTTATGATCACAAAACTTCAGTTCTCCTCTGTAGTCTTCATCTGCCCTGATGATAAATCCACACACTGATTCTGACCTTTGGTTTAATTGTTCCCATTTCCCATTTGAATTTCAGTAACAACCAAATTAGGCTAAATTTAATTATAATTCTAAACTATGAAAATGCTAAATACAAATAATAAATAATAAAAGGGATGCCACAGCAAAAATATGCTACTTTCATATTTCACATACTACTGTGTGACCATACTGACAGTTGTACTGTGATTCTTATGCGCTATATGTTTCTGACGACTCTAAAAGCAAATTATTGTGAGTGCTCAGTGAACTTGTGGCTTTTAGCTTTAAACACCCTGTTGATAACACAATCTCCTAAATACATATCTTTTTATCTTAAATACTTATAACAATATATACATAATGTATACAAGATGTGCTAATTAATTTTGCCTCTAAAAAAGTATCCAGGAAGCTCTTTACACAGTAGACATTTTAACTGTAATCATTTTTTGGTTTCAAAGGATTCTAGGGACATCATTTCTTTTAATGTTGAATAATTAAATTGGCGATCCATAGTCAATAAACATTTTTAATATGCAGAGTGACTAGAGCTTTTACGAAGAGGAGTGAGGGTTTGATGTCAAGAATCTTTTAAGTCAGAGCGCTGTGGTAGCTGAGTGGTTACAGCGCACATACCACATAACCACAACGTCCCTGGTTTCAAATCTGCCCGGGGACCTTTGTTACATGTCATGACCCTATCACTCTCCCCCTTACTTCCTGTCTGCACCTCCACTGTCAACTGTCGAATAAAGACAAAAAAAAGGGGGGGGGGGGGACTAAAATCATATTTTTAATTTAAGAATCTCTTAAGTCTTCTGAATCGCACTGTGCATGTTTTTGGCTGTTGATCTTAAAATGAGCAAATGAGGAAATTAGAAGCTGCACAATTAAAATGACATGTGTAGTCTGTAGTGCCTAGTTTATAAACAGCCTACATGGGAAAACATATATTTTACAAATCACTATTTTGATATTAGATATGATTATTTCATATTTATAAATAAGAGTGTTTTTTTTAAAGGTACAACCTTCACTAAATGTTTGGTAATTTTGATACAAGAGTACAGTATGAAAATATCCGCTACAGTTCTGAGTCTGAAAAAAGGAAACACAGTATCTGATTAAATAAATTCTACTTGAGCACTCAAAGAAACAGATTTAAAAGATCCTCACATAGAACACCTGAACACTACTTTGAGAAATCACCTAGTTTTCTATGAGAACACCCGTGTTGTTTCATCTCAGCAGGGAAGGTAGTGGCAGTACACAGTGCACATCCTGCGTTTGCAAACAGTTAATTACCCATCATGCATCCATGTTGCCAGCCATACCAGCTAAAAGGTCTCTCATTGCTGATTAACTTATTACTGCTGGACATTTTCTCTTCTTTTTTTTTTTCCTTGCAAAAATATGCTTGTTTTATGGAAACTGCGGTTTGATTTATTCCAGTGCTCTGTAATGAAGTTTGTTCGCTTGATAATAAGCGAAACTTAACATTTAACTTTAGTTGCTTTTAGTCAAGTGCAAATTCCCTCTATTGTTAGAAGAGATGCTGTTAAGCATTTTGGCATTTATTGTCAGTACAGCTCATATAAATTCTATCAGCTGGATAATACTGTGGTTAGCCATAATTACATGTATACTAATGGTTCTCATCATTTTTTTTTTTTTTTGGAATGGACAGGATGGAGAAATAGATTTCTGATTTACCTGATTATGAAAAGACTGTCTCATGCTGTATATTATTCATTAGGGTAAAAGCAAATCAGACTGCAAATACCTAGAATGTGCTTGCATTTGTGTGTAAATGGTTAATTCTGTTTTCTTGAATAGTGTACTTATTACTGTGCTTGTTCAATTCAGCACATCACTGTTTTCAATGTTTCTACTTATTTTAATTACTTTGCGCAAATCTTTGCTCAGTGGGATTTATATTCTATACTTCAAAACATGGCGAATGATGAGGAAAGAGTTGCCCCTTGAAAAGTGAAATCATTATACAGTATATGTACAGTATGTATTTATTTTTTCTCTTATTGTGCTGGTAGAATAGGAGCTTCTCTGCTCCTTTGCCCCTCAGCACTCTAATCATTTGACACAATAGAACAATACATTAGAAAATGAAAGCTTTGTAGGCTGAAATTGCATTCATAATTCCTTCAGAAAAATATTTAAAAAAGCAAAATGCTCAGAGTGGTATGTTGACCAAAGCTTTAGAAGCTAACGCTAATATCCTTTTTTCACACATAGAAACAGTTGAAATTGTTATCAGTGACATATTTGCACGAGAAACCTGAAAGTCAACCATTTCTGATTTCACTTTTCCGTGAGCACATCTCATCATGAAGCACCTCACTGAAAACGTGGCAAACACATTTATTTGTGAATTTATTTTCTGTCCATGTTTACCAGCCGCAACACAAATCAGAATGAAGACAGCACAGGAAGAGAGTAGGATATTAGTGTTATGACATTGTGAGTCACAATGGCCTGTGACTCTGCACTCATCTAAAATCAACATTACCCCCTTGAGGTTTCGGCTAATATATGAAATACCTCAACAAGTATTTTATTCGGTTAAAAGTTTATGAATCAGTAATCAAAATATATCAAATCTCAGGTTGCAGAGCCTAATTTTTTTCCCAGAAAAATCCCGGGAGTGAGATCAGGAGATTTATAGTCTGGACACTGATGATTAATGTAGTCGCGCTGCTTTTCATATCATTGTAGGTATTGGACTCAAGCAGGAGCAGAGTGTCTCCAGAACTCATCCCCACACAGCATCGTGGGAACCATATTAGGCCAACTACGTGAGCTGTCTCCCGTCGCCTACAAAACAAACAGACAAGCGTTTTTCAGAAATGGACGCGATAGTCATTAATCAAGGTCCGAGGCAGGGCCTGAACTCTCTAAACATGGAATCCACCTGAGAGACAAGATAACCTATGTACTCGGGCTGCTGCAGATCTGCCGGCCGGCACACACACCGCTCACCTGTCCGTCACGGCAGCATCTCGCAGGGAGAGGTGAGCCAAGCCGCTGCTGACTGGTAAATGTTACTTAAAGGTCAGTAGGTATACACACCAGCGGGTCGGTGGTTTGAGTCATATTTTCACACTGGCTTTACAGTAAATGCATGAGGCGTCAGGTGGCCAAAGGAGATTTTTATACACTGATTCATGTCTTGATTGGGAGAGAGGAGATGGTGTGTTTTTGCCACTGGACCTTCAGTGCAGTCAGTTTATGTGAAGTGTAAAGCAAAGTCCAGTTATCCTCCTGTATGCCCACATGACTGACTTTATTGCGTATAAAATCACTGACAGACTGTATAATTAAGACAGGAAATGAATCATCAAACCCCATGGGCATTCTTCATAAGAACACGGCCCCTGGTGAGGAGGTGATGATAGAAACTCTAATCTCAGTGTTTCCAGTCACGATTGCAAGATCTTGACAAAGTTAAGATGTTTAGATTATCAGCTTCTAAAACAAAAGTCAGACAATAAATCTCATTGAGACTTAATCTCTGTGTGACATTTGTGTTTTTGACCTATTGGCGATCAAAACAAAAGCCGAAAGCAGATGCACAGGGCAAATGTATAGAAAGTAGCTTCCTGTTGACCCCTGATTTGTGTTTGGGGAGCAAAAAGGAACTTTCTCCTTCTCTGATGGCCTTGTATGCAGGACCCTCCACATGTCTGGGCCTTTAATAGGGAGAAACCCCTTCTGATTGTTGTTTTTAAGAGACTGGGAGCATCTCATTGAAGGTACTTCCTCAAACAGGAAGCAGGAGGTCTTATTGTGAGAGAAGAAAAAGAAGGAACAGTGTCTTCTTAATTAAAATCACAGTGGAGGCAGGTTGACCTTTTGGGCCCTGAATGAAGAGTCATTCTGTGCCGAATGGAAGCAGGTTGTCTTTGTGTGACTGTGTGTGAGTTCAAGCAAAGTTTTTGTGTGCATTTTTCAACTGTTGTATCTAATTTGGCATTTTGAGCTTCACTTATCGTATTCATTTCTGTTTCTCAAACTTTGAACAGTGAATGAAATTGTATCATATGAATATAAAATACAATGTATTGTGCTGTTCTTTCACATAGAAGTGCTCCTTGAATGCCAGCGCACATTGACTGGGTTCAGCGCTATTTTTCCAAGATGTTCAAGGCACTTTAGTTTAGTGAAGGACGAGTTTTGGTTGCAAAGGTTCAGCACACATCTTTATGAAAAATCAAACTACAGAGAGGAATTTGAAAAATTATAGCAAACATAAGGACTAGTTTTTTTTCTCATTTGAACTTGACACTACTGCTAATTTGCTAAGTTATAAAGTAGCGGCTGTTTTTCTTTCAATGCCATTAATTCTTGGAAAAGCTTTGGTACAGAGAAACAATTGCATCTTTAATGCTCTACATGCACACTTATTAACGAGCGACACAATGGAGACGTGACCTTGAGTCAAATGAGTTGCCTCTCAGTGCAAATCAGAGCAAAGTCGTGTTCATTTGGCTATGTTTTTATTAACAGAATGGAAGATGAGCCCATTAATGAGACATCAGTCTATGGTCTTTGTACGACACAAGTATAAAAGAGACTAAACATCATCAAGGTTAAGTTGTGAGCAGGTTATAGTTGATGCAAAGGCTCATATCTCTGCTGTCACATATTGCTGCCATTATCTCCTGATAAAGAGGACAGGAAAACAGCATGTACGTAGATCTGAACTAAAATCTATTCATCAGATTGTGAACTATGGCCATGTTTATATAAATTTATTTGTTTTATTTGTGAAATAAAATTGAGGTTTTCTTTGCTATGTAAAACCGATGTAATGAAATTCTGGCTTTATTAATTAGATTGTTTACAATTGAGAATAACAGCAGAGGGTGAAAGTGTAGTTGCACTGAAAATGCATCTGTACATTCACATTTGACATCAACCAGCTATTAATTTGTCAAGAAAAAAATCAACAGTATATTCAATTATAGCTTACATGTTGTTGGTCCATCATGGGACAAAATGCTTTTAAACCATGATGGCACTGTTATATTAATAGACTGGATTATTACGGATACATTAACATGTGAACAGCAGTTTAATATTCTTGCTGGTTGAGGTGGAGATCAGCTTCACAGTTTTATATACTGTTGAACAGTTTAATTGATAACAATGAGTGCTATCACAGTTTTGAGCCTTATCCTGGTTTTGATCATATTTGGGATGTGGCGTTTACATGGAACAAGAGAAGCTGGTTATTCATATCCCTGTATACATGATTCTAACAGTATCCGGGTTTCTAATCTGCTGTTTGCAGTTGTATCTTGATTTCTCACCATCTCAGCCACTATGTTTTGCACCAGCAAAGAATGTTCAGACATCTGGATAAGGTTGCAACAGTATCCTGGTTTCTATCAGAGCACTGCAGGTAGCATATCCACGTTTCTTAAAACCGGGATAGGGTGTTTACATACAAAGAATACAACCAAAATATTAGTGCACATGTAAATTCACTGAATCCATCACAGCTGACAAATGTAGAGAAGTGAAAATGTAATATTTTCATCTGAAATGCAGTGGAGTAAAAATACAGTATAAAGTAATAGTAAATTAAATTACATACACCTCAGAAGTGTAAGTACAGTCTAAGTACAGTATTTGAGTGAATGTACTTAGTTACTTTCCACCACTAATGCCAAAACTCCTTCTGTGGTTGAAGTTCTCCACACACAGTAGTGAAAGTTGAAGTTAAAGCTGAAAACTGAAATGCACAATGGAACTTTGTGTAAAACCTGAAAATTATATATCAGTTATAAGCAACATGAAGTCAAACAGGACAACTTTCACTACATGAACAGCATGTTATTAATTAGTATTGACCATGAAACCACATGTCAAAAATCTCCCATCTATTGTCAAGTTAATGAACAAGACGTAATAATTCAGGGAATACACTAAGAAAAGGGAGAGCTTAAAAAGCAATGAGGACAACTAAATGCACCCAGCTACATATTCAGGGGTGAATTTCTCTCTTTGTTGAAATATTCTTTTTTCTTTTCTTTTTTGTCAATATGACACACACTGCACGCTCACAGCTGTTCTTAAAGGTCTGTCTGTCTTTTGTTTTAATGTTGATGGAGGGATGTGAGCGTGTGAAGTGTAAGGGCACAGTTGGTTCACATATTGATTACCTCTCAGGTATTCATTTTTCCTGAAAATTGATCTCAAAATCGTTCATAATCATACTGTGTTAGGTAGATCAGATACTGCATGGACACATACTGTACACACACATACACACACACATACACACAAATAAGGCCCCAAAGCTTCACGCTTCAGCCTCAACTTGAGTTTTTTGGCTACAACCCTTGTGGTCTTCTTCTAGGATCCTAATTGAGAAATTAATGCAGAAAAATCAATTGGCCTCAAGTTTTGTGTCCAATAGACTCCTGAAGGCTTCAAGCGAGTAGCAATCAATGCTTTCCACATGGGTGGCTCCAAAGCTCCTTCACTCTTTTGTTTATGTGTTCATAGCTGGAGGATTTTGATATATGAATTTCAATGAAAGAAACGCTAATGAATTTTCCACCTTTCGCGATCCCCTGTGATGCATAATGTATATTCCGGGGCATGAAATGATGTCTTTGGTCACCACTTAAGTATCACTTAATGTGAGAAAGCTTTCTAAGTATTGGGATATATTGTGTAGAAATTGTGCCCTTACCGGCAACACTTTTGAGCCTGCCTTATTTACACTTCAAAATGAGGATCTTTTAAAATTCTGTGATCATCCGCGGCATTGTTGGTGGATGAATCGGTGTGTTTTGTGCATCCCTCTTGCCTAGAGGACATCAGCCTATTTAGGGCCATTTTAAAGCCATACACACCATCATGAGGTCAATGGAAAGCAACCTTAAATTCCCTCTGACACAACTGTTATTTTCCAGCACTCAAACACCGCAAGTGTGCATCACCTTGTTATGACTCAAGGCAAAAGGCAAAACGGAGACAAACGGCCATATGAGAGAGATGTGAGGCTAAAATCTTTAAGTATTTTAACAATTTCACCTCAAAACATAACTGCAGTCTCCTGTTTTTCTCTTCTTTTCTTTTATGGTCAACATCTCAACAAGAAGAAAATGGACATTTGCCTGTGGTTGTTGCACAGGGAAAGCGAGTGCCATGTTCTTCTTTGTGCTTGTTAACCACCTTCCAAATTCATCATAAGCCCAGAGATCAGATCACAGTAATATTTGATCAATATTAATAAGGATAGGCAAACTCCTCCAGTAATTACCATAGTCTCTGGGCTTTGATTTCGACCATTACTAACGCCTCTGCATCTTTAGATTAAAAAAAGCGACCCCCTTTTATTTCATAACATTAAATCCCGACATGCATCTTCTAAAAGCTCTAATAAGACAAAGATAAGATTTGCATCCCCATACAAGTGTCTTTTTCAATTGATTATGAAGCCGCCATTGATGTGCGAGAAATTGATGTTTTCCTCTGTTCTTAAGGGCGGCTAATAGAAGGGGCGGGCTTCGAGGAGGAGACTTTGCTACTTTGATCTTCAATCAGTAAAAAATCCCACTTCTTCTTTGTCAGACTATATTTGGTAAATAACAGTGACAATCTGCAGGGCATAGAAACGGAGAGAAGGAGAGAGGGAGAGGAAGAGAGATGTGTTGAAGCGATAAAGAGGGGTTGGTAAGTGGGAAAAAAGAGGGAAGGCAGCAATAGAAAAGGACAGTAAGTAGAGAAAATATCTCACTTGATAAATTTGGGGTGTTGAAAAAAGTGAGTGAAGACTTTAACATCGCTCTCCCAAAAACACCAAAGTATTGTGTGATACGGTCTCAAGATGCCAAAATAGCCTCACCTCGGAAATATTTCTTACCTTGTTTATTTTGGGCTAATCAAATTTTACACAACTGCACCCATGTTTGTGTGACTGACGTTACATTATGACACACACAGTAAGCTTCTAATTAGGCCCTATGAAAAACAACAGGTGAATGTGAGAGACGTAATAAATCATCAGCCAATATGGCAGCCAAAAGGCCTGTTGCCTTCCCGTTTTTTCTCTCTCTCTCTCTTTCTCTCTGTGACTCCAAGAGGAATTGTTGGCGGACATGCACGCCGAACAGATGCACAAGATGTTGTGTGCGTCCCACGCATATTTTACAGCACATCATTTCTGTCTGGCATTTTGTAATCAAATTCTCAGTGATGTCGCTCGTGTCTATGGAGACCCTTGGCATAAGAAAATGAATCTCGTGGTCATATGCTATGGGATATATGAAAATGCATAAAAAGGCAACGTGCCACCTTTAAATTTCACATGAACACCAGGTTACAAGAATCAGAAACTGTTGGATGCAAACTTACATCATGTCAACCTTGCGGTCATAGCGGTTCCAACTCCTTCAGCAGCTACTTTGTCAGACAACACAAGAGCAGCTGGTGTGTCTGTTTCCAGCAGAACTCATGTTGTTTTTATAAAGAACATAAGCAGTTAGAATTATTGCAACTGCGATCAGAATTTATAGCGCATATGGCACAAGTAGTTTTCCATGCAGCAGCACAATAAAGTTACTTTGCTGTCCTCCAGAACACTTCTTATCTAACAGCTCAATTGTGGCAGATGACAAAATCCTCTCGTTTGGAATATGCGTTTTTGAGTAATGATCGCACAAATACGTTGTGCGAAAAACACATTGCATTTCCTTTGGCTGCTTCCTGTCGCTGCTTTACACTTTTTAATGTGAAGCACCCACAGTAGAAAATGTTCTGTTAACAATAGCAATAACTTAATATTGCTTTGACATGGAGTAAAGAGAGAGTAAAGAGAAAAGAGAAACATTGAGACTGAATCGTGTCCTTTGGCAGGCAATCTGAATTCAGCTCGGGAATAGTGGACTCTGCCACTACCAATAAAAACTGCTATATTTCTTGAAAATCTTAAAGGGGACCTATTAAGCTCATTTGCAGCTCTATATTTTTATTCTGGGCCTCAACTAGAGAGGTTTTGCATGATTCACAGTTCAAAAAACTCCTTATTTATCTTATACTGACCTTCTATGTTCAGCCTCTGTCTCTTAACAGGCAGACACAACAACACATGGAGATATTTGGAGCTATATGCTATGTAATAGTACAAGCAGAAACAGCCACAGTGATGATGATGTTTGATGAAGAGCTGCAGACGACCAGCACACCCCCAACAGGTAAACAACTTATTTTACTTTGCCATGCTGTGTAGCGGAAAAACACTCACAGCGTGCCAGCTCGACTCGAGTCATGGCTCGTCGTAAGTACCCCCAAAACAATGGAAAAATGCCATAATGTTAGCAGAGCGGAGCAGCGAACCGGTGTGCTGTGTGTGTAGCAGATGACCATATAAAGAAATCTGTCACGCGCCAACATCGGTTCAGGCTAAAGGCAGAAAAAACTGTTGGAAACCAAGCGTTCAGAGCAGCCTGAAGCCTGAGATTTTTGCGCACAGGGATTACTTCATACCTCATTATTTAAGACTCCAAAATGATAACATTACATATATGACTGAAAATGAGGAAAAGCATAATAGATACCCCTTTAAGCATTTTATCTTCACTTGTATGTCTTGTGGGTTTGATTTCTCAAAAACAACACATAAAAGCCACCTTGAATGTACAATATTGCATGTACTCTCGGGTTAACTTAACAGCTGTTATGTAAAATAGGAACACCATCGAGCTTAAAGCATTTTGTTGTTTGTTCTACCTTAGATTTATATCTTTTGTAAGAGACCCAGGCAGGTTAAGTGTACTCATAAGCAGAGGGAAGGTGAAAATCACCAATGATGGAGTCTTGCAGAGGACAAGTGAAAACAAACATTGAAGATATCATTCTTAATATGCTGTCAACAGGTGAAACTGACAGTAAAACAATTAGGCCAGGAAATAAAAAAAAACATTAACCAAAGTAATATAAAGAAGGAACAAATAAGCTACCTAAATATGAGAAATAAGAGAAGGTTGGATAACAAAGGCTTGATTTAAAAAAAAAAAAAAGCCCACAGTTTAGTTAAAAGGGACATGAGACAGGAGGCGAGAGCTGCGATGGTGAGCTGGATAGACAGAGCTGGAGATGAAGCCAGAGACAGAGGGGAGCTCAGTGGGAGGTTGTGGAGGGGCTGGGGGCAGGCTCCAGGCAGATGAGAGGGCAGGGAAAGATTCACAGCCCAGGATCAACAACAGCACACTCGATAAACCCCTACGGACACCAGGGAGAAAACCTAATATGCCTTCAACACATGCAAGCACTCATTTACAAATGTTTACAACCTTTAAGGAACAAAAAAAAAGGTGATTTGATGCCGTTCGATATCAACCCCGTAACGGCCAAACAGCAAACTGGGGATAAACGCGAAACAGAGGGCAAATACAGCAGACTTTTTTTTTTTTTTTTTTTTTTTTTGAAAATGAGATCACTCTACACAATTTAGTGAAGCAAGAAAAAGCCTTTCAAAGTGGCATATAGAGGTAATGGGAACTGTATTATCTGAATTCAAGGACAGCATGAACAGATGTTTTTCCAAGTCATTTTCTTACAAAGAGCGCAGTTTGTTTATAAAGATTTTGAAACATGTCTGACAACTGACAGAGAAGACCAAAGGAGAGAAAGCAAAGCTAGAAAATGTCGGCCATAAAAGTGGACAGACCTGTAAAAATGTAGCTTTACTGTATGTTTACTCTCTAAACAACTTTTCCAACTCCGGAGTTAATGTTGTTACATTTCTACATCACCAACATTGCAAGTCATCAGTGTGTTTTCAAAAAGACTCTGGCAGATGATGTAATGAATTTACAAGTTTATAATCTACAAGTGGATGATGAATATGAGAAAAGGCAAAATGAATAGCCTTTTGGGCAGAGTACACACTACTCATAAGTCTGACTTCATTCCTTCCCTAAGGTGAGAGGATATAAGGTTGTGAATGTGGTGAGGCGCTGCTGCTGCTGCTGCTGAAAAGCCCCGATGAGGACTGAGGGCTTCATGTAGTGGTTACCGGCTCACTGAAGCCTCTGACCCAGCGACCACCAGCCTCTCAAAAGTAACTCAAGCCAAAAGTGAACATAAGAGGCTCTTTCTTCCAGCCCTGTTAGAGCCCGCATCCATAAAAAGCTCTGCTGGTTCACTCAGTCTAAAGATGGCCGATTCCTCCAAACATCGCAGACCAAAACTATTAAAACTCTTCAGAAAAATCCACACAAGCAGTCCCTGTCCCAAAAAATGCTCTATATTGTGTAATGAGGGCTTGATAAATGTGTGCTCTGGCTTATACAGCAGCACAAATTAAGAGTGAGGTTTTAATAGGCTTTTTTTTTTTTCAAAGCCTTTGCACTTAAAACAAAGCAGCCAATTCTGTCCTCCCTGAGTGGCTTAAATTCAAATGGTAGGATGCAGACAAAGACGACGCGGAAGAAAACTTTGTTGTCTTTCTCGGTGAATGAAAATTTCAGAAGGGCTGTTGCTCTCCGATCCCTGCAGGTCTATTAGTGGCCCCATACCCCACCACGACGGGAGAGAAAAACCTGTGTCAAAAAGTCTGTTTTCTAACAGAGCCTCATCTGCATATTTGAATAATACATACTGCTTATAAGCATATTAAATGGAATGTGGCCACGCGTCATTTGAAGGCAGAGATTAGACCTTCCCAGTTAATTATAAAGATGTCAAATGTCAGCGGGTGAACCCACGCCCTGGGGTCACCCCCTTTAGTTTGGTGATTATATGCACAAACTATAGATAAAGTGTCATCATACAGGCTATTAAGGTGCTGAGGCTTAAAGAGAGGCTTTCCCTTGCCTTTATTACTATGCAGAATCTGTCAGGGGAGGAAAACGAGACCACGCACTCTTAATGGTTTCTCAAACAGTTACCACACTCGGCCTCATATTTCCTTCACATACTTTGAAACAAAGATTAATAGGGAGGCTCAACTGATCTTAACTTGCTAAATTAGCCGGCTTAGACCTTTAAGTTTATAAAAATCTTTTGAGATAAGGCGCCCTTGGCTGAGACAATAGTGAGTTGGTGTGTGAATATATGTGTGTGTGTGCTTGTTTTGGTCATTACTGTACCATTAAGAGCAAATCAGCTCAGCGGGGCAGCCTTGTGGAAAGCAGCGTGGGCCTGAGAGAGCACCTTGGGTTCACCTTGACAGGACCGCCAGTCAAACAGGGCAGCCCTCTCTGTGTTCCTGTCAATCTGACTCCCCCTCTGAAGTTCATTTAAAGGGAGGAGCAGCGGCTCACTAGCTCCTAACAGGTAAGAAGGGCCCATATTATCAGCCCTCAGAGAGAGCAGGGCAGAAGTCTGATGTGCTCTTTCAACTGTACTAAACTGTCTGTACTGTAGCTCAGCTCGCTGACTGACTAGACGCACACACATGCAGCAGCTCGGTCGGCTGATTGAAAAACAGAGAGAGAAAGAGCAGAAAGTGAAGGAGAATAGGCAGAAAGATGAGAGGAACTGATTTGCATAGGGAAATGGAGATGTAAAGAAACAAAAAGATTAAGGGTACGGGAATAAGGATGAGATTAAATCTAGGAGAGCCCGGCTGGTGTGTGTGTGTGTGTGTGTGTATGTGTGTGTAAGACAGATAGGAGGGAGGGGAGAGCGGGAGGGAGTGTGAAAACAAGAGAGAGAATGGTATATTTTCGATGGAAGGTATATTGCAACCCACTTTTCTGATTTTAGGAGTACACTGGGGGGATAAGGAGTTTGTTTTGGTTTGGGGGAGCTGACACAACATCCACTGTTTCCACCATCAGCTACTAACCACCATACATACACACACACACACACACACACACACACACACACCGACATGAGGCCCCAGCCCAACCCTTCCAGCTTCCTCAATATTTCATGGGATGAGCCCATGCTGACTAACTCAAGGCCATGCAAGCAAGACTCCCTAACCGACCAAAGCGCTCACAGTCTGTTGAGGTTCGCGGTTGCCAATATCCACGATCATGGAAACAATAACATTTAGCTGCAGATCCCAGAAATCAGATAAATGAAACAAAGGAGAACATAGTGAATCCAAGATGACTGCCATAAAATGTAAACGATACTATGTTATCCTTTTTGAGTGCGATTCCAAAAGCGAGGAAGCAAGGTTGAAGGTGTACACTGGCATCTCAATACGTTTTTTAGTGAGGCGCAACGGTAAGCCAAACAATTTTGCACATTTTTAGAAGGCTGAACCCAAACACTGTTACATGTAGGCTCATCTTTGATAGGATCCTGTGGGTCTCAAAGAGGTAAAAGTTGCTGAGCTCAAACTTGTTTTCTGGATGATTGCATGAAGTTACCTCATGCAAGGTCCTCTAACTTTTTTGGGTGTGAGACTTTTTCCATTTTGGCCTGCTGGTCCTTTATGATCCCAACAGACAGCAGTTCAAGGTTTCAGTCCTGAAACATATGAAATTTCAGATGAATGAATTAAAAAAAAAACAACAACTGACTGGTCACATGGTCCAGTAATATATTTAACACGCTCAAACAAAAGATCCATTTGTTTGAGTTGTAGAGCATAGCAATAACAAGGACAGGACAACTGTTGCTCACCAAATGGTATATATAACTATCCCGCTTAAAGGATGAGGCTGGTAATATTGTTTATTTTTGTTATTGTCAACAAACCCTCTAAAATGACCAAAACCAACAATGTAATAATCCGTCTCTCAGTACTTTCTGACTTCCTCTGCCTTTCTGCTGCTTTCATCCCTGAGGCCATTCGTTCCTCCTGAATATGTAAATGTCTAAAAACAGATGAAAAATATATGCTTTCGTTCAAAAAATGCTAAACAATTCACTGAAACAGCTGTGGTTTTTAGCAAATGTTACTCAGCAGGAGTACATAGTGCATTTGTTGGCAGGATGGACCACAGCAGGGCGGTTATTGTGGAATCAACTCAAAATAAACTACAGTGCCCATGTTCTTGTAATGGCGGAAGGAGTTTTTGGACAATGTTGGAGCTCTACAGCACTGAGGAAGGAACTATTCTAGGGTTTAGCTACACAGGGAGTACTTAAATGTAGGTTCAGCTCATTCTTGGTCTTTTCATGGGATTTGTTGACAATAAGAGAAATATAAAATATCACCAGACTTACCCTTTAAAAGTCATTTGGAGGTAGTGTAACATTAAGCCTTCTGAGTAATTGACATGTGATTGATAGAGGAGCACTGAGTCTCGGCTGTGTGTCCAGCAGCTAAAGGTGACCCACAGCTTCAGTTTATCCCCTCTGCAAGCCTCTGGCAGGATGAGGATAAAGATCATTGTGGTTGTTTTTAGATTTTATGAAAAACTTGAAACTGTATTTACGGTTTTGGCCTGATCTTTATTTTCTCGTCTGTTCAGTGTGAATATCGAACCATCAAACGCTCCAATTTTCGCCACTCTGCCTTGTTTTGTCTAGATTTTCTTCAAGCCGAGTGTCATTGGAGAGTAAACTATGTGTATGCTTTCAGTCCTTTGTATTTTTTTTTTCCCCTCCGCCTCTCTTTTCTTTCTCGCCGGATGTGTGCGAGAGAGCCAATGCGCGCCTGTGTGTGTGTGTGTTTGCAAACGAACGTGTGCAGGCTTTGTTTTTCTTTTGAACATCCCTTTGATGTTGCTGTTTATTTATTTATTTCTCTGCCTGCGAAGGCCCTTTCTCGGCGGTTAGGGCTACAGCGGATTGGGCGCGCGATGCTCTGAGTGCCATCCATCAGCGAGGAGCCTCTCTGACGGATGAACCAGTGACCTCGGCTCCCTATAGCACATCAGCTTGAAGCTGGAGCTGCGCTGGGGGATTTTTGTTTTCAAGGAGACGTAGTGTAACCAGGAGGGCCTCTGCTTCATCACCAACCTGTCTGGCTGAGTATCAATGTGCCTCACATGTAAAACAACTATTTCATCTCTGGCCAGCAGATACTGCTTTACGTTGGTTTCCCACTGATAATGGGGCTCTTGTAGTCGTGGGTGTACTTTTTATGACTGATTTGATACCTGTGTGCTCCAGTATGGTTACGATACGCCTGAGGCCAATACAATCAGCATTTATAATTATAAACTGTCACATACAGATTAGGACTGACCACATTGCTTCATCGTAACATCGAAATGCCTCACAGAATTGACAGAAGAGGCATTAAACTCAAACTCAAACAGTTGTGTAATTTCACTCTCAATGCTGCTGAATCTGTCCATGGTGCTGAAACGACCCGACTAGTGTTGGATGGGGTGCATATCCCAGCATGCAATGGATGGATAAGCAGACTCACGGGACAGGATGAAATTTGGAGTTTTGACGTCACCACGAAGTTGCCAGGCAACCAGCCGAGACACCAGGAAGTCACGGCGCCTAAATAGTTAATCCCCGTAAAAGCATGATTTGTCATTTTTACATTTCTGTTTGTGTAAGGATTAAACAAATGAGATGCAGCGTCCTAGTTAGTCACCTTTAGAAGTGTTGGATGGTGAATTTTTTTAACTTTGGAGAGAGCTGGGTGATCCTCTCATCTAAGTCGCAAAAACTAGAAAGTGAATAAACAAGACTGTCCTCCCACAATAGGTCATAATGTCAAGCACCCAAAGATGACATATAGTTACGTTTGGGTGTAACTACAGTTACTGTTGATTGGGGTGCCAGATTAGAAAATGCTCCTACGCGTCATTCTGGAGTTCACATGGTCATGTGTTGGAATAACCATATTTCTCAAAATGGCAAACTATTCCTTTATGAAACCACATACTAGTCAGTCTTGTAAGTGTTGGTTGTTGCAACAAAGAGTATTACAGGCCACCACTTTGTGTATTTTTTTATTTATTTTAATTTTCACGCTGATGACTTAAAAATCGTCAGAAAGCCTTTATAGATAAATCATTATAAAGGCAATGCCGGTTTTAATTTGGACAACACAACATAACACATTAAAACCATCATAATGAAATGGTCCAAAGCCAGAAATGAACTATTTGCAGCCACATTTATCAGACTTCTTTTACTGTCATGTGTAAATTTACATATTTAGATGACCTTCCATCTCCTCCAGTGTAGATCATTACCTCCCTCTAAATCTATTCCTTTGTTTCATGAAATAAAACTTTCAGACCATAGCCTCCTCGTACATGTTCATTCTTGGTCCACATGTCTGGCAGTCCTTGGATGGTGTCTTCTCTGGTGGCTAGCCATCATCCATCAGTCAGTGTGTCTTAACCTGTAGAGTTAAACCTCTGACAGACACTTACAGAAACATACTGACAGCTGAAATAAATCCGTGCCCTTGTGTCCTTTGTGTCTGCTTCCTCACAGAACTGTCAACTGATATGCTTTGATCATTATTAAATTATTGATTTACATAAACACATATTTCCATTTCCAAAATTGTAGCCGTGCATTTTTTTCTAACTTTATTTATTTATCCACATTAATAACCTTTCTTGTGTGTGTAAGACAGTAAATGGGAAATAATATTGAGGGGCATGTTCTTTATGATGTAGGTTGCTTGACATAGTGGGGAAATAGAGGAGAGAATTAAAAAAAGAAGAGTAGGAGAGTTGTTCTGGAGCAGTATATTATATTTGCTGGCATGTTGTGCTTAAACTGAAAAGAGTGATATATAAAGTTCCATGAAAGCTTACTTTTGTCTTCTGTGGTATTGTGTACAGCAGTGCAACAGAAGAGAAGTGAAATGAGAGTTAAGGGACAGTATTATTATTAACTGAAGTGATACCTTGAACAAGTACGGTGTTACATAAGAGATGTGAACCCAGAATTATATTTTATCAGATTATTCTATAGATTTCCTGCTGTTGTATGTATGTAAAAAGGCCTGTCAACCTCTCACAAGCATGTCTCCAGCTATTCAGCCCAGGAATTCAAAGGCATTAAGTGCTATACTCAACAGGTAAGGTATGTATGTATGTATGTAGATAGATAGATAGAAGTAACTTGAACTCACGTTGAACGGTGTATTATCAGTGGCAGCTGCCATTTTAATGCAGTCTAAGCTTTTCTTGCTGCATTCATGTACAGTTAGAATAACAAAAATCAGATTATCAGATATGATAATTCTGGTTTGCAAACACAGCAGTTAAATTGAAAGTTTTGATACCTTTGTTAGCAAGTTTCTCTTTTTAAAGCTTATTTTTTTGGCATTTATTTGATAAGTGAAAGTACAGAGAGACAGGAATGATATGCAACTAAGGTCCGAAGTCAGATTCAAACCAAGGAGGATGCAGGTATGTGCTATGCATTTTAACCAGTAGGTTAATGGGGTGCACCAGTCAGCAACTGTCTTAAAGCAAATTTTAAAGAAACTCATATAATGATGGTATTGTTTAATAGATTGGTTACAGATCCCAATGAGGGAGTCATGACAACTAATTAGACTTCAAAGACCCAGACCCAAATGGAGACATCACCTTTCTGTAAAAGTGTCACAGTAGACATTAAAAAGCTCCAACCAATAAAGACATCACAAATCTTTAAGAAATCCCAACCCTCTGTTCCTCCTATCAAATCAAACAGCCTTTCTCTCCTTAAGTTATAGGCTCACATTTTTCACATGTCCATACGTACATTTGAAACTGTAATGATTCCTCTTGTTAATGCTGGGCCTAAAGGGATCTCTTCCCAACATGCTTTCAATGGAAGAGATGGGGCACAAAGTCTTTTTGTTTCCCTGAGCAATGTTTCTTTGCTGAGCTGCAGTAGAGGGATAAAACAAACAAAAAGACAGAATTTCATATAAAAAAGTTATCTTTGGAAAATACCCACTTGATATGATATTTCTCAGACCACTAAAACCTCATATTAGTTGCAGTTAAACCCTTAAATGTAGTTTTACATGGAATGAGGACTGTGGATTTTGTCCCCCATCTCTTCCATCGGAAGCACATTAGGAAAGGATCTTCTAATAGCCAGTGTAAACAGGAGGAATGATTACAGCAGACGAAACCTTTTTAACTCTTCTAATGTTTTAGAAAAAGGTTTACACCTTTAGTGTAAACCTTTGACCCATGTTTGAATTCATTAACAAGCACTGAAAAAAAACTAATTATCATCCAGAAACATGTTTTATCTACTAAGTGACTTGTTATTGAACCATAACCATAATATATATACTTACTTTGATATTTTATGTACCTTAGACCACATTTAACTTATAATGTACAAATTGTTTTTAGTTTTGTTGCATTTTTTGTTATTCATTATGGTTTGGCCTCATTTAATATGTATTTCTCTGCATAAACAACCCATAATTACAACCAGCTCAAATTTGACCCGTAACACAACAGATGTAACTTAAAAAAAAAAAAAGATCAAAATGTGTTTCACCATATTCTATAGGTCATGACATGATAGAGGATGTAATGAAGCCTTGTTTTGATCAGAAACCATTAAAATTATTTTTCATATATTCACATATAAACAATACACACAATAAAAGGATTAAATGTACATATAGACACCTGAGTATTGTTTTAAGATGGACATGAAAAAATGTGAACTTATCCTGTAATATGATATACCAGTGGTTTATGTTCTGCACCAAAATCCAAGTGTAAAAATACATGACTTTATTACAGGTAATTACCTAATTTAAAAAAAAAAAGTTTACACCGTGACTTTTGAGTTAAACATTGACCTTTTGTACTGTGAGCACACAGTTGTCCTGTGCAATGAGGGATTATTGCTGAAATTTTGTGTTTTCACTTTTGGTTTTAATCTCTTATAGTTCACATAATCTGGCTAAACTGACTCTGAAGCCCAGATCTTAGCAAATACTTTGGAGAGTTCACTTTTCTTAGAATTTGTAGGAATAATGACCAAAACATCTCTTTCCTTTGGCACTACATTTTCTCAACCGCAGATCGGCTCTTTGGGTCAGAAAGGCATAATACGTGCACGGCATGCTCAAGAATAAGGAAGTTCTACAGTTGAGAAAATGTAGTGCCAAAGGAAAGGGCTCTCTGACAGCAAGGTAAAGCAATGAAAATATTCTAAATATAGAATACACTTAAACTGATATGGATTTTTTTTTTTAGGTGGGCCTTTTTTAGGTGGCTAAAATACACTTATGCTGCTGGCCCCATCCACAGCAGTTGCTTCTCCAAAGCTGATGGGGGATGGGGGACGCTTGTGGACTGCCATCTATTGCAGGTAATACACTGACTATGGATAAGTACCTCATACCACACTACTTCAAAAAATGCGAACTATCCCTTTAACACACCTAAACAACAGCATTGTTACAGGCTTTCCTTTATTAATCCCCACTGACAACAAAGGGCGGTGTGTATCTGATATAGTATAGAGAAAGATGGAGCCAGGATGCTAAACTGACAATATATAGGGTTTTTTTCCCTATTTTTATTCAAGAGTGTGGTCTTTCAATTTGAGAGCATTTTTTTTATCGATTTCACCTTCAGATTTTATAATTCTTTCCCTCAAACCCTGCACTCGCTCTCAAAAAAAGCCCTTGCTTGTGTTTAAATTTGCGAGGGAAATTTGACAGGGTTGTCACACAAAAAAATCAGAGAGCAGAGCAGAAATCTGAGAGCAGATGTTTCATAAACATACAGACGTAGTCCAGGTGTGAGGAGAAGGGCTGAAGCTCGGGCTTGAAATCTGTGCAAGCAACAATATATCTGAGTGCAAGAATACAGTTTGAGCAGAAGCAGATCAAATCTAAGTGCAAGCAGGGGCTATTTGAGAGCGAGGGCAGGGTTTGAAGGAAAGAATTACAAAATCTGAACGTGAAATCAATAAATCATGCTCTCAAATTGAAAGACCACGCTCTTGAATAAAGATAGGAAAAAAGCCCTGTAACAGTAGGTCCAACATAATGAACACAATTGTGCAGACATCCACTCTGCACCAATAGGAACCCAAGGCCACAGCACAATCACACAGCACTACACACCAATGGAGATGAGTGCTCCAGCTACTGACCTCCCTACCTTCTTTATGGAATGGCAGATACTCACAATAAAAAGTTCTTAGTTACACCATCTTCCGCTTTTACTTACTTTTCCATCCCATTGTCCCGTTACGGAGAAAGACCACCACTTGAGAAAACGTTTTCACTTTGAATGAACACTATGATTCTGAGCGTGCATTGAAAGGCACTAGATGTGTGCAACTGTAAGATCATTCCCTTTCTAAATGGCCTGTCCTTCAACCACTATCATCAGCTCAGCATACAAGAAGATTACATTTGATTTCAATGGGCACAAACAGTAGCTGGGTTGAATAAGCAGCTTGCGTTACTCAAGTCATGAAAAAGATATTTTGTCTATTGGCATCATTTCTGTGGGCTGTACATTTCAAAAATACTTGAGTGTTTTTGCATTGACCATGGCACCTCTGCTGCTACGGCGTCCACACAGGGGTGAATACCCTTTTTCCCCTTTGTGTCCTCTCCCTACTCTGTCAGTCCTTGACAAAACCTCCAGATAGAGCTTTGTTATTGCATTGATTCAGTCTGGTTTCACAATATTATTATATAAACAAAGAAACAAAAGGCAAATTCTAACTGAATCCATGTGGTTTCAAAGTCTGGACAAATATTTGATCGATCTTTGAATCATTCTTAACAGGCAGGTATGACAAACAGAGGCTATAACACTGCTATACAGCCCTGAAAAATATATAAAAATGAAAGCTCACATTTGTAATCAGATCACATCACATTGATGCATTAAATTATAGAGGGAAAAAAGCCAATCAAACAACAGTCAGTCAATGCTTTGCTGTATTTATTTTGCTTTTAACATAAGTGGCCTGAATTAAACCCTCAACTCATGCCAGGAAGTTTCTACCACGTTAAGTAGAAACTTTCAGAATTTTTAAAAAATGTAACATAGACTAAAGCACTCCTGAACATGTCTGCTTTGCATAACCCTTATAAATGAGATAGATTTATGTCAGTTTTGTTTACAGAGCCTATAGATGCATTTGAAGACTTTGGGCTCATATTATGACATCAGTCTGTGTAGGTGTAACTGGAGAAAGCTGATTGCTGTCAATCTTCTGTTCCACCAACTCCTGTTTTTTTTTGTAAATGTCCATATATGCTATACTACTTCACTGGACTTAATTTGTAAGTGGTCAGCTCTCTCCTAGACAGATGAGGAAGTGTTCACAGGCTGTCTTTATCTCTGTAAACACACCCAACTATGGTTTGAAGAAGGTTAATTCTCATTTATGTTCATTTTAGCTGCAACGAACAAGACTGATGTCCTTTGCTGTTGGTTTGTACCAACTAGAGCATGAGAGAATGAAGGTGAATGCATTATTTGGTTGCCAAAGACAAAGCAAAAGTCCTGAGAGCTGAAACTGCTTGGTGGTGTGCAGGATTTGCCTGGCAAAGGTCTCTGGATGTTTTATTTTTCTCTGTCTCTCTCTCTCTGGAGTGGAGTGTGTGAATTCAGCATTTTGATCCCAGAGTGTAATCGAGCGTCTCCTTGTCTGGAGAACCACTAGGGATTGAAGCGCGATCAATCACCCCTCTCTGGACTGTCCAGCCGTTTTTACATGTGGCTGAGTCCAAGCTGCTCACTGGCGGGAACAATGAAGAAAGAGAGTGTGAAAAGTTTTCAGAGCACTCGTGACATGCAGGTTCATGATTTTCTGATCACATCAATGTAGCATGACGTTTATTTTCACTTAAAGGAATGTTTATTTTGGTGCATGTCTACCTTAAAAATCTATTGTTTCTTGAAGTCATAAGTCTTTCATTTATTTAAGGAGCTGTTCGAAATGATTTTTTTTCCTTCACTCTATTGAAAAATAACATAAAATCTGATAATCTGAAGCAGCAGTTGGGTCAACCTTTATGGTTCGTTTTTAACAAGCATGCCAACAGAATAATTAGGCTAATATGTTTTGACCCCCTCCCACGCCGGTCAAAGGAAGGCCTATAGGCCAAAAGTGTTGTTGGCCTGTTTAGCATAAAATGAGTGCATTAATACCCGGAGACTCAATTATTTTGCAAATAGTTTGGTTGACACTGCAGGTTACGAGTAGCTGTCGACTTTGAAGACCTTTAGCTAGAGGCAATGCTGATATTGGCAGTAATTATGGATAACAGTATGGCGTGAATTACTCGAAATCATGCGTTTCATTCAAACTGCTTCTTAAAACGTCTTTGTGATTATGTAAAACCTACAAACACAATTCATGTTGTATGCAAATTGATGCATCATGTATTTTGTTGAAAAATGTGAATCAAAACCAAGGAATTCAAACCTAAAAATATAGCTCAGGATTTTTTAAATTGTGGGTTGCATTGTATACTATTTACTTAATTCTATTTTTAAGTTCAAACATAATACAGTTCAAACGTCTCATGAATGGTTCGCCCTACCACATGACACAGCGTTATGATTGCTATGATTTGGGTTCAATCCCTCTTCTTCTATGTCAGCTCTTCACTCTTGCCTGGTAAATACAGACGATTCTCTTTACCCATAATCCCCCTGCTGACTCCTTCCCCTTTCTCTCACCTGATTAGAATTTCAGCTGTGGCCTTTGGGATTGGACGATTTCAACATATTTTATTTAACTGCTTTTGTAAGCCCTAATATTCAGCAGCTGTGATCTATGGCAGAATTACAATTTTCAGGGTCAAGGAGGGACTTGGCTGTGGAAAAGGGGAGAGTACAACTGCTGTGCTGGTGGGTGTGTGTGTATGTGTGTGTGTGTGTTAAAGGGGGGGGTGATGGAAAAAGGAAAAAACACAGAGAAAAGGGGAAGGAAGAATCTCACGAGTTGTCTTTAAAAATGAATGAGAAAATGGGTAATCCCAGAGTCACAGCATGAAAAGAGGGAAAATCAATATGGCCTCTCAGTTCACTTGGGCCCTCACAAGTCCTTGAGATGAACAAAAAGTTGTGCATTTTGTTGCCACATCTATACGTCTCAATAGAGAGGTGTGTGTTTGTGTGTGTGTACGGCTAGGTGAGTGTGCGCGTTTGCCTGTCTGTTTTAGGAGATACAGCTTTGTCTTTGCAGGGCTGTATGTGCGGTGAAGAGGTCGTACGTATACAAGGTGTTGCAGTAAGTTTGCCTCATAATTTTGAGTTGGGTGAATTATCTGATGGAATGGGACCAACTTAAAATATATCAAAGCTTGGTCCAACATCTAAACTAATCAAGAGGGGCCGACAAACTGACTTGAACGTCTGCCTTTGAATGATACACATGTAAGGCCAAACCAGGATTTGGTACTGTATACAGTGAGCATCTCACTAGTGGAGTGATATAACAGGACATCATACAGGTTCTGTAACCTTTGGACTCCTTATTCAATTAACCCCACAAACCAGCCTCCTGCAGGCCCCCCTCATAAGAATCCAATCCACTTCCTGGCCTACGAGGAGAAAACTGGCCACTGAGCTCTGGGATTGGATGCCCTTTCATGAATATTTAATTACCACCAACTATCTGAAGCGGAGGGGGGAAGTAGGTAAAGGGCTGTTGGGGGTATTGGAACGGGTGCCCTTTTTTTTCCCCAGACAATGCAACACACATTTCTGTCTCCCCCTTGTCCAGGCATCCTTCCATCCACCTTTGCTTTGCAGCAAACAAATACTCACCTGCTCCATCCATCTGTCCATCTATCCATCCATCCATCCCCCACTCCACCACCCCCTCTCCTCTCTGCTGTCATGCTAAGCGATGCCCCCCCTCCCTCCCCAGTTCATTAGCGAGCTCTTCAGTAGCCTGTCATGGCGGATGTGCTCCATCAAAGCTGATCGACTCCCCGTTTTTCCAGAAAGATGTCGCGGGTTATCACCGTGCGCTCAGATCTCCGGCTACGGGAGGAGCGTGACTGGCAGGCCGTCTTTTGAAGACAGTGATTCCTCCACTGATGCCTCCCAGTTGGAAATTTAGAATCGTGTCTGCTAAGACACCATATGCAAAGTAAATTACTGTACAGGGGCGAGCCCAACTAAACCCTCCTCTCTCTGAACGTCCAGGCCACTGAGTGCCTCCTAGGCAACCTGGTCTTGTTTGCGCTTATATTCACACTTCTCTTCGTTTCCATCAGCCATCTGCTTTCAAAATGGACAGCTACAGAGGAAAAACTATACAGAATAAAACCAGTCAGGAATTTTATCGCTCCTTTTGCTTGTGTACCAAAGACCTCCATTTGACACAAGTGGCCAAGTGTTTCATAAACATTTTAAACCTCATCTTTAACATCTACTTCAGCTCATCTAACATCTACTCATTCACATACAATAAGCCACAGTTAGGTATTTAATCAAAAGAGAAAAGGGCACGCAAATACTGACAAATAAATAAATAATTGTTTTTTTTTTTTTAAAAAAAGCCTCTGCTACTAAACAGAAATGGCTCCATTTTCTTCAACTCTGCATTATCATGCAAATGACATTGCTGGTTACAACTGTATGTCTTTGTAGTGGTAAAGTGTTAATTTCAGTTCAAAGGCTGTGGCTGAATTCTACAGGGAGAGAGATGGAAGGTGAGATGGAGGGGAGAGGAGGAGAGGAGGAGGAGGAGGGGGGGTGCTGAGTGGTTTAGCCTAGCTCAGCCTAGCTCTGACCTGGCTCTTTGTGTTTCTATTGTCTCCATGGCGAAACGCTATTAAGAGTGTCTTCTGCACAAAGCTAGGTGTGCCTTCACAAACAGAAAGGAAGCTTGGCTTTACCTCCTTCCTTGTTCGTGAGGAGTCAAGTGAGCTTCCTCCCAGAGGGTTTTGTGTGTTTAACTACAGCCTATAATGGACAGAGGAGGGCTACTCAAGTTATGACACAGCGTCTGGGTTGCTGAGATGCAGAACTGCTTTAATGACAGATATTTAACAACACAGACACCAACAGAGATCACAAAAGTTATTTTCATAGTTTTGGAAGCAGCTCAGTCTGATTTGTCTAACGGTGGGGAACAAGACTGAAGATCCCGGTCGACAGGAATTATGAGTCACAGACGTTCCCGATGGACACAAACAGATAATCGTGCATACAGACAATTCAACACAACCTTTTACATCCAAACACTCCATCTCCACTGCACAGGGGGACACATCCTGCACACACAAGCGCACAAACATCCATGTATGTATGGCTGCAGCCCCCTGTGACTTTCTTAAATAATGGGGGGCATTGTCATCGCTTTGTGAGCACAAACACCATTAAAATGGTCGACAGCACTGATGGGGGCGAAAGAAAAGACAGATAAAGGGCCGAGGAGAGAAAGAAAGCCATTCTGCTAGGGCTGGTGGCGTGTACAAACGGAGAACATGGCTCCTCTTCTAACAGCTGTACACTAGAGCGTGTGTGTCTTTTTATTCGGGGGGTGTCCACCATACGTGCGACAGTGCGTGTGCGCTTTTGTGTGTCGAATCAAACAGTAGAAGATTCATTGTAGTTCTCAAACAGTGCCATTGTGGGTTTTTCTTGGTAGCTGTTGTTGCAGGGCCTCTTTTAATATGTGTGTATGCATGTGTGTGTAGTGGAAAGGGGGGGGGGGGTGGCGCTAACATGGACACTCCTGGAGATGAAGCGCCCACCCTCGCGTTGTAATCCCACCACTGGAGTTGTTTATCCTGTTTAAGGCCCGCCCTTCACTGGGGGACAGACAGCTCAAATGACGCTTGTCACAATCCCTTGTCATCTTAAATGGCTGACAAACATCAGGCTCTTTGTAATGGTAGTGCATCACAGAGGTTCCTTGTTGAGGAATCTTCCTTTTTTTTTAAAAAAAAAAAAAAAACAACTTTCATTTAAACCTTGTAGACAGGGCCAGGGAGCACAACAATGACTGCTGAGCTTGGCACAAAGGGTGTTGACGACAGACAAGATGGTGGTGTAAAAGATAATTCCTCTGGAAAAATTATTTCCTGCTGATGAAATAACCGCCGCTATATGATCACTTGTGTTATCATTACTGTATCAAACGAGGCACAGCGGCGCTTGGATCTAAATGTGATTTGAGTGGAAATATTTCAGCTCTCATGGGGACAGCAAGGCTGAGGACGTGGTTGGTGTAGAAAATGAACAGGGACACCCAAAGACTTGATCCTTTCTCTGGCAAACAGGAGAAGGCAGGGAGAGCTTCAAAATCACTTTTCAGGCATCAAATAATTAATTGCTCTCCCCTCTTGCTCGCTTCCCCAAAGTTTTTCTCCTGGGGCCAGATGCATAAAACTCTGTGTGGATTCATGACTAAAACTGTGTGTACGCACAAAGCCAGAAATATGCATTCTTTTTGTCAGATTTATAAAGCTGTGCTATGCATGCTTCTGTTTTATACATCAGTTACTGTGAAACTGGGCACATGTGCACGAGCCTCATTTCCACTCCCACAATTAGCCATAAATGGATGAAGACACACCCTTAACCAGCCGTTTTCATATCAATTTGCCTGCTCCACCAGTCTGTACACCTGTCAGTGAAAGAAACAGGAAAGAAGAAGTGCAGTTTCACCGTTTGTGTCGCACCAGCAAGGTTCTTCAACAGCCAGAACAGCTGCCATTACGCACGACTGTGCAGCTCTTTATATCATCCATATCATTAATTCATCACATGGACCCGTAAACCACCGTCGGCAGTGATATCTCAGAAATGTATTCGATGATTAGTTTGTAGCTCTCATATGTACACCGACTTTAAAAGGTCTGACACAACTAAGGGTACAATAAAAAGAATATTAACAGCAAAATAAAATGTTGACTTATGTAAATTTTTAAAAAAATTATCAAATTAATCATACAAAAGTGATTAACCAATGTTACCTTAAAAATGTGTGATTTGCATTTTACAAATCTCTGTGTAAACGCAAAAACCAATCACACAATCAGTGCAGCTGGTTGTCAACCTAAACAATGTTTAAGATTATAGCGCTCACCTTATATTTCATCTTCACCTCATCACATCACCCTGATTGCTTCAGAAGAACATGTGTATGAGGACCACGTGAGGTGTGCACATTGTGTGTTTATAAATACCAGTTTATCTGCACGAAATGGCGTATGCAAGGTTTTTGTGCGTACGCATCGTATATGCATGTGGGCCCTGGTGTCTGTATGGAAGACACAGCTCCAGTCACTTAAGGAGGGTTAACACCCGTCTAAATTAAATATTAAAAGGTGTCTGTACCTGCTGCTATTGTTGCCCCTTGGAATAAGATATAACCTATTTTTGACAAGTTTTCATCCTCAGCCTTCTGCGGTGAGACGCTTGTCGAAAACCAAATCAGTGAATGGGGGGAGTGGTAGAGGGGCGTGGGGGGCATTGATGAATAATCTAGTTCATATTCCAACGACACCCGCCGCTCAGAGAGGGAGAGAAAGAAAGGGATGGAGAGGGAGAGATGGGCAGGTGGAGAAAGAGAGAGATGGACAGAGCAGAGGAAGATGAAAGCAGGGGAAAATGAGGGCTGGGTAAAGGGGAAAAAGGAGAAAAAGAGGGGGAAAAAAAGGGAGGAGAGGCAGATGATAGCCGACGTCTGCCAAGGTATCACATGACAGTGCTCCTGTTTAAATAATAAAACAGGACGGGGGCTCTAAACAAATCGTTATCTCCCCACCTCCATGCATCCTTCCTTCCCTCTGCCCCTCCCTTCCTTTCCTCGCTTTTAAAAACTTGTTTTAATGCCATTTCTTAATGAACATAATAGCTCGGCACTAATAATGAAAAGAAAATAAAAACATCTAAAAACGCAGAGGGGCCCCCGAGTTGTCGCCGGCGCTCAATTATTTCCTTGTCAAGTGGGTCTGTTTTTAATGAGGCCCTGTGGGACTGACGTCTGTCAGTCAGCCCTGACTTTTTGACACCATTACAACTTCAAATAGAAGCCGCCGCCACGCTGCCTTCCACCGCTCACTCGCTAGCTATCGCTCCGCTCATCTGACAGGCTGGGAGGGAGGTAGGGAGGGAGAAGGGAGGGGAGGACAGGGAGGAGGAGAAAAGGTGGCAGGAGAGGTAGAGAGAAAGGGGGGGGGCAAGAGGGTTGGGGAGGGAGAGAAAGACAGAGAGATAGAAAGAGGGAGGAAGAGAAGAGAGCACATCGGCACGCAGGTAGGCTTCACATGCAGACACACACACAGTGCATTGGGTGAAAAAACAATCACTGAGGGTCATTACCAGATGAGGTTTGTCAAACTGCCAGGGATTTCACCCCCCCCACCCCCCTCCCCACTCCCCACCTCCATGCTTCCTTGTTCACTTCCTTCCTTCTGACTCCTTTTTTCTTCTTTCCTTTTTTCATTATTCCTTGACTTTAATGATAACTCTTGGTGGGTCGGCCCCGCATGGGACGGTCAGAGGCACACTATTTTGTTGGCCATTAATTTGAGGCTTTGAAGCAAACGGCGGCGCTGCGGCTGGTGAGGGCCTGTGAAATGGTGGTCGGTAGGGTGGGGGTGTAGGGCACCCCCGCATCTTTGAAAATGAAGACCGCGGCCCTGAAACAGAATAGCAAATGTCCTCGCCGGGAACAGCCACACCGGCCACAGGAGACACATGCACACTCTAATACTCCTCCGTGCATCTGATGTATGTGCATGTCTGTGTGACTGTGTGTATTTGTGGCGTACAGAGCATTACCTTCATGTGTCTCAACTTCTGAGAATTCTCCAAATTTGCTCTTAAATTTAGATTTTCCACCACCCCCTGAAGAATGGCTTTCCCCCCTGAAGAATTAAACAGCAGTAAATTCAAGCATACGTTTTTTTCAAACACCTGCAAATGTATCACATCATCAGTCAGCGTACAGATAAACACAGAAACAAGGACTGCATCACAATCTTCAGAACTTACAAGTTCTAAAACAAGTTAGCTCCATTTATAAGAACAGAAGAAGAAAAGAAAAGAAAAAAAAAACCTTTAAGATGCAAAACTAGAAATTCACACTTTTCAGTTGGTCCTGGTGTGCAATCTGCATTTTAAGTCTAATCACTGAACAACCAAATCAGAAGAAAATGGTTAATGTTCACTTTGAATACATTTTAACTCCATAAAATATACAGTTCTAGCACAGAAACTTTAATTGAAAACTCATTTATAAATAAATAGTAATAGAATCACTTGTATTGAGATCAAAAACACTATACATGATGTAGACTTAAATGTTAGTACATACAGTATGATGCCAAGAATTTTCCACAATGACAGTCATGTCAAAAAGAGGAATGAGCTATGGAAATCTGTGTTTGGGAGGTTGCAGGGGCATTGTACCAAATTTCTTTATTAAAGCTGGTTATACGTCAGAATAAACCTTTCTCTGTATTGTATTTATGTATTGCATATGCCAAGGTTGGGGTCAGTTCCCTTTTGAATTAAAAACATATTTAAAGAGTAGATAAGAGTACAGAGTAGAAGAGTAGTAGTTTATTTTATTTTATTGACAGCAGAAAACTCTCTGCATATGCTCATAGATCCTTTCTTGAATGCAATAAGTGAAAATAAACAGTTTCGTCTTAATAAAACAAAAAATAATTTCACCTTGATTGACTGAAATGAAGTTGAACTGACCTCAACCTTTTTATGTGCATCCCATCGTTTCAAGGCAGCGCCACTCATCTATTTTGGGCTCTGCTGAGCTTTTTAAAGGAGGAGCGTGAACAGCATATCTTATCTGAAGGCACTGTCCTCTGTGCTGTGTAGGGGCTACATGAAGAACAGCTGAATCATTTAGTTACAGAATCTCATACATACAACAGTATGTGTCTACTGTTGGTGTTAATAACAAACATAGCGTGGGCCCCCTGCTCTATGACTGTCACTCATGCACTTGTGTGAACATACATGCGCACACTCTTATACTTACACACTCTTATACTTCTCTTTCCGTCTCTCATGCATGCGCCCAAACACATCCTGAGTAACACTTGACCCACGTCAATCACAGGGGAAAAAAAAAAAAACTACATATCTGAGTCTGCTTAGAGTTACAAAATATCCCAGGCCATGTGCCCCCCGAGGACAGGATGGGCTGCAAAATCACACAGATCAACACCATGAAAAATATTAACTATCATAAAAACATCTCCCCCTATTTGGGTCCCTGGAGATGTAAGAGAGCCTGACAGAGAGGAAAAAAACAGATGAGAATGGAAAAAGAAAGAAAGAAACGACGAAAGGGAAGCAAAGGTAAAAAAAAAAAAAAAAAAAAGAAGAAGAAAGAAAGAGAAAAAGAAACAGCAAACAGGAAAGGAGAAAGATGGAAAAAAGCTCCCTGTCAGGCTTTGGAAACAGTGATTCATGGGGACCATTTGTCCTAATTACAGCCGAACAACGCTTTGTCGCTATTAATCACGCGTGTGTGTTGGTGTTTGTGTCAGGGGTGTGGGGGGGGAGTGTGTGTGTATATATATATGTGTGTACATGGGAGATCAGTGGCCTCGCAGATTGAAATAGATGGCCAGGATGATGGTGAGAAGGATGATGGCTCCGAGGATGAAGACCAGGATACGATTCTGGATGATCCTGGAGAAAGAGAGAGAGAGAGAGAGAGAGAGAGAGAGAGAGAGAGAGAGAGAGAGAGAGGAGAGATTAAACTGGGTTCACAGAGGTCACACTGTGTCTACAGAGAAAAGTAAAACACGTAAAACAGTCACATGTTTATGTGCAAACTAAATGACCGGCCATCAACTGGAGGCTTATCGTGTTTAATAGCTACCATGAGGTCTGCATACATGGTATTTATTAGTATACAATCACTGGCATGGGAGTGTAAAACAAACACACACAATATTTCCAAAATGGCAATGCTCTTGTCTAAAATTTCTCATAAATCATTTCTGACTTGCACACACGCTCGCAGCCTCTGTAAAAATCTCATACAGACCTGTGTACACATGAACACGCAAAAAAAAAAAAAGAGCAAGACATTTATAAACAAGCATGACACACAAACACGCACATAAGCAGCAGACAGGCTCTATAACTTTATTTGCACAATAAAGTGGAAAAAGTGGCTCAGTAGTTTCCTGGAGGTAATAAAATCACTGAATTACTGATGGAATTTGCCATAAAACGACTCACTCTTTTGCACATTTAAATTTTCCCACTGTGACCTAAGTAAACTTGACAAGAGCGGGCTTTGTACCAAAAAAACACAAAGCTGGGGAGGGAGGGCCAGAAAATGTTTGAGGGCCGGAGACACAAGAAGGATACAGAGTGGGTAGCTGGTGTGCTGGAGAGTTACGGGCCGAAGCATCAGCAAGAGTGAGCAACTCATCTCGTGTGTGCGTGTCCCCTAAATTCTCTAGAGTTTGTTAACCCACAAAGCACACAGACAAACACACACCCAAAGCCTGAACCCTCTGCTGCTCCTGACAAATGAGAGAATTATCACATTTGCTGACATGTGGAGGGGTGGAGGAGAGGCCGTGGAGCGGGGGGCACTGTCCACTTCTCTAAGCAGGAGATGAATAGCCCATGCTGTGGCCATTTATCACCGGGGAGGGGGGGCTGGCTGGTTGCTCAGTCACCCTGCTACCCTCTAAAGCCCAAGTCTGAGCTCCACGCACCAGTCAAGCTCCTTCAGTCCACCAGCTCAGACCTGCACCAGCCTTAACCAAACACTAAACAGCTCAAGGCTATGGAAGATAGGAGACAACAGAAATATAAACAGAAAAAGTTCTTTTCTGCTCACATCTTTGTGTATGTTTTCTTGCAGAGATATGTGTACCTTGCACTACTCCTTTCCACAAATGTCTCTCCAGCCACATGTTTATACCCACTGATGCATATCAGTTGCAAGGGGGAAAAAAAGACACTTTGTCTTTTCACCAACATACTGTAATGCTCTCACTGCATAACACCAGAGAGCTCATTACAGCTACTGTTTGTAAGTAGCCCTGCTTCATAAGTAGACACTTTATCCTTGAATAAATGCATACATTATCATGACAGTGTCATACTGCATCTTGCTAAACCAAGTCTTGCGTAACACAAGTTATGGTATATTTTTATATCCTACTGCATAGGATCTGTCTAAGGTCATGCTAAGGTTTCACCCCAAAGGATAAAATAAAAACAAAAAAAAGTAGTGTTAAAAATAAAACTCATCCTGTACTGTATATGCTGTATGCCCACATGTCTATGTTGTAGTGATAGTTGAAGCAGCATTGGCGATGCTATGATAGGCCGGTCTGAAATGATTGGCTAAAGCCAGCTGGGGAGGAGATCCCACAGAAACACTAATCAGAGCATGCTTAGCAAGGCCACGTCTCCCCCTATTAATTGACATTCATTATGTAGAATGATTATTTATCCCAGCCAAATACCCAGAGGAGGCGCCTGTGCACCATGAATTTGTGATTTATGTGTGTGTGTGTGTGTGTGTGTGTGTGTGTGTGTGTGTGTCTGTCTGTGTGTGTGTGTGTATGTGTGAGTGTGTTGGGAGGATCCAGATTGCTTTGTGTTGTTTGTTAATTTTTCAGCTGGGAAATGAGGGGAGGGTGACTAGAGGCCTGGGGGTGGAAAAACGAACAGGAAGTTAGTTTTAGCCTCATGGATGAGGAGCCTGGGTGCTAAAAGAGAGAGAGAGGGAGGGGGGTTCAAATTCTGTAAGAATTGCATTCATTAAAAGGAGTCTGATTTGGTAGCAAACAACGCTGAATAACTTCAAACACTTAAATGTTCAAAGCAGTAAGGAATATGACAGTGCTGCGATTTAAGAACTTTTTCTCAGGGGAAACATATTTTAAAAATACTTTCTTTGACCTAAACTGATTCTCTGTATACCAATCTAACAAAACATGTCTTGGAGTGTAATGTAAAGAAGCTAATCTTAGTTGCGGCAACTTGAACAATCAACATAGAAGGTTGATACAATTTTAGCACTGCCCAGTCAAAAACCTTTAGCTGCAGAAGCAACTAATTCCTGCAAAGCAAAGTGAGGTAACATTTAAAACACCACAAGTCAAACTCTAAGTAAACTTTTAAACTATCAATATACCAGCTGTGTGTTTGAATCCACTGTGTGCAACAAAATGTCATCATCTCACACATCTCTTTTCTAATGCTTGCAATAATTCAAGTTAAACTACAAGATCTTGTGAAGTTTATGTCTCTCTCTCTCTCTCTCTCTCTCTCTCTCTCTCTCACACACACACACACACACACACGCAAAGATCTAGCCAGACAGACTGGGAGGAGTTAAGTGGAAGTGGGGTACTGTCATAATTCACTTATGCAATGCTGAAATCCATTTTTACAAAAAATAGTGTCAGTGACACTGTAAAAAGTCGCAGTCTTTCTCGCTGACAGCTGAGCAGTGAGGATATTAAAGTCAACACACTCCTTAACCACCACAGAGCTACGACGGCTGGGAAGTCTGTACTTATGTTATATTATAGCCTAGGTGGGATTTTTTCTATTAAAACCACAAGATAACATTAGAATGAAACATTATTGTCACACAAAGTGATACAAATTAATATTTGGTGAGCGAAACTACACTTGTATTTAAGGGTACCCCAATAACGAAAAGGATTTTGCTCATGTTCCATTTAAGCGTCATACTTTTGGTCACTCATAACAAGTTGTTTCTATAAAAAGAAAAAAAGAAAAAAATAAGAGAGAGGACAGATCATTTTCATAATCCTCTGGACGACTCATCTGCATCCTGGAGATCTAATCTAAAGATTTGTATTTTGTATTCAGCAACTTTTACTATCATCTCACAAGTCAAATTAGCTTTGAAAAATCATTTGAGTTTCCCTTTAAATTCCCCAGGCAACAGAAGCAGCTAAAATAAAACTTACCCCGAAAATATGGAACACCTGCCCCACCCCCAACCCAACGCCCCCCAAAAAGAAATAAAAAAATTCCAAAAATTGGGAGGTAGGAGAGTGAAGAACATGGTTTTCGTCTGCCGTATGGTTGATCCTGTCCTGACACGTGGCCAGACAGAACAGAACTTATCAAACCGGATCCATCCTCCAGGTTTGACACTTGACATAGAGGTGGGGGGTGGGGTGGGGGTGAGGTGTGTGTGTGTGTGTGTGTGTGTGTGTGTGTGTGGAGGGGAGGGTTTGGGGATGTGTGAGTGATACACACAGCACACGTACAAGGGTGCAGACGTACATGCTGACCCACATATACACACTCCTCCACACACAGAGTTTGAGAAGGCTAACCTTAACCCTACTCCCTACTATGATATCATGATCCCCAAGTATTTTCTCTGTCTGCCCCCCCGCACACACACACAAAACAAAAAACACCATAGACAGACCAACAGTAGCTGCCAGCCAATAACAGCATGTAATACTGGCTATTCTATTGGCTCCTGATGTTCCTTCATCGCAGGCGGCCAGTCAGCTAACACCTTACTAGATGGAAATACACAGAAATAGAACACTAATGCTAGAGAGAGAGAGACAGAGAGAAAGACAGTCAAAATGATGAGTGCAAAGGAGAAAAATAAAGCAAGCAGGATGGACAGAAATGGACAATAAAGCAGCAGAGAGTGAAAAACAAGAAAGTGAGAGAGTGGAGAGAGACAGGAATAGAGAGGAACAGAGAGAGAGGGAGAGAGAGAGAGAGAGGGAGGGAGGAAGGGAGAGAGAGAGAGAGAAGTCCGTTTACCCGGGGAGGCAGAGCTGGAGGAGAGGCTCCTCGGAGACAGATGAAAATAATGAGGACTTTTCTGTCAGGAAAGATTTACAAAATCGTACTAGTGTTATTAAAATTTAAAATCTCCCGTTTTTTTTTTTTTCTTTTTCTCCCTTCCCACCCTCTTCCTCCCTCCCTCTCTTCCTTTCCCTGTTTTTTCCCCTCCTCTTCCAGCAGCACAGCCTTATTACCAGCTCTAATGAGCACCGGGATACACCTCAGCTCAGTGTGTGAGTGTGTGTGTGTGTGTGTGTGTGTGTGTGTGTGTGTGTGTGTGTGTGTGTGTGTGTGTGTGTATGTGTGTGTGTTGGGGGTCCAGGTCCCTCGTGCCAGCTCTATCAGTGCCCCACATTCCCTAGTCCCTTCAATGACACAGAAAAACACACGAGGGTGGGCACACGGACACACACTGACACACGTGTACACAGACACGCACACACATAGCTTTTGATGGCTCTCAAAGGTGGCTGGACAGACACACACACACACACACACACACACACACACACACACACACACACACACACACAATCTCCACTAAGAACAAACTTAGCTGCAGAGTTGCATCTCTGAGGCCCTCCCCTTATCCCTCCTCTTTCCACTAGTAGACCAATAAAATAAAAATCAATGACTGTCTGAGCCATTCTGGCTCTCCTCCCTCCAAATCCTGGGAATATACAGCATGGGAGAGGAGGGGAGGGGGGAGAAGGGGAGAGAGAGAGAGAGAGGGGGGAGGGAAGGATCAATGTGTTCACAAATGGTTTGAGTGATGGACATGGAGGTGGAGCACTGGTGTGGGTAGGTCCTAACTAATGCATCGACTTGTTATCACAAACTAATACAAATAAATGTTTCATTGTAGACTAGCACACACACACGAACACACACACTCACTGCTGTCTGGGCTCAAACACACACACACACACCTGCCACATAAACACACACATGACAAAACAAAAGGTGAAGATGGGCCTGCGATCAATCCAGTTTGAGTAAAGAAAGGTGAGAAACGTGCGACAATTCAATCAGGTGAATGAAACGAGGAGGAATGAGGCAAAACCATCCAGATCGGGTTCATGTTGCTCTGCAGAGATAATAACTTGACCTGTTTGCTAGAGAGATCTGATCCCACCACGTACATTCTGTCTATTGCCCCCAAGGGGGTGTTCAAGATAAATGATGAGTTTTTTTTTAAAACACGCACACACTCGAACACAAACACACACACAGCTGGAGTAGGCCTTTAATTGCAAGCCGTTTACTGTAATTATTTAAAGAAGTCCCCAACATCATTTAATTCCCCCAAGATAAACAGTATTTAAGAACGCGCCCACACCTTGATGCTCACACTTAAGACGCCACTGTACACCAAAGAGACATAATACAGTGAGGTAATACTGTATAGATGAATGTCTGCTAATATAAAATACTGTGCCAAATATTCACGTTTTCCCATTCATGTTGTCTAAATGTTGTGTAATTAATAATTAAGTAAAAGTAATTAATATTTTCTGATTATACATCAAGTATATGTAACAAAATAATAATAATAAACCTGAACATTATATGGCCATAAGAATACAGGTTTGTGCTTTAAATCCTGGTCATTTTAAAATGAGGCTACTGAAATGTACCAAAATCAATTAGACAAATTCTATTGTTCTCAGAAGGTCTTTTTGGATGTATCTAGTAATCTAACTAGTTTCCTAACATTTTTCGATTGAGATCATTGATCCTTAAAAATTTCACAGACCTTTTTCTGACCTGTATTGACTAAAATGTTTTTTTTTTTTTTACAACTGAGAAATCTGACATAAAAGATGGACAGGTTTTTATTTGGAGAACGAGGTTGGAGCAAGGTATTTCATGTCAGTCTGATTTTCTCTCTCTCTCTCTGGCTCCTACTTTACTCCCTCACTTTCTACCAACTTGATGCAGGAGAACAGCACCGGGGCTCTACAAGTTCATCCATTTTTTATTTGGCGGCTAACAACCCTGGCCAGCAGCAGCCTAGACTGGGACCCAGTTCTCTCCCGGAAAAGGGTTGCGAGAAGGAAGGGAGGGAGGCTGAGAGAAGGAGGAGGGATGGGGAGAGGAAGGTAGAAAAGGAGGAAATTCAGCGTGGGAGGAGAGTGTGTATATACAAGAGTATGGGAGAAGTATGAGAGAGATGTAAAGAAGGATATGGGAGAGGGAAATGGAAAAGAGACAGAGTGGGTGAAGGTAAAGGAGAAAGAGAGAACATATTGCAACTGTGTCTGGAATTTTTAAGAACTTTTTTTTTTTTTTACTAGCAGCAATTTCAGGTAGCTGCTGCAGCTTCTCCTCATCCCAGTGTGATATACAGGTGGCTTTCTGAGCTCCATACATACACGGATCATTCCCCTGCCTGGTTGTCTGGCTGAACCTTTGCCCTCCTCCTGTCTTCCCTATCTCTATCCTCCTGTGTCCTCCTTTTGTCCCCTCACTTGTACATTCAGTCCCTTCATTCAGTTCTTACATTGCTTATTTACTTTTCCTACTTTTTCTTAACTCCCGTTTCTCCTTCTCTCGTTCTTGCCGGAGGGATGTGGTGATATGCAGTATTTTTTTTTTCTGTTTGCCCTATATGGTTTTCATGTCAGTGGTTTATAGTCTACAGGAGCATGTCAACAGCCCGTATTTACAATTATCAATGTAGGCTGATGAATCTGACCTTACTGAAGGCTGTTGTAATGACGTTCCTGTACACTTACTATTCTGGGTTACAATTCTTAGAGGATCACTATGGAAAAAAGACAGACAAGAAAATTAGATAATTGGCTTATCTGACTATGCTGTAATAAGGAAAATGTTCCTTATAATTGATTGTCAGTGCATTATTTATTAATTGAGTACACATCACACAGAAAAATAAATGACCAACACAGTGCTACAGGTGTATTTAATAATATTATTTACTGTATGTGAACTTGATAATACTGTAGTTTTGTAATTCTAGTTAAAAAAAAATAAGTTCCCTTTGCAATTCTGTCATGGTCATTGTTAAGTTCACCTGAGATGGAAGGAAAAATCCAAACACTTGCTTGAAAAAAAGCAATTTGTGCCCAGTGTTTGTTAATTAGTTTGCAGATTTTTCATTTACACGTGTCGGGAATTATAACATGAAAAGGAGAACATATAACTGATCACTACTGAACTACAACTGGACTTGGGGATTATAGAATACGCAATATCCCTACACCCTGACAACTGACATTCCTCTCTGTTTCTCCTTTCTGCTAAGATTTCCCCAAACACAAAATCCCCCTTGTATACATTCTGCAAGGGCCTGAGGCCAGCTGCAGATCCGATTACTGGCCCTGGTGAAAAAGGGTGTAACATTAGACATTTGAGCTGTAGGCCTCCAAAACTACGATGTCTATACATTTTTATTGTTTGTTCAGTATTGAAATCACATTTGAGCACATACATAAATCATTTATGCAGACTTTTACCCGAGAAAGAGAGGGAAAGGAGAAGGGATGAAAACTAGGAGTTGGAGCTAAACTGGAGCTAGGATGCTTTTGGAGCTGTAAGACACCTGAGGCAATAGTTTATGACATTTGCATGCTTAGTATTGGTTGAACGTAGTGACAAACAGAGAAAAAGAGGCTGCTTAGGCATCACACAATGTTTTTTAATCTAATTATTGCACAAACTCTTTTAAACATAACTTTTCAAAGGGTGTGTATTTTTATTAGTTACACTTAGACATGTCTCTGTTGGAGTTCATGTCAAGGAAGCAGAGAATAACACATCTACGATCTGATACCTAACACTGACTCTATCGTTGTGAAATTTGACCCGACTTCTTCAGGCATACTGATAAAATGTTTGGACTCACTACATAAAAATAGTCACAACAGGAAAGGCTGCTCCATGAAGTTTGTTTCTGTCTTTAATAATATTTTAAATATCTGATCATTTGAGAGAAGACAAACTGTATGTTTCCTTATCGTGCTTTATCCTCCATAGTCTTATTAGTTTAAATTGTTTTATACATGTTGGAATCAAAGCACTTATCTTCACACGAAAATGTCACTGGCAGTTTCATTTCGCGAGGTGCCTTCAACTGGCTTCCACTCAAAACAAAACCATCAGATAAATGCTTTAAACTCCTTGGGCCCAAAAAGACGTCTGTTTAGGATTCCGCGACAAAGAAGAGATGAGGATATTAGTGTTTATGTCTGAGTCTTTTTATTAACTGGTAAGGAAGCTCCTCCGCATGGTGTTTGTTTGGCAATTTAAACTAACTCTCCAAATATTTGCCTCAAGTCCCATGTGGTTTTAGTTTTGCATCCTGTGTGTCTCCACATGATGTAGTGATATTGCCCACCAGCATGCACACAAACACATCTACGCGGAGAACATACAAAGTACACACACACCCACACATGCTGACCCTTTTCTTATACAAACATATACAGAGCCTGCACTGGCCAAGTTATAACCACATTTTTGCCTGCAAACATTCCCATACATACGTCTTGAAAAACATTTTACTACATAACCCTGTTACATCTTATGAAAAAGTTTGTTCACATCTGCAGTATTTCTTAACAGTGTGCATTGCACTCTGCTTGTCTCAGTTTTCTATCCATAAATAAAATACTGGATTACAGATCTGTTACACCTCAACGGAATATTTACATGATTATACATGAATCATAATGACATAAGTTGTAAAACAGTATACATTTAAACATGTTCTGTTCTAACAGACGTTCAATGTCCATGAAGCAGAAGCATAATGTCTCCTGATGTTTTTTCTAATCTTCCAGACTAAGTAATTATGAGAACCTTCATTTAAATAATGCTGATGTATATGACAAAAAGTTTTATGTATGAGGAGTAAAATACATTTTTAGAACTGAAAATCTATGACATGATGCTGTGTAGGATCAAAATGTGACTACCTTTTTCATATAGTATAAGCCCTTCACCTAAAAGCCTTTGCCATGGCCAGAATCTTTAATGAAAGAAAAAAAAAAGCATTTAACAACCAGATATTGAAATCAGGAATAACACAGCACTAAATCTGACCATAAAGGAAGCGCCTTAAACTTCCTCAGAGGTTAAGGGTCACATTTGTGTGTCGGTGTGGATAGAATGGAGAGTAAGTAAGCTTGGATTTCATGTCAGCGGCATGGGTAAGCGAGTGAAGAAGCCATTCTTGAACTTGACCTCGTGAACGTCAGGCCACACTTGGCCCTTGCTCTGTCCTGCAGGTACGAAAGGACTAAACCAGCCAAGGTTCACGGTGTCAGACTATAGTAAAAGAGTGTGTAAGAGAAATTTTGCACATGTGTGTGTGTTCGCATCAGTGGAGTGTTGAGTAAAATGTGTGAAAACTACAGGAGCGCGTCTGGCAATCTGGTGTGAAATAACACACAACAATTAAGGATTATATGAACCGCCAGGTCCATCTTGTTTGGACATGCAGGTACAGATCACTTTATCCAGCAGGTGAGTAGAGAGAGAGAGCAAGAGAGAGAACAGGAGAGAGAGAATGTAGGGGTATAATGTCATCCCACAACCCCCCATTTGACACTACAAGGGAGGCTTTAGTCAGTCTAAATAATCCATGCTGTTGCATTAAATTTGCAGACTAGCTTCCCTAGTCCCTGTGTCTAAGCTGAGAGAGCCTGAGAGTGAGACAGAGGGGAGGGGTCGAGCTGGGAGAGATGAGAGAGGAAAGTTAGATAATGGTTCAGAATAAACTAAGGAACAGTCTTTTTCAAGCAAGAAATCACCGGTTAAACCATAGCAAAGCCAGAATTAGATGTCCAGAATGGAGAAAAGACATTTAGACGTTTATAAAGAGAATGAGATAAAGATATAAAGAGGAAAGGACATGAAGAGCAAGTGAGTACACCAAGGCCTTTGAGTGACACTGATTTGCTCATGATTGCCTGCCTCATTGCCAAATCACCCCCCGCTCACCAACCCTGGAAAAATAACCACACAGAGTGTGTGGGGGAAGCCACCGGTGTGATGGGGATTGTTGCAGTAACAGCATTATTGACTTGTTGCTCTAGCTACATTTGCTTAGTGCTCTGGAGGCCCGATCAATAGACTCTGGGCTCTGACACCCTGCTAATCAGGGCCTGAAGCCATGCAGGGTCAGCCTTCTGCAAAAACTCCAAGAAAGAAAGGAAAAATAACTGCACAGAGATGAGGGGTGAGGAAAAGATAGGGGGCAACAGAAAGAGAAGAAGAACTTTGGGGGCTAATGAAGACACCCTGGACTAATTGACTAAAAATACTCCTTTTTTCCCTCCACCACTAGAGGTAAACTCATGTGGCATTCTCTTTCACTTTAACTCAGCAGCAGTGTGGGCGTGAGGCACCATGAGAGATGCAGATTTCTGCTTCACCTCTGCTTTCCTGTGAACCACAGTTTAAAAGTCAAGGGGCATCTAGGTTGCTTTGGGACTTTTGGAAATGCAAGAGCCAATCCATATTTGCAGAATCCAGTGGTGAAATCTCAAGAGTGCTGGACATGGATATAGAAGGAGGGAATTCATTTAAAGCATGTTAATATGATTATTCAGGAGAGTTTTAAGGCAAACCTTTTTTAGAAAGCAGTGTAAAGACATATTTGCTTAATGACACAATAGGATAAAGTTTTTCTTACTCTGACAAATTTGAAAATCTGAAAAACATACAAACATGCTGACAAAAATGTCCTATGTCCGTTTTTTGTTCATGGTCAAAGCCAATCCACTTGGTCGCAGTGGTACTGATGCTGACCCTGAGATGTGCATCAGGTCCCTTCAATAATCTCCATCTGTAGCCACACGTTCTGCAAATCACAAGCCCACTGTGGAATGCTATGGGAAATTCATGGAGGAACTGTCCATCAAATATTAATGATCAAGTTGAGCCAAGTGGGTTTTCTTACTGTTTTTTCCCCTGGCATCTATGGTCACTGCTGCCCTGAGAGACTTCCCACAAGAAAAGCACCAAAGAGAAAAGGAAAGGATAGACAGAGAAAAAAGGCCAAAGAAGGCTAAGGAAAGGCTACAAGGGTGTATGGGTGTTCAATATTTTCTTTTGAGTGGCCAGAGCCTGGTTAGCTTCTGCGGAAACAGGGTCTTGATACACAGGTCCCAAGGTGTAAACACAAACTTGTACACTGTTTGTGTCTCTGTCTTTCCTCTTTCTCAATACTTCTTTTTGTTGTGTTGTCAGCTGGCGAAGTGGGATTCTTGTGCCGAATGACATATGTGACGGAGCAATGGTTTTCACTGACATTGAGCCTTTCAGTTACCATCTTACAGTCTTTTCTTACTAGTGTGACAAAGGGCAAGGACTAACTATGATAAAACTAAAATTCTTGGCAAATTTGAAACTTTCTGAGAAGAACATGAACAAAAGTTTTCTTTGAGAATACAAAAGCCCTTGTGGCTAATGTCTGTGGTGAGAGGTCTATTTTAGAGAATGCAAATCAGATAGTAGAAGGATAAACAATAAAAAAGAAAGGCCTGAAAGCAAATACTCAAACCCTTATAATAAACACACTATGATGGAAATATTGGAACTGTTTGTCAATAGAGCCCTGTTCTTCTGTCTTAGCCACAACCCTTGCAACACCCCCCTTGAAATACCAACACCCACCATCACAGCATAAGTGGAAGTGCAGGGTCAGCAGCGTCCCCTCTGGCCTTGCTGACCAACAGATATTCTAATAATCACCTTCTTTCTGTACTGTCAGGCCTGCAACCAATGGATCCCTCGTCCTGCCTTCGCCCTCCGTCTCCACTTATACTAGGGGCTTTACAGAGCGGCGCTGCTTCGATACATTAAAACTGCTGCCCCATGATCAAACGAGCAAATACCTCCCGGGTCAGCAAAGGGCTACCCCACGTCAGTTAACAATGCAGCATTTAAACATCAGTCGTATGCAAAGCGGCTGGTACACAGGGGAGGAGATGGGCGGCAGGAGAAAGCAGAGAAGCAAGGCCTGGACTGGAGAGATAATGAGCACGGGAGCACAGAGGAGAACATCAGCAGCTATTTAACGCTACCCTGTCAGCTCCTACACAGCTTTATGATGAAAATATAAGATGTGAGGTTCCATCAACATCATAACGATGAGCTAATGGTTGAGCGCATATTTATCTCAGTCAAAATGCAGACTCAGTATTAATGTGTTAGATTGTGGGTTTCAAACAAACATTTGCATTTGCTGTGTAACTCACAACTTGCTTGTAATATCCACAAATTCTGACAAAAATAATGAAGAAATAACTCCAAGTTTGTAAAAAAAAAAATACTGCTGCAGAATACAAACATGTTATACTGTACATCATAGATATTCGGATAGATGTGACAGAACAGCCTCTTCAAGCTAATTACTGCATGCAAGTAAGAATAACGGACAGATGACTGTCAGTTCTAGCAGGTGTCAGTCTACACAAGGCCCAGAGGATGTAGGCCCACAAACAAAACATACAAGTACTGGTCAGATGTACTGATGAATTCTGTGCACACTCTCAGAACCATGTCTGCTGAATTACGACTAGCATACAGTCTTCCAAATGAGAGCTGAAGGTCTACAGAGACACTACCTTGTTCCCTAAAAAACAAACTAACTGAAAATGCATGTTTCTACATTTTTGTGAAACAAGAGGAAGCTTCTTTTTTTGTGTGTGTGAGGAACCCTTTAATAATGAAGCTTAGGGGTGAAGAGGTGAAAAAGAGTTTTTTTTCTGGCTTATCCCTCTCTCCCTCTGCCTACTGCTTGGTTAACCGACTGACCTGCTGTCAAAGGAGCCTTTGTGAGTGCGCTTTGGCGGAAGGCCAATCAGATCCTCCGGCTTGTCTGTCTCAGAGAGGAAAATGGCGCCCCTGGCATGCCATCAGCAGCAGAAATGTGCAGACAGTCTGACTGCTGAGGCCGGCTTGGCTTGCTGTGGCCCTTCCAAAACTATGCCGGAGGAATTACCTGTTTGGCCCGTGGCCAGAGGGACTCGTTCTACACGGGCCGGTGGTTATTTATCTATTTATTCACTTACACCTCATGCTCACGGGCACTTTCAGAAACATTTCAACTTCTTAAAATCCACTTCCACAGGTTCTGACAACATTCTCCTTTGAACCACCAAGGTGCATGGGATGAGAGCCCATTCATGGGTTTTGAGCAAGCAAGGATCTGTTCCATGACAACACCAAAGAAAACTAGCATGAAAATATTTACCGAACGCCTACTGGGTTTAATTTTTAATTTAAATAATCAAATCACTTACTTATTTACAAAAACCTTGTCTGTACGTTTGTATTTTGGCAACAAGGTGAACGACACAGTAAAATGATTATTGTAAAAGCAAATTCTATGTTTTTTGTGAATTTCTGTTCGTTGTTTCACGTGATTTTGAATCAATATTCATCCAAATTACAAGTATGTGAAGTTCTAGGTTGTAGTATATACACATAGATTAAGTTTGAATATTATAAAACAAATAAAAATAATTGTGAGTCATATGTCAGGGGTATATCTGGATGAGACTGTGGGAAAGTGTCTCCCAAACTCAAATATAAATCAAACACTGAAACGAACACAAAGACTGCACAACAAGAATACAAGTACTGACAAAGCCCTGGTTTACACTAAACAGAGATCACATCTTGCTCACTGTACAATCCCTGTTCATTCTCACTATGTAAAACCTGCCAGAGACAAATACAACTGCGCAACAAAGTGCCACTTGTGACACATCATCCGAGGAAGCAAGTGTTTAGGCTTCTGCTTCAGAAACAAACTTCTGACAGCGGAAGATGATGAAACAGAGCAGATCCAAAATTATTCTCGCACTCCTCAGAAACTGCTAAACCTGCTGCAGCCTGGAGCATGCCCCTCACCCTCTCCCTGAGAGAAAGAGAGAAAAAAAAAGTAAGGAAAAGGCCAGGATTGAAAGCACTGGTGGGTGATGTAGGAATATTATTTAATGTTATGAGACTTTTCTATAGTTTACCTGCTATTTTAAGTATAATGTCAGCAGCGCAGTACACAAGCACAAACGAGTAGTCCATCTCTCTTTAAAAAATCATAAACACACTTAAATGTACACATGCAAACATTTCCTCAAGCACTTGACATACTGTACAACCGCATTCATGACACACACTCAGCAGATCATAACCCTCGACATGTTTAGACCCAAACAGAAACACCATTCTTGGCATTTGTGCTCACGTGTGTCCGGGGTGGGGTGAGGCGGATAGTCGCGACTTGCTCATTTCACACTGCGAGGTGAGCCAGGGAGCAGTAACAGAATCTAGCCATAAAACATGTAGCTAGTGGAAAAGGAAGGTGTGTGTGTGTGCGTGTGTGGGGGGTGGGGGTGGGGGTACATGGTATAGTATGTGTCCAACTGCCACCTCTTCTAGACTCCCTCCCTCCTAGCTTTTTCTCACAGTTATCCATTATCATAACCCCTGTCTCTGTGGGCATGTCTGACTCACAAGCCCCCTTTTTGCGAGGCAGCTCTAACCTCGAATGGTCTCTTGCTGACATACGAAAAGAAGATAGGAATGTAGTTCGATTAAGAAAAGCTAAAAATATATAATATAGACTTCTTCGTCTTTTGTGCTCCACTCAATGATTATTGTTCTATTTAAAAAACATAAATACAATTTTTCTGAAGAGCAATTTCTTTGAATTAGACTCATGTCTTGTAAAATGATGATAAAACAATTTTGATATTTCACATTGTTATAGTCACTTTAAATTTATGGTCAAATGCCACTTGACAATTTGGATGTGTAAGACCAAACACTGAAACCAAAATTAAAAATGCTGAACTGAAAAAAAAAAAATGTTGGTTTAAACCCAGCGTGGATTTCTTCATATTTCTCCGTCAGAAGTCAGGCCCTTTTTGAATTTAACCCTTTCAGCTCTGCAGCATTATCAAAGTCTCGGATTCTCAGGAGGGGGTCCACACCTCAAACGGTGCCACTGTCGACAGAAATAACCCTTATCCCAATCTTCTCTTTCATTTGGGTTAAGTGCATCAGCTCAAGCAGCCCACGCAAGGAGAGGCAGTTCAACAGCGGGGAAAAAAAGGAGGAGAGTGGGAGCTCATGGGAGGGAAGGAGTGAGGAAAGAGATGTACATTTGACATGAGTGTCAAAGTGAGAGAGTGAGAGAAAAAGTTTTTTTTATAAGCTGGACTATCCTATCGATGATAGTAAAGTTAATTTCAGTTAAAAATTAGCAGGACAGTTTCACAACCTGCCTGCGGTAGGTAAATAAGGTAAAACTTTTTTTGGATCTTTTTTCTGAAGAAAATAGGGTCATCAGATAGATCCAGAGGGCATTGGTATGTCAAGTGTTCCAGTGACTGTGCCATTCTGAATCTGAAGTGGATTTCACGGGTTATTCTATTCTTGTCTCCAGGCCACAGTGGTGTGTAAAATGAGAGGGAATGCTATGTTTTGGGAAATCTAATTTGAAGCCCTTGTTTGTTTTCCTGGCTTTATTTTGCAACCAGGAGGCTGGCTCCGAAGCAGCACAACTCTCTCTTTTCCCCTAGTTTCACAACAACCATGTCCTACACCAACGTCCAACAAAAACCCTTATACTCAAATGAGGCAAAAGACATTAAGCTGACATGGGTTTCTTTTGCTCTTCTTTTCACTGGTCTCTCAGTTTCACCACAGAATTAAGCAGACAGTTAATTGAGAGGTTATTCACTATGTCACAGGAACATATGCACACAAGTATACATATAGATGTATTTAAAAAACACAAATATTAGCAGCCTTCTCTTGGCAGCTAATTGCGACGTGCTCCCTGTGGGAGGAGAGAGGGGTCCTCGGTCGATAATTAATCCTCGTGTGGAAAAGTAAATGACATTCATTAGCAGGGAATCGAGCCAAGTGCCATTATTTACATGGCAATAATCTGGAGCATGCTGGTGGCGCTCTTTTAATGTTACAGAAATAACTCTGGGACATGGGACGAGTACAGTTGCTTTCCTCCCTTTTTTCTGTGTCTTCGCACCCAGGAACAATTAGGCCCAGGCGAACAGATGGGGACGCCTCTGAGTGAGAAAGCTCCTCTGAACGACTCTTCATCTCCTTCTCATCTCACTCCCTCATCGACATGCACTCAGGCATGCGCACGCACACTCACACTTACACACACATACACACAGAAATAAAAAATACACAAATTTGAGCATACATGCACAAATACTAAATATATACACACACACAGTTGGGCACACAAGAGCATACGGAGTACTGAGCATACTGAGCTAACTTTTAACATTAACTGGCGAAAGAGCCTTTTACAAGAGACTAAATAATAACTTTGAAAATGTGGGCAACACTGACCTGAGATGGTAAACACACAAAAGCAAGCTTTATTGCAGATATTCATAGAGGAAAGGACACTGCCTTTCAATATTGATGAAAAGCAAGGTTCCACATGGCAAGAGTCAGCTCTTTTCTGCCAAGATATCTCTGTTTTTCTTACCACATGTTTATTATTTATGAGTGAAGCGTATATAATTGAGAAAACGTCCTATTCTTTGGTTATAAAAGTTTATAGACAGTGCATGCTTTGTTCACATTTGCTGAACAAAACACTCACTATATATGTGTGTATGTGTGTGTATGTGTATAGATTTATACACACAGGTGCATGTGTGTGTGTGTTAACACTGCTGAAACTGGCATAATGATCAAAATGTTACATAATGGTCCATTTGTTGCACAACCCTGAGGTTTTCCATATAATCTCTACACAATCTACTGTTAGGAAGGATGGAGGGCAATAAATGTAGAGACCAAGCTGACCAATAGAGATTTCAAAACTTCAACAACTGTTGGCTTGCATAGTAGGGAAACTAAAAGTGGAAGCCAGTGACTTTACAGTGTATACTATATCATTTTTTGGATCAGTTTTTTTTTTTTTGGTTGTGTGACTCAAAATCTAATAATTTACTACAGGTTGGTTGGCTGGCCTTTTCTTAGTTTTTCATCAATAATCCTGCTCTCTACAACACAAGTGCACTATTATTTACTGCATGTAGTATAATTATACAGTATATTTTCAATACAGACCCCATGGAGAGTAGTAGTTGTTGACAAGGCATCTACAATGGGGATCCAAATAAACTGAACAGTTTAATCATACACTGTAATTAAAACATATTTTATGTCTTCACCTGTCTTTGCAATTGTGAATCACTTTGAGTTGCTTTTTTATATGAAGTGGACTATATAAAACAAGGTTTATTTGAATAGTTGAACGACAACGGCAAAAACTAGGAAAAAGGAGGAATTTCGTGGTACACTTGTAAGTCAAAGTCAAGTCTGTCATATTTCATCGCATCACCCCTCACTTAATCTCTTTTCAGGATCATCATCCCTGCTGACCTGGATCCTGCAGGGTTTATCACTTTGTCCAATATAAGGCAGCAGGTCACAACCATGAAAACTAACACACCTGTTATTGTCCGACCTGTTACCCATCTTTGTCCCACTAAGTACAATGATTAAGGTATCAGTCCTTGGGGAACCAGATGACAAAAACAGAGGAGACTGAATTGAGAATATACATCACAGTCTCACAGTTTCAGTATGCCCTTAGCCTCCATGGACACAGGGGTTAGTCCCTGACCCCTCTGGCCATGCTGCTAGACAAAGAGTGTTCTACCAGACAGTCTAACTCCCTCCTTTACTCATAAGATTAGGTAACAGCATCTTATGTTTGCTGACACCAAGGATGCAGCCCTGAGCCCCACAGGGTCTCCTCCTCCTATGTCCTACTCTGTTACATCTTCCAAACAATGGAACCTGTCAAAAAGACAAACACTAAATATCTCTTTATCCCTCATCCTTCTAATTCTGAAACTATCCCTAAACTAGTTCGATTCATGGAGACAACTAAAGTATGTAAAGTTAGAAAAAATGCCAAACAAGGGCACTGGGCATAGTTATTTTGTAACTTTTTTGCTCTTTCAGAAACTAAATTAATGATTGCATAATGGAGTCCATTCTGTAAATATGATGGTTGCCTCCTATTTGAGCCCAAACCTAAATGTAAGCCTTTGCCTTAAAAGTTACGCTCTTTTCTCCCTTGATGCTGACCAGATGCCAGGCTGTTATTTTAGCTATAGGGAGGACTGGGGCCTAGCATGACCTTTCCTGAGCCGAAGGGAAACTTCCCAGAGAAATCCGATAAAATCCATGGTGCGGGCCTCGCTAATTCGTTCGTCCAGCTTGCCACACTTCTGCGACCTCTTTTCCTTCAGCCACCCCCCACCAACCCCCAATCGATCTACTTATCTCCCGAGATCAAAGGCTCGTACCGCCGTTGTACATTTAGCCTCGGCTGGGTCCTCCCACATCATGTCTAAATATTAATGATAATAAAGTCTCACACCCATCCCTGTGTCAGGCAATTACAGCCAACATTGATCCTCAGCTCTCTGCTCCAATTAGAACTCACCGCTCGTAATGCGTCCTGGCACATCAAAGGATAACTGCCATTGATCCACTCCTGGATCTTAACGTTTACCGTTAGGAGAGAGGGGAGGGGGATGTGTTGTGGCGATGGGGGGAAGCAATATTCTGACTAGAGAAGAAGAGGGGAGAAAAGAAATCATTTTATCCAGCCAGTCAGGTAAAGGAAGTGCTGAGACTCAGAGGGTACGGCATGGCAGAGGGGGCTCAATAATAATGGACATTCTGACAGTTTAGAAAGCAACTAACATCCAGAACACTGGAAAGACTTCTTCACAACAGTATAACTACGCTAAACACAGAAAACTCTCTAGTGTTTAGTGTGGAAATATAAAGATCTCAATCTTTGAAATAAAAGATAAGATCTTTGTTTTTCTCTTTGTATTTCATGAGAGATCTAATAGCTTATAACCATGAAGTGCATGTGAAAACATCCACATTTAAATATAGTCGCAAGAGGCAATGATTTGGGGTCTTTATTTTTTAAGTTAAATTTTGTTTTGTCAAATTAGACAGAGTTAACTATAGTGAATTTTGCAGTGCATGATCATCTCCCTATTCATGATAATTCAGTTAAAGAATCAAAACACCAGCCTGCATAAAACAGTTTTTTAATATTAGAGGTAGATTCAGATACATATTGAAGAATGAAAAATTTGATTTTTAAAATTATATGTATGTATTTTATGTCATGATGTCACAGATATGCAAATTAGCACGTGACATCATCTAGCAACATCTAGCGATTTTTTCGGCAGGCTTTAGCTACTTTGCACTGAAAGTAGTTGGCAACGCAGCAGCAGCAGAAGAAGATGACGAAGAAGATGAAGAGGTGAAACATGAGTAAGCATGCCATCTCCCACATTAATGTCTTTAGGCCAACTATTCTTGAAAACTGACCTTTCTGACATCTTGAAGTTTTAGGATAGAGAAACATTTTGCAACAGCAACGTACAGTACACACCAAAATACACTATTATATGCTTAGAAAGAGAAAAAGAAACAACACCAGGGTAAAATCCAACCGACTGAGTCAATAGAGTGCGACACGTCACCATTAAACCAGGGACATTCCTTGCACAAATGAGGCTAAACAATTCCACTGTTGACACCATTATTCGACAGGGCTTGTTGTTATATTCTTTCTCTGCTGGACTGATAGCTCTGATAGTCCTGGCCTTGGGCACGACCTCACAGCCGCCTTTGTCACAGAGCTGGTGGAAGGTTTGTCCATTGCTCTGAGCTACAATGCTACTCTTCATGGCACTATAATAGACTGAAACTGTGTGCAACTGGAATGCAACCCAGTGATTTGTATACCTTCAATTAATTGACTGACTGTGGCTGGCTTCTTAAGGCTAAGTTGAAATATGTTTAGAAATATGTTAACAGGGAAATATAAATGAAAGATGAGCATGGAATAACTGCATAAATTTGATTAGTAACAATTCTTTAACAGCTGGCAACTGTCTTTTGACGTGTTGGGGTTCATTCATAGGTCGAAAGAAGGGAGAGTAACTGTTAACTATTTCATGTTTATATTAATATATCTTATGCACAGTTAAGTGATGAACTTTGAAAATGCCAGCAAAGTTCTCACCATGGTCACCCCAAACTGGACATTCCATCATAAATCAAATAGATTTTAAATGCTGAAATTCACCACATTTTCAAGACCATAAGCACTCTATCAAAATCATTAAGACTGTAAATCCTTAGCACCTTAATGTTTTTTCAGTATTTGTTTGTGCATGATATTTTCCCTCTTCTCAACCCTCTGTCCTCTGGCTGTGGTATCCCTCACTATTATATGCTTTGCTAACATGGTGCTTCGCTTCAACTCTGTACCTCGGCCTCGACCAAACGATGTAATTAAAGATTGGTGAAATGAAACCAGTGTTTAGAAATGGTTTATGTCAAGTCTGTCCTGAAATGCTATACCACAGGGGAACTTTTAGATGGGATGGGTGTGCGTCTACATCTTGTTAAATAAAATAGAGTCTTGGCCTGAAGAGTCAGGAAAACAGCTAGTAGTCAGAGCCTCGGTTTCAACCAGGTCAAAGGAGGAAGGATCTGTTTAATGGTAATGCAAAAGTAACGGTAGGAAAACATTTGTTGCTGGCTGGGATGTCAGGCTCCTCGCATGTCTGTGATACTCAGTGATGCATTCAGGTCAGCTGAGGAGAATGAGGGGATTGGCGGGCTCCACAAACAGGCTGGGAAAGTGACACCAGGATGCTAGGCCAACACATCAATGTCCTCACAACTTCCCTTTAACACTGAAGCAATGTTAGCCCTGGCGCCATCAGAATACGGGGTGGGGGTTAAAGTTTACACGATGGCTGACAGGATGTACCCATGTGACCCAGCAAACACTCAGAAAATAAACAAAGCAGTTCTACATTTTGAGAGGCAAGGGTTTTCAGGGCTTTAAATAATCCTTTAAGAAGAACTGGATATCTTTGTAAGAATCAACTTTGCTGCTGGCAAGCTAGGGTTTGTGCCAAGTACAGCAGTTGAGAAGTTAGTTATTCAAATTAGCTTTAAGACCTACTCTAATTTGTACATCTTTCTTTACCTAATATCTAGTACTAGTAACTTAATATCTAGTGACTGAAGTGTCCAAAGCACCTTGAAAGAGTTACTCTGGCTATACAGGTACACAAAGGTCAGGGGTGAGAGTTCATGGCCTCTTGTTGACCCCAGCTGCTTATGTAATCAAAGAAAATACGAGTCATTTCTATGACTTTCTGCTAATATTATTTAGATCAACTTGGTTAGTGTATATGAATTTTGTAAATTCTGATCAGCATTTATTTTTTGCTTTTGCCAGTGGCATAGGAAACAATCCTGAAAACAACACTCAAGTGAGTGAAAGAAATTACTTGATAGGTCAGCATTTTTCATTTTCACAGCCCTGTTACAACTTTGGCAGATGCAAGATGAGCAACTGAACTTTTGGACTGTGGAGGGAAAGTGTGTGTGTGTATGTATGTGTGTGTAAATAACATTACTTGTGTCAAATTGTACTACAGGTATACTCAGCAATGCAATAAAAAAACAACAAAATGTAAAAAGTGCTAAGTTGTTTTAGACCAAGGCTTTTGTACTGTCCATAAAAAAGGTGTTGGCTATCAAATCTAGGCATGAAAAATTTAAAAAATATATATATGCAAAGTTTTCAGTGCTTTTCAGTGAGCAAGGTTGTTCATGCTGAGACAGATCACGATGGGATGATGTTGACCCTTGAGGTGCAAACTAAGATTCCTGTCGCCACAGAGACGTGAAGATCGTGGTGTGAGCGGGGAAGTCTTCTCTCCAGCTGGCAGCAGGCCTGGCCTCGCACCAGGGTGCTCAGCCAACAGCTCCTCTCCTCTGTCAGACCCCCCTCCTCCTCCACAGCCTCCTGGATGCCAGTCTGCATGGCTGGTGTGGGCCAAACAAGCCCCAACCATCGGGCCAAAGGGGCAACGGAACTGCTGCCAGCTGGGCCAGCACTTCACGGCCGAGCACCACTCTCCAAACAAACAGTGCAGTGGGCCACAAGCCACGGGCAACATGGAACCTGTCATTACCAGCCGTGCATGGCTGGTTCACTCCCCAAAACCCAAGCCAGGCCAAGGGCTTGAACGTGTACTGCACTTGACTCTAACAAATGTCTCAGCCAGGGTATGTCATTCGCCATCCTTTTTCAGTATTATTCTAGATCATTAGCATATCAAGGTATATGTAACTATTTACACTTGTGCAAAAAAAATGCTGACTGCAATTGTTAGCCCTTGTTAAAACAATGAGAGCAACCCTTTTAAAGCCATAAATGACGAGATCAAGACAATTACATATGAGTGAAAAAAGTGGAAAGACAGCGCCTGCCAAACAGTCTCTTAAGATTAACTGCATACCATCTAATTATACAACATCTAGAAAACTTCCTATGGTCCACAGGCTAAAAATGGACTCTATGGGCATTGGACCTCACTGGGATTTTCTCCACTGATCAAGGTTCTACAGGCTTTTGTGGCATAACTCTGCTTTGTCCTTACGATGTTGGCTACAACAGATGATGGTTTTAAGCATCCATCAAGAAAAAGGCCTTTTCAACATCACTAAATACTAACCAGTCAGAGGGATGACCGTTACAATTCAATGCCCAACCATTTCACTGGAATGCACCACTGGGACAAAGGCATCTAGGGAGAGACTCGGAGTAACAAACAAAACAACCTGTGTCACAGATTTACTCTATCAATACTCTACACAAAGAGAAATAGTGTTTCAGTGGGTTGAGTACCATAATTCAATCATCTAATGCCACACAAAAGGATACAACACATCTCAGCGGTCATGCCTGAGTCATTGTCAGAGCCCGCTAATTCAAATAACTATGGATCTGTCTCTGTCTGTTTTATTCCTTTGTCACATGCTGTATGCCAGACATCCTTGACAAATAACACACATCCCAGACAGGTAGTGGCTTAGATTAGCTAAATGTTAGCATTGCATAAATGGGCTGAGCTAGAAGATCCCACTGACAAGTCTCAGAAATGCCTTTTTGAGAAACTGAGGAATATAAACTACCCCAAAACAGTGCTCTGCCATTGAAACACTCATTCAAATGTAATGACCTAGTATTTGTAGCAGTCTAGCAGACATACCACAAATAATGTGTGAAACTCTGAGAAATAATGGGCACTCAAACCTTTTCAGTTAAAAGACAGAAAACATTACATTTGGCCAATAACCTAGGTCTTAAAAAACCAAAAATTCTTGTTGTGTTTGGTCTTCATTTCAGTTGTCATGGCTGGCTGACAAATTGTTCTAATAATCAGTTTCAAGCTTCTTAAAGGTTTGATAACATGACATGTGACCTTAAGCAGAAATGGTATATATCTTGATGAATATGCAAGAAACATATCACTCAATACTAATCAGTTCTACTGAATCTAGTAAGAGGATGTGCCTATGTGATGCTATGAATAACATTGCTTTTACTTTTAACAGCACTTTTACTTCAATTTAAAACTAAGGCCTTGGTCCACACTCTCCATAAAGTAAAAACAGATTGTGGATGAGTTTATGAACAAATACAATTAAAAAAGGCACCTATGCACCCAGATATTTACAGTGACACTTTGTGTTCTCTATGGCCCCTAAATAGAAGTGCAACCATTATTAGCAGGAATAGATATAAACAAGAGAAAACAGCAGAAATAGAGAGAAAGAAAGAATAAAATTAACTAGATACACACACACATAAAAGTACACATCTTTCTAAACATTTTTACAGACAAAGTTATGTTGTTATCCACTGCAGAGTTACAAAGGATTGTATGAGACTTTACTCATTTAGATGGATATTTGATACAATGCAGACAAATACAGTGTAATGCCTCAAAATCTGAAAAGAAATTTCAGTATTCACAGCTATTGACTAGAGAAACAATTGACCTGAAATATAGTACAATGACTAGATTACACAAGAACAATGACATTTTACTTCCCACTTTGTCATCTCTTCTTCTCTATTTATTTTATCTGAAATGCTTGTATTCTGTCAGCAGAGAATCACAGACAAGAATTTTCAAGACAACAGAGGGAATTCAAAAAAGATTGAGACTGAATTTTTGTCTAATAGCAGACCCCATTGTGACATTGTACTCTGCAAATAAGATATTTTCAAAGGTCTGTTTTCTACAGTACTTGTCAAAACGGTTGAGTTCTATACATGATGGAATGCCCTTCACAGCAAGCAACACCAAACTAAAGTAAGAGATGGGTGAGGTGATGGGGCCTGTCCTTTTGCCTTCCAGCCTCTAAAATAGAAAAAATAAAATACCACGAAAAAACATTTTTGTGTTAAGTATAAAAGCACTCAAGGTTATAAGCTTTTTGCTTAGAAAAGGGACCAATCTGCTGTTGAAGTATTTTGACGGGAGCCCCTCTTGAATCCTGATGCCTACAAATGCCTTGCCTTACAACCTTTTCACTTCCTTGAAAAAAAGTGGTCCTCTTTTTATTGTTTTGCCCATTGTGATGAAGGGAATCTTTTATGCCATCAACAACATGGCAACAATGTACTGCCTTTGTTTCATTGCACCATCCTGGGGGTCTGTTAGGAGGAGATACAGACATACAGAGGCGCAGTAAATGATTGATGGGTTAGAAGAAAATATTAAAAAGAAAAAAAAAACAAGTCAAAATTCAGCATTTGTAAATATTTCAAGCTCTTGCACCCTGCCAAAGAGAGATCTGACGGGCAACAGCAATAACAGCAAAAACTATACTTAACCATCTATCCTGATGCAAACACAACCTAGACAACTGACTTATTTTGTTGAGACTATCAATGTTTGCAAAAACTATCTTTGTTGGGAGTGAAACTATACACAGTAGTGATTTTGAAACTTAAGCCCAATTTGATATGCTTTTCTGTTGGGTTATCAAATAATTTCAATTAAAATAATTCAACATCACCTGGGGCTAAGGTCATCCCTTTCCACTGTTGTATGCCACCGCATGTTTTGAGACAACAAAATGGACTGTACAAAGATAGTGAGAGGAGGAACTAAATGAAAGCTAACTTAAAGTGTAGGGAAGGAATATACAGTGCAAGTGTTTTGGCAGGAGCCACTTTGCCCTAACAAACAATGGAGCAACTTATCACGGCAAAGGGATCCCATGTCTGGGCATGGACATGGGATTCATGCCCAGACATGGGCGCAAGATGGAATACTGCCTGACATGCGCATGTAGGTGTAGAGTCTATTGCAGATATATAGGAAACAAAATAGCCTTTTTTCTTGACACAAATACTGGCATCCAGCAATGCAGTGGCATTCCACATTCTTCCAGGCAGCTGTTGCATAGTATGCCCAGAAGTCTGCACAATGGCTTGCTGGGAGGGAACAACAGTCAGGGAAGAGACAATGTGATAGGTTCTAATTGCTTCAAAATGTCCTGAAGAAGGCCCCCTATTATCTATTTAAATCGGCTAATAATGGGAGGCTAGGAGGAGGAGGACTAGGAGGTGGAGGAGGAAGAGGGGGGGGGCGACCTAGGCAGAGAGAGAAAGCTATCCTCTGCGCTGCTGTCGCCTCATTATTTTCCGTCTTGACGGACGCCCGCGCTCAACCCCTGGATGAATGGCCCTGTGCTGAATAAGTTATCGCCAGACACACAAAGGGAAGAGTGCGCTCCACAAACAACACAGCAGTACTGCAAAGCATGAATCTCCTTTTCCTCTCCTTCTCAGTCTTCCCCCCCCTCCACCCACCCACCCACCCTTCCCCCTGCTCCCTGTAGACGAAAGGCAGGCCCTGCCACAGACTGAGATCTCACCTGTAATTTCTACAGAAGCTCACAGTAGGTGGGGGAAAAATGTAACAGATATAATAAAATTAAAGGGAGGAAAGATACAGGCATCTATGTTTGCTGAAAAGATATATACTTCCATTCCTCCATTTTGTTTCATCTGTCCTTTTTGTTTGTGCAGTTCCTCAGTGAAGACAGGGACCTCCTTTGGACAGCATCTGAAGATGTTGATGTGAAGATGAAGAGTGGATGTTTTTTTGTTCTTCTTAAGACAAGGCCCACAGCATGATCAGTGAAAATGGTTTGGTTTCATCTGATGTTTATTTTGTTTACTTTACTGTTGTTTCGACTGCTGGGGCATGGCATATCAAATCAAGATCACCTCTATACAATGCTCCCATGAGGGGGTGTGTAAGGATTCCCTATGGCTTCTAAACAGCGGCTAGGGAATAATGGCAACAGGAAACCGTCCATTCCCAAACTGTCATGGCTACTGTTAGCTCTATGGCCGCCAACACCTCTCCCTTACTGTCACTCAAAAGTAGCGGTAGAACTTTTGGACAGGAGAGCCTCTTTCCCCTCTGACGGGGAAATCAGAGGGTGCCGTGGCCCGACAGGCGCTCGACGGCAGATCAAACAGGGCGGGTACCCTTGGAGTGACACCTGGAGCCACTTCAAGGGATGAGAGCGCCACTGATCTCCAGTCATCTCGTCAGAACGACAGTCTGTCAGGGTTAAAGGAGGGGGGAAAAAAGAGTTCTATCAACTAGGATGGTATGAGCGAGGTCGAACGAAGTATCACCTCAATGTTGTGGTTGGCTGACCCTTGAGCATTTGGAGGAGTGATGGTGTTAAGACTGCTTTTTGTTGGAATGCTCCAAGATCAGCATTGATGTTCAGTTCAAGGAAAGAATAAATGATAGCTAATAGTGCTGATTTAGCAGTTTCCCTCAAAATATGAGGGATATATGTTGTGCTTTTAATTGCTTCATCATCTTTAAATGAATTAGAAAGCATTTACTATTTACTATCTATAAAGCTAGCTGTCTGTCTCAAACACTGACATTCTTTTACATGACTTTGTTTTTAAAAAATCTTAAGAATTTCTTCACCACTATATGTCCTGACCTATAAAAAACAGAAGCCTGCTATGGTCTGGATAATAGAGAGAAGGAGATATGTAGGAAGAAAAAGGGGGCTTTGGCAGCCAGTTAAGCGAGTCAATCCTCAACAGACAAATGCATCCCTTATATAAAACAACAACACGTCTTTGCCCTTGTCAACAACCCCTTCCTCTACAGCCCAGGCTTGTGTGTGTGTGTATCTTTTCCTTTCTGCAAAAAACGTCCCATCAGCACTCTCTAATGGGCGAGGTGGAGGAAGAGAGAAAAAGACAGAGATAAAGCAGGAGGGAGAGCAAGAGAGAGAGAGAGAGAAAGAGAGGTGGCAGTGGTGCTTGTTTGGCTCAGGAGCAGTGAGTAATGAGGCTGAGGCGCACCCTGTCATTCTCCCAGCAGCAGCCTGTAGCCACAGACACACGCACACACGCATAGACACACAAGAACATTAAAGTATCTACTATCTCCAAACATGGGAAAAAAGTGCAGATTTTCAAGACACTTCTCTGACATTCAAAACCCATAAAGAAAAATAGCTTGATAAAAATAAATTAGTAGGTTAATGCCAAAAGTAATATATCATTATCTTCTCTTATAAAAGAGCCCCATTAATATGAGGCAACCCATTGTTAAATACATTCATAGAAGATGTATCTTCAAACTTCAATACTCAACGTGGTGTAAAATCTCTGATGTAAGATCTCTCTATCTCTGGATGATTCTGAATGATGAAGATGTGATATAATTTCTATAGAGCATGAGTTGCAAGATAGTGAGATAGACAGATAGTAAAAGCCCTGAAATACTCCAAGATGTCCACATCCACAGATGAAGACAACAGCACGTACAGCAGATGTGCACGTTGTACATGCAGTACACCACTGGGTGTCTGCATATGCGGTCAGTACGCTTGTTGAGGCATATAGTTTGCATGGTCAGGAATTTGAGCGGTTGTCTGCACAGATGTCCACGTGGGCATGAAATTTACATCACATGGACCCTTGCAGCTATATGGATGCAGAGAGTATAAATCTGCCTTCGGAAACCTGTTTGCTTTCCTTACGAAAGTAAATGAGCCACAAAGGCCAGCAAGATCTTCCAGTGCTACTTGCCTGTCAGCCAACAGTAAGAACTACCACCATTAACACCAAATACCTTCCCACAGTAGGCTGACATGCTATCCGTAATCCACTGAAAACACAAATAAAGTGTGCATGCATGCACACAACAGCTGCGCTCATCTTGATATGTACAAAGTTTAGCTAGGGGTTGCAGTAGGGGGGAAGATACGATTCATGCTTTGGCACTTTGCTCCTTTGCCAGAATAAAAACAGACTGGACATAAAAAGCACAGGATGCTTCCCTGGAGGGGGCAGAAAAGGCCAGGGATACGACTGACCCAGAGGGATGCAGCAATATGGGGGCGGGGAGAGAGGAGGTTGAGTGGGGTGGTAATGATGCCAGGCTGAACAAATTGCAAAGCAAAGGGAATGTGTTTAAATGTAGTACATGGAATTATCGTGGCAGCAACATGGAGAGGAGATCAGAGAGAGTAGGATCCACTGGGAGTGATCTGCCACTCTCGGGACAGAAAACACGAAGCTCAGCTATGGCTACTGTGATGAGTTCAGCTGTAATACAAAGTAAAATAGAATATAAAATAGGGCAAACATGTCTTACACAATGTCACAGTATACTCTAATAGTCTGACAGAATATGGAAAACAAGGAAATATATGAGGATTGTAAATGTATGTTGCATGTTATGGTGTATATAGGTAGAACATAGTGCCAGAGAGCCTGCCACTGTGCTTCTGTTCCAGCAGGCTGACACTCCTGATCCCTCTACCTCCCCTTCCCCACACTGTAATGAATTTTCTCCTCTGCTCCTCTCACCCTAAAAACAGGGCAACACAAATAAATAAGTGAAAAAAAAACAGAGAAAGAAAGGGAAGGGGGAAGAAAAAGATCTGAACTGTTATCTTTCAGCTTCAATTAAAAAAAATCAAATCTTTTTGTTCAACTTCATAACAAGACTTCAAGAGGGACCCAAGACTCCGATCCCACCACGGCTCACTGGTAGAGTTGAATTCCATTAATTATGTGACCTACATATCCCACTAGTTAATATTCCAGAAATACGGATAGAGACAGTGAGTATATATTCGCTGATAATACAGGAGAGAGGAAAAACTTGTAGATCTTAGAGAATCAGAAGTTCACTTCTCCAGATGCTTTTCTGGGTCCATGCACTTCGGTCTCTTGGCTCTTGACATTGTTTGCATGTTGGTTTATTGGGCCAAGCAAAAAAGTAAAAAAAAAAAAAATCTCCCAGTTTTATGAATAAGGTATGCAGCAAACTTGATTTTCCCATAGGCAAGGACGAGTTGTACATATTCTTGTTCTGCCAACTAGTCATATAAATAGCTTAAATGCTATTTTCAGTAATATAAAATAAATAAGTGGGTTGTTCTTAGCTATCTGGAATATATTTGCACTGAACCTGCCACATGTAAGTACTGTGTGAAATCAGAGAAATTAACTTGGCCACACATTAACACAGTTTGTCAAGACATGTCTCAAGAAAGGAAGTTGGTGTCTTTCTAACAGTGCGCCTGCATCAGCTTGTGAGCTACTGCATCATCCTCACCCCAGCTCATGGGCTAATCTCTTAATCAGTGTCCAGAGTATGCATGAGTCCTCTTCTGAAGGCTGAGGCTCTGTCCATCTTGCCTGCCCGTCGCTACTGCCAGTCCCAGCCATGAATATGGAGCTGTTCTGTGGCTGGGAGCTTGCTTATGTTTTCTGTCTGATATCTAGGCCCCATTCCCATTTCAAAGGGAGGTCCACCCGGGGCCTTGACTTTTTGATCTGCCTGGCGACTGAGTCGACCACCTGCATGTGGGATCAGCTGCCAGCGAGAGCAGACAACCCCTCTGCTTCAAAATATACATCTACCCCCCTCTCCCTTCGTCCTCCCTGCTTCATTGCCCTTCACTGTGCCCCCTCCTTCAATGAAGCTGCCAGGAACCCCAGTGGTCCTAACTCGGTCTGGAGCAGCATCCCATTCCCAACTGGTCTGACTATGGTGGGTGAGATGCTTGAGATGTTCAGTATAGCAGCAGGAAGGCTCATGCTACAGTCATAGGGCCATTTTGTGTTTATGAAAAGCCATAGTGTCAGTCTGCCATGGAGATAACACAGGCATTATCAAAAGGTGTGTGGTTTCTCTAATCAGGGATTGTGAGCCACACTGTGAGCTGTAACCTTTCCAAATGCAACATCTCCCAAAGTACTGAAGACCAGTTAGTTAGAGGAAAATATTCTAAACAAAGTCTACATATAAAAATCCTTTGACATCAGATAGTTCAGTTCTTTTTAAAATTTCTGAACCTGATCAAGTCTCAAGGAGAAAAGACTCAGGTATGCAATGTCACTGTGCAGATTCAATCCATGCTCGGGTCTGTCGGCTGTGGTGTCTTTTATTTCACAGAGCTGCAAAAAGGGTTGAATGATATAGTGAAAGATATCCATGCCAGTGGTCTTATTTTACAGTTTCTGCGAGTTCAACCCCAGACAAAATAAGTATTTTGTTCACTGTCAATGGAGCAGAAGTGTTAAGTGTTGCTTGATGCTATCACAGCTCTCTTGTAGTAATGCAACTGAATTAAGAGATATTCTAAGACTGTTATCCTTGCCTGATATCAGACAGAATTGTTAATCAGTCAACTCGACTTGGTGGAGTGGGCAGAGTCAAAAGTCTGGACCCAGGCAACTGTTGTCCAGTACTACCTTTGCTTAGGTTATGAAGATGCTGTTTATATTTGATATCATATTTCCCTATAACACACAGTATTAATTTCTCCTATAATACAGACATTTATATTAAAAATCTACTTCTTTGAATGAGGGATGCAACCAGTGAAATCAGTGCAACACTTGCAACAGCACTTGCAAAGCAACAATGTTATCAAATATTTTCTTTGTGGTACAAAGGGACTGGTGGTGGTGCTAAACCAGCTCTAAATATATGATAATAGATGATTTGATGATCATAGATATTAATATAATATTAGGATTGCCTTTATGCCTCACTGGGATCACTGTGCCTGTCATGGTATAATTAAAACCCACAGGACTTCACATGATTGAATTAAAAATTAACTAAGAGTGGATGCCCTGGGTGCCCACCACTAGACCACTGACATCCACTAAGTAAATGAATAGAGCTGACATGAGACAGAGGCTACATTTGTGAGAGTAGTCATCAACCCACGACCCAGCCAATCAACAGCACCTATAAACAGTTTTTACACTAATTATCCTCTTTGGCAGTGATGAGTTTCACAGTGAGAAATTTGTAAAGATTAATTTTCAAACAAAGCAACAGCTATTTGAGATGTGTCTGTCTCTGAATGTTTCTTACAATAAGTGATATTCACAGAGTCTTTAAGTTAATTGGCTTTCTTGAACCCTGACAGCTAGCTTAATGAGTGTCTAATCGTTTCTCAGCTGGGGTGATATCCACCAGACCATACAGACGCTTAAAGAAGAGGTGTGAGTTTAAAATAAACTATGCCAGCAATGAAAAAGGCTACCATTTATCTCATATCTTATATCCATGTATCTGCTCTCTACCATAGTTCAATGGCAAAAAATGTGCTTCTTTGTGTTTTTCATGTTAGAATTGTTCAAAGCTATTTTCTTGGACAATAATAAAATATTTAAGCTTTCATATTTAGCTAATTGCTGCATTCCCACCAAAAGGAGCACAAAAATAAAGAAATAAAAGATGGAATATTCAACAACCTGTACATGAATGAGTATCTGAATCCACCTCTGTTTTGTGTCACACGTGCTGAGGTTATAATACATACTAGGAAAGGTTTACTGCACTTCTCTGTTTGTGAAAGTCCTTTACATACTGCTGGTGGTAGACTTAAAGCGATACACTACTTCTATAGCTGTTTCAAACAAGTGAAGAATGACAAAGCAACCAACCCCCAACCCCCACAACAATGTAAAGAGACAACAATTGCTCTGACATTGCACACAAATATACTATTAATCAAAAGGCAGAAAACCGGCGAAGCAAATAATGAAATGAATGGGGAAATGAGGAAGAATTGCCTAAAAAGGGGGGTGTTGAGATATCATTGAACCATCCTGAACTTACTTTTTGCTCTCAGTTCTCTATCTCTGGTTATAAATGACTTTAGATTTGACGCTTCCAGCCCACAACCTTACAACAAAACCCACTTTCTTTTATTCAAACAGTGGAGAAACTGGAAGAAAAAAAAAAGACTTTTTGTTAAGAAAAGGCAGGGGGTGTATGTTGTGCTGCTCCCATCAAGCAGAAAGGCGGGTGGTAGTCGAAGAGGCTCGCAGCCGGGCCCCACTTTGGAAAGCCCTCATAAATCCTGATTTGAGCAGGGGGCTAACCAGAGGAGGTAAGACACGTCAAGAGGGGGCTGGAAAGCAGGGGGGCGGGTGGCAGCTTGCCTCTTAAAATGCTACGTCTGATTAAGTCTTCCCATTAGGTGACAGCTGAACTTTAACATTAATATGATAATATTGAAATAAGTGTGTGTTATTTACTTCAGCACCAGAGGGGGTGTGGGGGGGGGGGAGACAAGAGGGAAGGAGGAGGGAATGATGAATGATTTCTGGACAGCTTTGGGTGACATGCCAGGCGAGTTGACCCCCCCCACAATCCTCCTCCTCTTCCCATAATCAAACTTGACAAAATGGAGACATATGCAGAAATATTGGTTACAGTCGGCGTCACAGCCCTCCTCAGGCCTTCCCTCTCTAGTAAGTGCCGGCCGCCCTGTGAGCCGCCCTCCAAATTGTCTACGGGCACTGAAGCATCTATTTCAATTGGCACTTCCTTCCTGGCCCCAGGATTTTACATTTAGTCGGTGTCATTTACATATTACTCTTAATCAAAATCCACAGTGGGCGACAGGGAGAGAAAAAAAACAAGAAAGAGGAACGAGAAACAAAACCATGGCGTCACGGTTCAGGGGTAGGCACACAGGCACTTTATGAAATGGAGATGTGACAAGATATTACGGTGTGTGTGTGTGTGTGTGTGTGTATATGTGTGTGTGTGTGTGTGTGTGTGTGTGTGTGTGTGTGTATCTGGGGGGATGTACTGCATGTGTGTATTAGGAGGCGGGTGCATAAGATAATGCAAGGAGTATTGAAATATTTGCGTTTGAAATTTGTGTTTGTGTGATTGGTGGCGGAGTCCTTGCGCATGAACTAGCAAGCGAGAGAAACAAAGACTACAAGTTGGACATGGGTTGTAAGTGCATTTTGTAAAAAACAAAGAGAAAAAAAGAAAAGATACATGTGCAGTGTATACTTGTTTTTTTTCCACCTTTTTTTCTGCAGCATGCTATGCTGGGCTAGTCTACTCAGGCACTTAACACCAATACCATTGTATTGAATCCAAATATTAAAAAAAAAAAAAAATAGGCTGTTTGTTAGTTTAGTCAGTTCGTTCAGATCTAAGTGTTGCATGAAAGGAGCATACAAATAATAAACAGAATTAAAACAATTCACCAAGAAAACATGACTCTCATAAATTGAATACTTGTTTGATAATGCCATCCAAATAAAATTCCATTCATGTGGTCAAAAAGGTAAATAGTGACTAGAGACTATTTTGCGTTCATGCATCCATTAAAAAAATCTATTCATTCGGTTGTATTTATTCATCTCTGCAGTCTTTAAGACAGAGAGGAAAATTTGGAGAATCTTGATCTTGATCTGATGATAACATATCAGATGGTGATGACTTGGAGCACTCTCACAGCACTGGTATGGCATGATACATACAGAGAGGTGCAGAAACAGGGTCCCTACCTGCCTCTTACCTTCTCAGCATGCCGGTAAGGATGCGAGAACTCTTCCCCAGATTGGCATCTGTTTCTCTCAGCTGGAAGAATGGAAACAGTGAAAGACAAGTTAAAGCTTCCATTTTGATACAAGTTATTAAACAAAGTCTATAAAGAAATGATAAAATAACCATTATATCCTCTATCAAGTCCCCCTCTGATTACAGATTACACTGGTATTAAAACCAATCAATATTTTAACACTTCACTATGCAATTAAAAGATGGAAAAGTAATTTCTTGATGAACTCTTACCTAACTGAGGGAATTGGAAATGAACCCACTACATTCTATAACAGATGATAACTGATGGATTAATAATGAGTTGTTTTTTTTAACCTTTTTTTTTTTACCTGCCCCTCACATAACATACTGTACTTTTAGATCCCCTTTAAAAAGCTGCTAAAACATAAATGATCAAAGTTAGATCCTAAAGTCTATAAACTACAGCCGTCATGAGCTGTTTTTTAGATACACAGATAATCTCCATAACTTTAAATGAGTAGTCAAGTAACATTCCACTTAGAAGGACACGTCACTCTAGTGGCCTTCTGCTCATCTTGCTGAAGAGCAAACATTAGAACGGTGATGGAAAAAGAGTGAGAATGGCCCTTTACTCTTGACGTAGATGGCAAGTGCAGGGAGTCCTTGAAGCAACACTTATGGCTATTAATGCTAATTGCCTAGGATATTTTCCTTTTTCTTGCACCATCTTCTCTCTTTCCTTTCTCTCTGCCCCCCCCCCCCCCCCCCCCCCCCCCCCCCCCCAATATGGTTAAGGAAATGTTTTCATTCCATTTTCTTATCAGGTACAGAGACTTTCACAGGGGGAGAAACTGGCAGAGATGTTGGCAACAAGGTGTGAGTGTGACTGTAAAAAAAAAAAAAAAAAAAAAAAAAAAAGAAAAAAATGCTGACAAGGCACTGAGTGAGCTGCCACTAACATCTACCTGTAGTCGCATTTTCTAGAGGATGACGGGGAAGTGTGGGCATGAGTCTTTGCAGAGAGTTTCTCTAGAGCCACCAGGGAGTCGTTCATCTACATCACTCTCTGAGATAATAACCGCTTTTCCAATAAAGTGACTCTCAGTCAGTATGTTTTCATCTGTGTATTATATTGTATTCTGTTCTATTTTTAATTGCTCACTTTCACATCTCTTTTTCCAACATTCCTCATCTTTACAATGGTTCCAGCATCACTCTTTTTCCAGTTTAATCTGGCTCATTTTGCAGTCATCTCTCTGGCCCTCTCTTCCAAGCCCTCCTTCACTGCTACTTTCTTCTTCTTCTCCTTCTTCTTGCATCCTTCCTTCCTACCCTCTGACAGCCTGGGCTGGTGCAATGCAGGATGCCAAAGCCAAGGATACATGTGGTACAGGGTAGGAGGTGGGGGACCTGGGGTTTGGGCCCTCTGGCAAATACAACAAGTACTGCAGTTGCCTGATGTCTACCTCTGACCACAGATCTGTCCCCTAGACACTTCACACTTTCTCCCAAAATACATCTCTCTCTGAATCATTCCTTCTTTCCATTCCTATCACTCACTCTCCACAGCCTCCTACCAACTCTCATGCATTCCTCTTTAACTTGAAATGGAAACCAACTGACATTTTAGTGGAGTTGAGTGTCTATTTAAAATAATATTCACTGGGGTTCCCTTTATCAAGATAACAGGAGGTGGGTGGATCTAGCTTTTGATTTTAATGTACAGCTCCAAGACAGAGAAAACTCCAAAGATAGCTTGGGTCATTTTTCAGGATTATAATTCATTCATATTCTGTAAAGACTGTATTATTATAAAACAAATCTCATATGGATGTAAAATTCAGTCATTTTCCGATTCATAAAGATCAATCAAAACCAAAAGAGGGTACTCAGGAAAGAGTCATGAGAAAAGTTCAGTCTTGAGGATGAAAAGTAAAAAATGAAAACATCATTCTTCTTGGGAATTAAAGTTTGTCATGATAAGCACTGGAGTGAGAAATATAAATTACTAAATCATATGACACTCTAAAAATGATAAATTCCCTCAAATTAATAGTGTTAAGTTATTGTAACTGTAGACACTGAAGTTATAGCTTGTTGTGGATAGTCTGCTTGGATAAGGAAAATCACCCAGACTAAGCAGTAGACTAGCAGTGTTAAGGTGCCTTTAAATTACTTACATTAATATATAGCATTGCTTACTTTGTGACTACAGATGAATGCTCACAAAATGCAAACAAAATGGGCAACAAAGGGAAGATGTGCATCTGATCAATAGAGTGGGCAAATTTAGTAATCAGAGCATGATTTAGTAATTGAAGGGCAATAATTATTCAATTGGGGGAATAAATTCATAATTTGCACACACAAATAGTTTATTTGGTTCCCTGAAATTAGCCCATCCTAACCTTAAATTAATAATTTTGTTAATTATTAATTCAAGGACACAGATTACAAATTTTAGGGAACACATTTTAAAACTTCCCCCCCCTTGCTACTTGAAGGGCTTTGTATGAGCTAGAATGGAGAATGGTAAAAATCACTTTCTTCAATCCACTCAGGGGTTTAGAGTGGGGATCATGCTGCTTTGACCCAATGTTGTAACCTGCCATTGACTTCTATTTGTACCATAAAAGCAAAACAAAAGGCCACACCTCCTGCTGAGCATAGGGGTTTGTGTGTATTGGTGTGTGTTTATATGTGTGCATATGTGTTGTAGCGATCGGTGCAACAAAACGTGTGTGTGTGATTTAAGGAGTGTGTGCTTTAAAGGCGCCGATTGCTACAGTGTGTGTTTGTACATTCATGTTTTGGCATTTATGCTTAAACTATACCCACCTTCACCTTCCATCTCTTTGATGCAAAAGAACTATTAATCACCCCTTCAACCCTGTGTCTTTATATTGTGGCTTCTTCTTACTTTAGTTTTGCCCCACAAACTGCCTTTAAAGCCCTCTGAGTGTGTATGTGTGTGCGTGTGTATGTGTTTGTGTGTGTGTGTAGTGATGGAGGGGGGGGGGGGGTTCAGCAAAGAAGACTCATGGGAAGAAGGGAGAGAGAGAGTGAGAGAAAGCAAAAGAAAGAGAGAGCAGGTACTCTCAGTAGACACTGTGGACCGTTTTGAAAGGAGATGTTTGATTTCCTTTGAAATCGCCTGTGCGAGGCCCACTGCCATGTTGTGATCTTTAAGCATTCTGTGTTGAGGGGGCCGTCAGTGCTGGGCCCCCTTCCTGTGTTTGGTATTTTCTGTCTCTGCCTACCTGTCTGTTTGGCTGGCTGGATGTAAGGAGGTGCAGCGCTACTGACTGGGGATACTCTCTGAGGGAAAGTGGGAAGGAGGGTAGGTGAGGAAGGATGGCAGCTGGCAAAGTTAAATTCCATTGACGTGAGTGGAAGAAAAGGGGAAAAATATCAGGGAATGGCGTACAGGTGCCGCCGATATGTAGCCAAGAGCAAGCTGATTTTACTATGTGTGACATTGTAAAATAAGATTGGTCTGCTTCTGAGTTTTGATCAAACAAAGCAAACACATTCAAATTCAAATTGTGAGGAGACATTGATGACCAAAACATATACTCTACTGTAGTGCTATCAATAACTAGCACAAGTGCCTTGCCAATACAATACTGCTGACAGAGACCTTTGTCTGCACAAGTGTAAGCATCTCCAAGGCAGTGTAAGTATGTTATGTTTGTGTGCGTAAACCTACATTTGTGTGTTTATTTGGCAAACCTTTATGGTCTTGCAAACGTGTATTAGAATAGATACATGAGCCGTGGCATGTGTGTACTCACTCTTTCTCTGGCTCTCTGGATCTTCTCACGGTCACTGTGCAGGTTGGAAAGAATCTCTTGTCCCACTTGTTCTGTAAAAGAAGCAGATGCAGTGTGAGGAGAAGGTATGTCAGGTAATCACAAAACTACGAGTCTAAAAAGAATGGAAAATTACTTAACACTTACACAACTGCAAACAATTACATATGATGCTCATAGTGTTTTTCTGGAATAACCTCAGCATTAACAATGGCCTCTAATTATTTGTATCATCTAACAGTATGAATCCCTTTATTTTCTGTCTTTCTGACTCCTTCGACAATGTCTCATCTTGACCTAAGTGGAAATTATGTGATATTTTTTGACTTCACTCAGTCATGTTTCTTTTTAAAGGAAAAGGCATGCATTCTGAATACAGTCATTGTGCAACATTTTGTACACCAACTGTACAGTGTACAGAGACAACAGTCTAGAGGGAGCGTCAAGCAGGCAGATAGTAGAATATTGTAGCTATGGGAAGTGTTTTTTAAACCTTCTTAAAATGCTGAAGCAAACAGACATGAAGTTCTGGGTAACAATACCCCAGCATCCAGCCTGCCAGTGGGGTCCACTCAGCCGATGCAATATTCATTAAGTGATTTCCTTTTTAAATGCCTCTCGTCAGTTGTAGATGTAAACACATTAACGCACAGTTATAAAACATCCCCGACAAGGCACCTGACAAGCTTGTCAGTGGTCACTGTCATTTTCCTGTCCCTTGGGTTGGGGATGAGAAAAGAAAGCAAAAAACAAAACAAAACAAAAGATAAACCAAATAAGCCACCCCCCCCCCCAACCAAAAACCCACTGCTGCCATCAATGTACCCATACTGCTACGGCATTAGTGTTTAAAAATGAGGGAGGCAGAGGATGAATCAGGAAAAAAAAGGAAAAGAAGTGAAGAATCTTTGCATGGATCAAAGACAGGCTTTCAAGCGCACCAAACAAATCTGGAATAAACAACGCAGTTGCTGACTGTATTACACTACACAGGTGCCGCACACCAAAGGACCCACGTGCTGAGAGCCTGTTTGGGGGGTGCAGAGCAAAAATGGGCTACATCTGGCAGCTAAACAAGAGAGGAGAGAGAGAAATAGAGAGAATGATAGAGAGTGAGAGACAGAGAAAGGGGATCAGGGAGAAGTAGGAAAAAAGAGAAAGCACTGTCAAATGAACGACATTCGTCTTCCATTCATCCCATCCCTTTTACCCCCCTACACTGTAACTGACTCAAATGTGTCTCTTCCTGCCTTCATTAATTTCTAATCTGGGACGAGACAGATTGAAGGATACCCAGATTAAACAGTGCAGTCAGACAGTCACATGTGACAAATAGGGCAGATTAAAAGACTGAGTGCAGGTATTAATAACCATAAAAATAGAGGCCCTCCCCCGTCCCCATTGGAGAAGAACAAGGGATAAACAGGAAGGGAGCTGTAGCGGAAATCTTCTGTTAAAGAGACAAATAAGCACATCTATCCATCTCTGTCAGGGTTGTGGCTTTTTTCCTAAATAAATGAGTGTGACAAGCACTGCAGCAGCAGAGTTTTTTTATGGTAAGTGCATTATTGGAAAAGTTTGCAATGTGTAAAAAGATGGATGAGACAGGAGGAGAAAATGTCTCCAAAGATATCTTAACTCAAGTACTAAACAATCATTAGAAATATTCTGTTGAGGTATGTTTTGCAAGACAATCATGGTTCCCCGAAGACAATGTTTACTGGAGGTAACAAATATGAATTAAAACAAAAGGAAAAGAAGGTTTGACTAGTCTTGGAAATAAGCTACCTTTCAATGACAAGAATGGAACCACAGTGGCTTTCTGTCTATTGTGATGCGCTTTAGAGAGCACAGCGTTGAATGACATGAACATGAACCAGGGTTTCAATAGTGCTCTATCAAGTACAAAGCTTCACCACTGCATGTTGTCTATAGCAAAGGATTGTATTGATGCATGCAAATGTTTGCCCTTGGCAAATGTAGCAGCTGTTGTGGAAAAATGTACATATCTTTATAGTTGAAGTAAGTTTTTTGTTAAGGGAACTACAGCACAGTCCATAACCTTGATTAAGAGGAAGACCTTTCAACACTCTTTAGAGAAAAAGACACACTGACAAGAGCAAAAATAACAGCATAGAGTCATAATACAAGATGGTAAGAAGATTTCAGCCATTAAATGTATCATTATGTTATAACAAGAAAAAATCATTGTGTGACATTGAAAAAAAATTCAATGGATATCCATGACTGGAGCAGTGTAAAATCATTTGCAGTCAACTGAATAGTCTCTTGAGTTGATAGACTTAAAAGTTTCATCACAGTTTATTCAGATTTTCGTTGGATCTATGGTCATTAAGGTCTCTCCTAAGTCATCTCTTTCTGGGCATCCCCCACTACACTGAGCCATTAGAGGTGTACACAACACCTCCCAAGGGAACGTATCGTGTTTATTGTCTTTATCATGCATCTTCCTTTGCATTAGTCATCTTCTGGCATGTATCTACATTTCCATTCATCTTATTTAAGCCCTGCTGTCCAGTGGTCTGTGTAAAACGTCATTAGTTATTGCGGAAAAGAACTTGTTGGGTGATAAATGGTGCAAAAATATTGAGTTAAAAGCAAAAAATCTAATGTACACGAGTAATGACAGATTCGAGAAACAAACCACTCCCATATTGGGACAAGTATTTAATCAGCATCACCTTGATGGATACAAGGCTTCCACCCCAAAATTGTTAGCACCTGTAAAATAATACAGTCAATTAGTCCCCTCAGCGATGTTATCAGAACCTGTGTTGAAAAGGGAATCTTTTGGTAATCACTAACCTTAAAATGCATGTTGTAGGATTGTGACTTTTTCCCAGTGTAAACATATTACAAATTAAAGTAAATACAGAATATTTGACAGCTAAAAAAAAAATAAAAAATAAAAAAAAATTCAAAATGAGTATACAGTTTATGACCAATAGAAAAATGTGGGGTATTAAAAATAAGGGAAATCTTTTAAAATGAAAAATTTACAGTTGATAAAAACAATACACGAGAGGAGAAATAATTTACTCCTAATGCCCCTGACTTGTTGCTCGTTAGTGAGTAAAATATTCCCCTCCAGTTTAAACAGCTATTAACAATTTAAATAACTCTGGCACAGAGGCCTTGCTCTGACTCACTTGTTAAAGATCCCCATCCCCAAAGGTCCATTTAACAAGCCCATTATTCCATTACATTACCCTCACACCAGCACTAGAGAGCCTTAATTCAACTTATTCCTCTAATGTAACTGTGGAAAAGAATTAGCGTAGAAAAGTTGAAGGCACAAATTAGATTGAGGGGAAAATTGTGTGTGGATCAGGAATTCTTTCCTGTAAATCCATGGACACACTGTTGAAAGAGCACAGTCCATTTCTATTTTACCTCAGCTCAACACTTCATTGTTTAGTTAATAATGATAAGATGGCTGGAAAATATATTAAGAGGACAATTAACTTTACTAGTGTATGTAGTAATGTAATCTGTAATGCTTGAACAAGCAATGTAAAACAGGCCAAATAGAATTGGAGGAAACTAAGACTCATTTGTGTTTGCGTCAACTCTTGAATACTTCCAACAACAGAGAGCTTTAATTATTTTGCCTTATTCCCAGGTTCCCTAAAGAAAAGGCACAACTAGTTATTTATCAATGTGTATAAAAAGTATATATCATAAACTGCCCAGGTATGCTCAGGCTGATTCGGGACAATACAGCACAGAAAGTCAGAGCCACCCAAACCTCCATAGCCCTCAATTTTCCCCAGTACATGGACACATTTAATTGGACGCATCATCTATTTTACAGGAGCTGTTTCAGAGCAGTTACACACTGTCTGAGGGTCCTGTCTCTCTTTCAGAGTTGTGTTTTTTGCCTTGCTCCCTCTGTCCCCAGAGCTGAAAGGGTACAAGACCTGACAGTGGTGTGCTCTGAAGCTCAGCACAGCTCCTTTTCATTAAGCAGTTGAGACCACTTTTTGAAGGTTACCACACACACTTATATCTGGACACAAGCCACACACTCCAACAAACGGGGTATGGAAACCCATGGGAGGGTTGAGGGTAAGTAAGGAGGAGCCTGATAAATGTTAGACCATAAATTTTCTCTCTCTATCATTCTCTCACTCACTCACACACACACACACACACACACACACACACACACACTGTAGCAGTAAACTTATATTCCTGCGTCTCCCAGGTGAATAAAGTTACCTGTCTTTGTACACTTTTTTTTTTTTTTTTTTTTAGGATTTCTCAAGTCTACAACTGCCTGGTGACACACTTTCATCACCTCCATCAAAGTTGTACCCACACTGGGATGTATTTGTAATGCTGAGCCCACAGGCCATGAGGCTAGTGCCTTTGCACTGAGCTATAGCTCAAAATAAAGAGGTGCCAACTGCTGGGTCACAAGGGGGGCATGTAGCATCTGGGGGGTTCAGCAATGTTATGACAGCTTACTTAAAATAACAACAAACTCTGTTGCATGTTAATCAGGAACTGTTCTATCACAATAAAGGATTTAGAGTCAACGACATTCATAGTGTTTAATGAGAAAATGTAGATTATCCTCAAAACTGGGATTTTTCCACTCTGCGTGTTTACCACTGATTCCTCTCCAAGACATTGCATCTGTAGTTTTGGGAGAAGCACTCTTACTTAAAATGGCCAAAACAAGGAATATTCCAGGCAAGGTGGAATGGAGCCATCCCAGTCCATCCTGACTTAGCCCATGCATCGGCCCTTCCCTTTGCATGTGTATGAGTGGTGGTGGGCAGTCAGGGTGGATTTCTGGGGCCTTTCTTCACTCCGCCAGCCTCTGTTTTATTCATCGCCTGCGCCCTGACCCCGCAGAGCTCCTGTTCTGACAAATCACTTCTGATTAAGACAGATTTCTGTTAGTCAGCCACTCAACTTGGCCTATTCATCATTCCACAGAAAATATCCCTCTCTCCTCCCCCGTCCCTCCTCCTCCCGGCTCGTTTGCCTGTCCGTCAGACCGAAGCAAGGTGCAAAAGAAATTTCCGCCGCTGTTTTAAATGGCTGATTATAGACAATTGGTGGATGGAGAGACGTAAGAACGTCTTATGGGTGATAAGACGCAAGTTTAATGGGTATAAATGACCAGGCCTGTAGGAGACCAGCTGGTAATAGAACCATTTGTTTAAAGCTGAACCTGGGTGGAGTGAACTGAAAGCTGCATTTTCCCTCTATTTGAGCTCCCCCTCCTCTTTTCCTTTCACCTCAGTCTCAAAGTCAAATTCTCAGATCGCCAGATTTACATTTTTTTTTTTTAACAACAAAGTCCCCTTCACCCTTATTCAATGAGAATTGATGAGGCTTGAAAAGGAATATCTTGTTTTACACTTATGAAATTACATGTCCCTGTGGATACTGTATATTAAACAGCTTTCCATGGTTTAGTAACAATGTAAACACAAATATTTACAATAACCAATACAGTCAAATATCCAAGAGCATTCATACGCAAAGTTCCACCATAATAAACTACAGCAAACCCCTTACACTGTGCCAAGGAATCTCGACAGCCACAAAGCTATTGTGTTAAAATGTCTAACAAACCAGATTAAATTAACCTGAACGACAACCCTGCTGGTGGCAGAGGGCTGACAAGCAGGAGGGGTGAGTGGAGAACGAGGGCTCCTACAAGCAAATTGCCTGGACTTAATCAACCAGTCTTACTGAACCATCCAAATGAAAACTAATGGACTTGGGTGCTTGCTGTGATTGCCCCACATGCAACAATGTGTGGGCAGGAGCATTGCTTTCTGAGGTCTTCAATTAAAAAACAGGGAATTTCTACAGACGGCTGGTCAGCCTATACACCTATTCTAAGTATATCCCGATTGGTCAATTGTGAAGCTCAAACAGAGCGGACTTATTAATTCCATTTCCAGTGCTGGGAAAATGATTTTTTATGTGTTGATTAAACTTGGTCAAATTCGTAAAAAATGTATGAAGTGTAGAATTAAAACTCATATCTGAATGAGCTAATTTGTGTATGCATTATTCATAGTGCTGACATTTGTGTCACACAATTGTACTGGCCACATTGCAACTAAAATGTTAAAAATAAATAGTATGTAAATAAAAAAATAAACACTAGTGCATAAAAACTTTATTCAACCACAGTCAGCTAAGTAATAAAACTAGAGTTTAAGTGCTTTAGTCTGCAACATAAATAATTAGATTTTATTATCAATTGAGTAGCTGTATAAATGATGGTAACACAGCATGTGAGCATTGTAATAATATGATAACTATATTAAAGCTGAAGGTCAAATATATGAAGAAAAAAAATAGACGGTAGCACAGGAGAAAAAATTAAAAAGGAGAGCACTCTGTTGGATTTGGAAGACAAACACATTGAGCAAATTTGAGCTCTGCTGATACCAAGACTAGAGAGAGCCGAATGTAGGAGAAAACAACGTGTCAGTTGGTCCTAATCAAACACAACATCTCGATTTAACAACCCCTGGTGGAACTGACTGAGGAGAAAAGTTTGCCAGTTTGTCGGAAATGGACTCTGGGAGAGATATATGGACGACGATGGAAGAAGAAAGAGAAAACTTGACGTTCCTCTGGTTCGTTTTCAACAGTTTAGGAGCATTAATTATCACATTACTGTTGATTAAAGGCTTTTACGTCTCTAATCAGAAAGTTGACAGGCAGATCAAAGAGCGAAACACAAACTTCTTGCCTTTTAATTATCTGTACAACACCACACCTCGGGCAGCTCTTCCCTGCCTATCTCCTCAAACTCAGTGAAAGACTGCGAAAGGAGATCTAACACTCTACAACAGTTCATTATCCAATAAAATGGGAGATGAGGGAGAGAAAATACACACACTAACACACACACACACACACGCAGACACACACACACACAAAGCGCTTTAAGGCTTTATGATTAGTGAAGACCTGGGGGAGGCCTGCAGTCTTCTCTATTAACATGTCCCGAATTGGAACACCTTAATTATGTTTGTCAAAATCGGACTTGGCGTCAAGCTCATTTGCATGTTTTGACAAGGCCTGTTGGGAGCCTCCCACTATTTTTCTTCAGAGTGCTAGGAGTATTTAGCACTTTTCAACACCTACTGATAAAATGTTCTTGTTGCTAAAATGAATGAAATAACTTATTAAATGTGCCTTGATGGAATCAACCCCCCAACCCCACTGTTTGTGATTTAAAGTTAGAACCAATGCGGACACAGTGAAATACACACACAGGAGCTTCTGGGATGTCTTGATCATGGCTTGATCACCAGTACTGTTTAAACTGATGAGGATGTGACGCCTTCCGCAGCCTGACTATACCTGCCCAGCTGTTCCCCGTCAAGTGGTTTGGACATGAAAAATCTGTCCTACTTTTATAAAAGATTTGGCATCGCTTTGGAGTTTCTGAAAAGACCTACGTCTTCCAGATTGCAACCTGACTCATGATCACATCCTATTTGAATATAAGAAAGCAATAGACCACTCCCTCCCTTCCCCCCATTAACAGCTCACAAAATGAATCCTCGTTACGTCAATAATATGTAAAACAAGTATAGTTCGAAAACAAACAAACAGTCTGTGGGGACACAGGACTGTCAGTGGCAATTTAGCAATGGAGAAAAAGGAGGGCATGAAAGCAAGACATCAAACATTACCCTGAATGGAAGGCACAGGCCATTAGAAGTGGTTGCGCTGATAGGATCTGACAGTTGGAAATACTTAAAGATTATTTTCCTTAAACTTTGAATTCATTAATACTCATGACTGAGAAAGGGCTCCCAAAACATAGTAAAAAAAAAGGAGAGAGCTGAGTTAAATGTTATAGCTGGATCTAGTGTGACAGGTTGTACCAGGAAGGCCAGTCCAGTATGTTTAAATGAAGGTGATTTTCTCAGTACCGCTTAATATTGTAACTAATTTCTTGATGGTTACATCTGTCACGCCACATCTCTTTTCAATATTTGATTTTGGAACATAAACTCTACTTTTCCTTTAAGATTCATGAGATTAATGCAAACTAGTGAGGATTTTCTAAAACAAAATCTAAAAAAAAAAATCACAGACACTTCAAGAGTTAATGTAAACGCAGCTAAAAAAAGAGATTAAGATTAAAGCAAAGATTAAGATTAATGCAAACCTGGTTTAAGCCCTGTAAAGTCAATTTTATGAATATTTAAATAGCCTTAATATTGAAAAATTATGTCAGAGCATCCATATATCAATCACTAGTGACAGGTATGAGCCAAAATAGGTTCCTTTCCCCACGGGAAACAGTTTGAAATGGAAAGGTTAAAGTGGACAGTTTTATTTGACCTACCCGACTTCCCACTTTTACTAGATTTTGTATCATTTTAAACAGACAACTGTAATTGAAATTTTGGTTGTACTATCCTTCGTTATAATTTCTCAGTAAGTGGTTTACATAATAAGTTTAGGAATTAGGAATTATTTGCAACCTTTCTGATGACCTGACAGCTCATAGAGATGTATTGTGGCTGCATTTCCAGATGTCAGCAATTAAGCTATTGAGTAAATGTTACTGTAACTGATCAGAAAGATGGCCAAAATTACACATAAATGACAATTTTTTCACTTAAAAAAATGCATCCTTTTTCAATTTTCATGGTCTCAAATGTATGAAAACTAAATAATCGTCTTTTATTTGTCATATATTGGAAGACTGAAAATAAAAGGCTTCATTATTTCATGCCCATATTGGTGGTATGTATTAAACGATTCTCTGCAACCACCATAGTTGCCCCCTTATGCTCAGATGATACATCAAATTCTCTTTAGCAAATCTAAGGTGCTCTGATTATTTGTTTGAGCAAGCAACAGTGGAGCCTGTTATCAGAACACTGCCTCATTGTGGCTGCTCTGACAGACAGCACAAACAGAAGTTTGTCTTTTACTTTGGGATAATACCATTGCACTTCCCTGCTCTGGTAAAAGGAAAATAATACTGCTATTATAGGGGGAATACGAGGCACAGAGGGGACACACAAAAGAGAGACACATCATGCGCCTCATTTAACAATGACCGGGGCCACAGAGTTGAAGGCAGATTATTGTCAGCTGCCACTGTGAATACACACAACATGGCACGACATGTGAGGGCATGTCAAAGCTCTTGCATACAGTATACATTGTTTATTTGTGCTTACTTTACAGTGTTACTTTACAAGCAACAGTCATTTCCAAGAAAAACAGTTTTGAAGAATAATAATCCTTAAGGCACTCTCATTGAAAGACTCATCTTTCAAAGTTGAAGAAAATTCTGTCAAAGTACAAGACTTTACTTACAATTTATGAGTATACAATAGATATTACTTCAGTGGTTACCAGTGAGGATAGTATTAGGACACTGCAAGAGCTAAAAAAAAAAAAAAAAGATATAACTACAAAATTCATTCTGACAAAACTAAAATTCAGCAACAATTTAGGCTAAAGACAATTTCAAGTGGTATCCTTAACACTAATGATCTCAACAACACATGGGCCAGCATATTTCATTACTTGATATCCAGAAGCTTGTACACACAAGACAACTACAATATATCCAGGCTCATCTGACCAGCAGACATAGAGAGAAAAACATGTGCTGAATTTCTGAAATTCTGTGTTAACTGACATAAATGTGATATAATGGTGTGCATTACTGCTAGGGTGACAAGGTGTCTCCTGTTCTCCATCATTAACTAAAACAAGCCTAAGTGAATAACCCAACACGCCTGCCAGCATCTTCCACACTAATAAAGCATATCTAAGTTTTAAGACATGGCAGAACTAATTTAATCTACCTTCTAAGGGGCCTTAGCGCCATCAAATTAATTATTCATAAAGGACATGATATTATAACTCAATTGTCAACTCAGTAGCTGGCCCTTTTTTTCCAACCTCCCCCTGCCTGTCGCTCTCTTTTGTCTTAGACTCTCTTTCTTTTAAAGCAAGTCCTTCGCTTTTAATCTATAACTGAGCAATACACATTGTCACTGTAGCTGCTGAACAAAATTATTTGCTTTTTTTTTTTGTTGTTTTTTTGAAGTATGTCGATGAAGGTGACAATAGTGTAGCAGAGAGTTTCTACGAATGGTGCGGCTCCCTGTGGGTTTTATGGTATGCTGATGGGGCCAGCTTCACCGTAGAGAAAAAAGAAAGACACAAAGAGAGAGTCATCAAGTCGGTAATAACACAACCTTAGATACCTTTTATTTTCACCTCATGAATAATGTATGCCATCTGGCAGAGCTAATCTTGCCATAATGCTTAGACAGGTTGGCCACCAGGAGGTGGGACAAAATTTCTTTTACACACAGTGGTTCTTTTAGCCAGGTGTCATTTTCTCTTCAGGGATAGGATGATGGTATGCGACCCTGTTATGACTGACAGGAACAGCAGTAACCAGGCATGGGTACAACACCCTATAGAGAGAAACTAATACTAATATGCTGATTCCTCATATAAGTATGTGGATTCTCTGTGCAAAACAGCATGTGGTCCACACAGCCAGGCTACCACAAAGAAAAATAACCACCAACAACTTCAATGTTTTCAATATATTCGTTGTGACAGAGTATCATTGTGCACATGTTAACTGCACACAAGGTGTTACAAGATCAGCCCACACCGCAGAACACTTGTACAGACTATATACTGTAATTGCACATCTGTCCTATAAATACACATGTGGGCACACACACACACCACGAGTGTGCAACAGCTTGTCCACAGAGAAGATGTGTTTTTAACAATAGCAAGCTAGATGGATTTCAATAAAGTAAAGTAGTCTCACAAACACAGCCACCGAGATGCAGTCATAGACTGTTTAGATTACATTGGATGGCAACTAGACCAGCCATTGGCAGCATATATAACTATCAAGCAATGTTAGAAAGGATCAAGTGGAAGATAAGGCCTAGGTGTGAAAAGTACATGTGTGTATACTCAATGCCACCAACTCCATCTAGCAGCCATAGTAATTATGACCTGGAGAAATGATGCAGTTCAGATGTATATATGAGGTGACAAATTTCCACATTAGGTGAGAGGGGTCCTACTGCTACCTTGCAGACCCTACATACCATGTCCCCTTCAAATCATGGCCCTTATCATAATTTGTTAGCAGCAAAGTAAAGCAGCTTTAGAGTCCAAGCCATGCCTCCTCCAAAGCACGCCCACTTGTACACAAAATTGAAAATGTTATTAAAGTTGCACTAAATGACATTCAGCCCCACTAGATGTCACGCTAGCACCAGCATCTCAGACCAAAACAAATGTGCACATCGTTCTCAATTAAGTTAGGAAAAAGAAAAAAAGCAAACAGACAACTCACAAAACTCAGATCAAACTTTCACACTCGGTGATGCTGAGGAAATATGGATCAAGATTATATTACTGCATTGCCTATTTCTCCCCTCAAATGTTTCAGAAACATGTTTTAATTTACCGTTTAGCTGTAATTTGAGAGAGTTTGTGATACAGCTACCATATTGGAAATGGAAACAGCGCATGGTCGAGATAAATGTTATCATGTTTTGGGTAAATTCTCTTCTGTGACCTAACCAGCCCACAAACCATATTTTGAGGTTCAACATTAGTCGCATTAGGTGGAGAAAGGTTGGGTGGATGGCTTGATGGTTGGATGGCAAAATGCGAACTTAGCTGCAGGAGACTGTTGTTCACTTCCCGCTTCCAACTGTGAGTGTCATGTTTTGTTTTGTTTTGAAGCTCTAAGTACGGTTGTCATGGTGTTTGCTGTTGCCATGACAGTGAAGGTTGCTTAACTTTATCAACGTAGTAAATTTAATCCTAACCACGTTCATTTTAACCCAAATCATGAACTTTCCCCTAGAAAGAAACTAGACTTTAACCACGCTGTTGTCACATCATAAAACATCACTATTTTTGAACAGTGATTTGTAACACTTTAGAAAAGCAGACAAATTATGTTGTCTTGCCAATTGCTGCCGATAGAGGCACCCGATTAGAAAACACGTGTTTTTACACCTAGAGGAGGCAACAGGTGTGTTACATGCTTTGGCATGATTCCACGTTGACCAGTGGAACACACTGAAAGCTTATTGTAATTAATAAACACAAAGCACCATGAATTCAAAGCATATAAACTTCATGACCATTAATGCAGTTAGTACTGTAATTTTCATTTAGCCCCCAAAATTCATCTGTGTAGGCTATGCCATCTAAATTTGGCTAACACAACACAATGTCTACCAGCTTTGCATGGAAATACTTCAAAAGATTGTTGCTCTATGAGCAAATGATCAAATGTGCCAGAGGTTAAACAATATGTAACCCATTGTATTGGCTGAGATATACATTGCACAATGTTTGAAATGCTCATTGACTTTATTACTATATCTAACATTACTAGGCTATTAAATATAGCTCACACCAGCTGCATCTGAGCACTAACAGAATATGGATTCCATCTCAGCTTGATAGAATGACTCTGAAAATGCCAAATTATTTGCTTTACCAAATTTCATTTGTTTATACCATTTTAAGCCCCCTAATCTGACACCAATAGACTATAGACCCCCATTTGATAAGAATTTATCCCAGGATCCCCCATCTGATAAGATTTTTGCTTTTTGATATTTTATTACAGAAAGTGTATGAAACCCATGACTAAAATAGCTATCTATACATTCTGTCATTGTGCTACTAATGAATGGAATTATTGTGAAAATAAATTATTCCCCTTTTTGCTGGGGAGCCCCTGGACCACCCTCAAAGACCCCTGGGGGTCTCTGGACTCCACCTCGAGAACCACTGGTTTATACAATGAAGAACTGTCAAATACCCTATCACTTTCATGAGGCTGTTCTCAGCAGACAGATCATAGGCAATGAACTTGGCATTTCATATTATTCACTATCCTATAGCGAGGTTCAAGCTGCATGCATAGTTTATATTATAGGTGTTATAATCTTTATTAAAATAAATGTCATTCTTTTGCTTTAGTAACAGAAAATTTCTCATTTTCGGGAAAAATATGAATCCTACTATCCACCCTTAACCTAATGTGCAACATTAAATTTGTATGAAGGCAGCCAGTGAACCGCCTAGTTCTGGGGATCAACCAAATTCAATCAATCAATTACATACTGTAAAGTTGAATTAAGTAGTTTTTGACCGCTACGGAAATGACAGCCCTCATACAGTCGGCCCATCAGGTTTATGGTTAAATTAGATGTTGGTCAACCAATTCCTGAGAAAAACATCTGAGTAGCTTGCTAGTCAGTTACTAGCTTTTCTTCTCAAGCCAATAACTTCTGCAGTTCTATGCTGTGCAAACCCTGACTTATATGCTTGTTACTGGAAATAGCTGTTTATAGTTTTTATATGAATGGTCAATGGAGGAGCAATGACACTCAAGCACGCAGACTATGTGCACTGACAACTACCATATACAGGCCAATTATTTTGTTAGTCTGCATGGAAATATTACTCAGGAAGGAGGAACTCAAAAGGGTATTAAAAACCAGTACAATGGATTTGTGTCCACAGAGTCATGAAATCTATCCAAAGGTGTATTTATTGTGTAAAACCTATTTCAGTGTTGTCAACCGCCAAGAAGTATTATGTAAGGTGTACAAGAAATGTTTGACTATATTTTTTGAATGGAGTACCGCAAACTGATGCAGAACAGGACTGTGGAATTCTTAAAGTGAACTCAGATTTTAAGCAAGTACAGCTCCAGCAAACATCATCTGCATAGGAGATTAGATATGATACAGTGCAGATTTTACAAGTGCAATATGAGCCGTGACAGTGGGCAGCCTTTGCATGCTCCATCCCCTGATTGTAATTGAGGCCGACGCGTGACAGCCCCCCGTGTGCCCTCTCCGCAGTGGCCTGGGGCATAGGGCATGCTGACAGAGGAGGCACCGGAGACAGTGGCACAGGGTCTCTCAACCCATCGCAACTTTCTCTGCCTCACCTCTGTCACCAGGCAACTCGGAGGCTAACGAGAGGGCAGTCGAGACTGCTTAACAATTCCACCACATCCGTTAGCTGGGTATGCAAGCAGCTCTTTTTTCCTCTCCTCCGTCAATGTTCCTCTACCCCTGCTCCAAGACCTTTGGTGAAATAAGTGTCAGCCTGAGGAGACAGGCGCTCATCAACACTTTATACCTGGGAGGTATATTAATGCTGTGATGGTTTCCTGGAATGGGGAAGAAAAAAAATGCTTTGTCCTCGTGGAGAGAGATAAAGGACAAAGCCTTGGACAACTTTTGGGGATGTTAACTTTGACAGTGTTTATGCGGATATAGTGTTAAAGGTATAACAGCATAAGGCAGAAGCTGAAAATGATCTCATATAGAATCTCCAAAGACATTGCACTTTCAATGAAAATACTGACACTTGGTCAAATGTTTCTAAAAGAAGCTATATTATAAGTTTCTCATGATCAATAAGTAACTGAGATAGGAATAACATGATGTTAAGAGAGAGAGCAAGGGAGTTTCGGGGAGAGAACAAGTGTGAAAGAAAGAACGAGAAAAATGCGTTAGTTTCTCTGAACAGATCTTTCCCCACCAGGATCTGAGTTACAAATGAAACTTCACTTCCACAACAAGTGGAGCTGGAAGTCTACAGGGGCCTTCTGGTATCCAGTCGGAGATACATAATTAAAGGAACACGGAGAGGGAGCATGTTATTACCAATGTTTTCATTAGGCCAAGTTAACACATTGGTCTCCCCCAAGACCTACAGACAACAGGCAAGGAAGTGGATAGAATATGATGCTGCCTATCGGGGTCTAAAACTCTGTTCAAGAACTGTTCATATTAGTGCTGGTTCCGCATCTCCCCATTCTGGCCATAGCACTATTCTATAAAAACATTTAATTTTGACATCAGAAATATGAAAAAGCATGCACGAGCCTGCTTTTTTTCATGATATTTTCACTCGTTTCCCCAACATCCAGGCTTAAATTAGCCAGGATTTTTAAGATCAGGGACTGTTTTTTAGGCTATGAAAAATGGATTAAATGAAGAGGAAGTCTGGCCTAATGAGCTCCCTGGGCTATGGAGCAGCAGGGACTGTGAGGGGAAAGAAGGGAGACGAGGCAAGCCTTTGAGGAAGAAGGGGCTGCAGCCATGCCCAAAGTGTGCCAGCTTCTCCTCGCTTTAGCGCCAATGGCACAGACGGCACCTGGGCAAAGCCTGGCCACCCTTGTCTGTGCCAAAGGAGAAGAGAGGCAGAGCAGCAAGTTTGTGTTGAACCTGAAAAGTTCTATTGGCCATCTTGTTTTTCTTTGAGGTACTTTTACATTTGTATTTTGACTTTTTCGCTGATAGTTCTATCCTTGAGCAAGAAAATGAAAAATGCATTCTTTATTGTGCATCAGGCTATATACAGCCTGTGATTATCAATACTGTCAAACCATCAAGTTATATGAAAAAGTGTTTTGGTTTTTTTGTTGTTTTTTGAATAAATTTTTAACATAGGAAACACCCAACATAGCCATCTTACCAAAAATTGCACTGAAAATGAGTATTGCATAAAATGGGTCAATACAATGTGAACCTGTTATCATTGAAGCAGTACAGAGGACAGACACTCACAGGGCTAGAAACAAGCTTTACTGTTAGTTGCTCTACCAACTGATATATGTTTCCAACATTACTTGTTTGGGTTTATTATTATATAACAAAATGGTTTATTATTATATAACAAAACGGTACAAAAATACCATATGATGATATGATATACTGACTCTCTCCCTGATTAGCCAAACAATGTGGAATTTAGGCTAAACTCCAGCAAGGAGATATCCAACACCCAGACATCCTGCTGGAACTTTATTAAGCAGCCTGAGTGCAGAGTGATGTTGATTTTATAACTAGCACACTTAACATAGATTTGGATTTTACATTTTTACAATATCATTACAACACATATCATTTAGCCTGAAATAGAGTTCAATGTACTTACAAAACATATACAAAACAATCTTAACTGAGGAAATGTTGCTAAAAACTATCTTGTGTGAGTTTTATGTACTTCTGACATGATCTTGCAGACTATAGTATGTGCAATGCTGAGAATCTTTGAGCTTAGGTGATCAAGAAGACCTAAAACCTTTGTTTACAGGATACTGTCTCCTCCATCAAAATAAATTCAATTTCCAGTATTTTTTCCTGTTAGCTTTACAAGACAAGACTTGTCATTGGTCATTTGCATACTACAAGAGGAAGGTCATGCAAGTTGTATCAGAGTTATGATATGAAGATGTATAGTTACTTAGCAAGTCATATTTCACAATACAGCTTTTTCATCCTTTCAATCATTGCATATTAGCCTATTTGCTTTGGCATAGACACTGAGTAAGGCAGTTTGCCAATGACCAGGGGACACATAGAGACAAGTTGAGTCTTTATACTAAAGGAATATCAACAACTGTCCACAGCTGTGGAAAGGAGGTGGGGTCTATTTAGCAGGGGCCGGCAAGATAGGAAGGAAGGAGAAAGGGATTATGCTAGCAGGTAGTGGCTCTTGGATGCCAGCCAAAATAAAGAAAGAGGGGGAAGAGAAAACAAAACAGAAGGAGGAGGAAAGATCCTTCACTCACCTTTAAGAGAGACAGGTCAAAAGGAACACAGAGAAAGACAGCAGAGAACAACAGCAATGTGAGAGGACAGGAAGGGGAGGGGGTGTGTAGCTGGCACATTCTTCAGCTACTTTTCCTGACAGCGATTAGAACCTGTCAGAGCCTCTCAACCTGCCACTCCTCTGCGCTCATAGGAGGCCTGTCATTACAAATAGCCCAGATTAAAATACCACACTCCAGGGGCACAGGCCTTGACCCCCACCTACCCCACATTGCCAAATGTCTACCCACACACTCACCCGCCCTGTCAAGTGGGAGGGAGGACAGAAAGAGTGAGGAAGGCTGGCAAGGGTTAGAGATGTTCAAAGAGAAAAACGTACAGAGAGGAACGTGACTTTTGGTTAAGATAGTTAAGCTGACCTAAAAAAGAAAAGAAAAAAAAACAAATATGGGAGTGGAGAGGATGAAGAGAGGACAAAAAAAGACAGAAGAAAATGCATGTCCTGCATGTGCTGACTATTCCGATATCCGCCCCCGATGCACTCATCCTTCCTCTAAGCGTAGAGTATGTCTCCCACGCTGCTAATAATGAAGACAATGTGTTGTAATAGTTTCCAGGGTATAGATTTTTGAATGTCAAATTTCTGTTAATTAGAATAACAAAAAAAAAAAATCAACATCATACATCTCTGAATATTGTGTGAAGTGCTGGACAGTTCCTTCATCAGTTCTATCATTCTTGTCCTGCGCCTGAGATGCAGCAACACAGTTTAATTAGGCTAATGGTGACAAAGCACTGAGATATGCTATAGGTTTTCAGCTCAAGCCTTCTGTACATGTCAACTTGTATTTCTGTATAAAACAAACATATCCAAACAGAGAATAATGAGTCCAATGTGTCCTGGATCTATCTGGTGCCAACGTGAATCCTCTGTCCTGACACTGAAAAATGACCTATCTGAGCAAGATTTGGAGGGGGGCCGGTGTGTGTGACAGTCACCAGCGCCGTGCTGACAGCCCAATAGAGTAGAGGAGGAAGGCATCATTAGGATCACACACACACAAATTTATACAAATACTCACATAGAATGTCAACACACAAATATTCATGTACAGAATACTCACACTCGATCAGACATGAGAAAATGTGTGCATGCCTACTTGCACAGACAAAAAAAAAAGAAAGAAAACATTTCTTGACTGATATTTTCTACCTCAAACAGAGCATGACGTTGTGGCCGTTGTCATGTCACAGTGGCAAGCACACTGTGGCAGAGCCAGACGAGGCTAAACACAACCAAAACAGACAGGAAAAACACATTATATGACATGCCCTAGCTTACGTATATGTAGCCTTAATATATGCATAAACACATGACTGAGTGTAACTCAACAAGGCATGACATAGTATAATATAGACATCAATCCTAGAAAATGTTATTAAAATAGATTAGCCTGAAATCACCTGACAGTCTTGCAAGCTACAAATCAATGTCCATATGGCATCATAAAAAGAAGCACCTGCAGTGGGTTAGAAACAAATTTAAATTGATGTGAGTACCTTAAGTGGCTCTAACATAAGAGAGAAATAGAAAAAAATTAACCCTTAGGGACTGTTGCCAAATACATCAAATCACATCTTGATCTAAAACCCTCTTCTTTTTTTTTTTTTAATTTGTGATGACTCAAAATATCAGCAAAATAATCTTTGATACACAGAAAACTAGTGAGAAGATTCGCTTGACAATAGCATTAGCTCACCACGATGAATTTAAATGAGCCAACTCAGGGAGTTGACAGAAAAGTTTTGCTCATGAGCCCGTCTCCTGAGAGGAGATGACAACTGAATGATGTGTAATTAGGCTCATTACTTGTTTAATTGTCCAAACAATCACTGAAGGAAAGAAAGAACAGGAATAAAAGAAACTTTTTATATAAATGCTTCTACAAAGTAAGCGATAACAAAAATATACGTCTAGCTAGACCGCCCAGGAAAACCAAAGCACTGCTCAAGTTCAACTAAACCTTTTTTTTAAGACATTTTGATCTAACAAAAGTTTTTTGAGTCTATAATGAATTTTTGTGGGGCTAGAGTCCATGTGAAACTTGGATTTGTGTATAAGCTTTTCTTGAGAAATAGCTTAGGTTCATATTCTGTTGGTTTGTTCTGAATTCCTCATAACAGGAGAGGAAGCAATTACCATGCAAGATGTCATGAGATCATGTGAGAATCCATCATATCAGGCCTTAAGTAACGCGCTTATGTCCGCGTCATATGACGATTCTCGTGTGATCTCTTGATATTGGAAATCTAACTGCCTTGCAAGGTAAGACCATGATAGACGGACAGTTGATCCAATCACATGCCAAGTATTTTTTGAAAGTGTCCTTTTCCAAACAGTTTCAAGGACGACTTCTCAGATGGTTCTGCGTAACAAACCATCTGGCGCCTCAGGTTAAGGAAACGAAGGGCAAACACGGGAAAGGAGGATCCAGGGAGGTGACAGAGAAGAACACAGATCTCCGGTGACATGTTGAGACATAAACAGCTGATGGTTATCTGTGCACCAAGACCAGATTACGCTGCTGTGAGTTAGGCTTACAGCAATGATGTCTTGGATAAGAAAACAAAATCTGAAGACATTTTATGACAAGTTTCACTCTGTTGCAGAGTTGTCAGGTGGTCACAGCCAAGAAATGAGTCATTCTGATTGTTGACTTTCAACTATGTTGCAACCAAAAACTTGTAGCACGCTTCATTTTAAAAGAGAATACAAAAGAATATTCATGAATGTTTATGACTTGACAAACAGTTTAAATAGTTTGACACATTCGCTCAGAGTTGTTTTATCACTGTACAACAGAAAATGTTCCAAAAGAGCCAAAATAGTGGAGTTATTAAATCCAAAGTTGGCGTGACCTGAACAGGGACCTGTCTCGGTTTGCATGTCAGATTAGCTCGAGACAGTACAATGAATTTCCACCTAGAGGTGGGAACACCGCAACACATCACAACACACACCCTCGCTTCTCCACTCAGGTCGTGCTCTCCAAAAAAGTATGAAAAAGCCCCTCAGCTAATTAAAATAACAAACAAAAAACCCTGGCTGCCAGCTGCACAGTATTCATACAGTATATCATACCTTGACGGTACAAGCATATAATGTATAATGTATAGCCCACTCGCCCACCACACGTGAAAAATATGTACATATTCCAAAACAATGAGGTGGTACACAAGTGCAAGTGGCAAGAGGGAGAGGAAAGGAGTGTGTGTGTGTGTGTGTGTGTGTGTGTGTGTGTGTGTGTCTATATGTGTGCAGACAAACTCCTGATAGTGACCCCGTACCTCATCTCCAGGGCATAAATAAACATGTGTGTGTGAGCGCGCCTGTGGATTATAATCAGAGAGAAAAGGGAATCAAATTTATTCTGCAGCTGTCATTAATATTTCAGGGCTGTTACTGTAGCCCATGTGAAAGAGCATGAATGATTAATTTAGACATCACCTCTGTCACAATCCCTTACCAGGCCTGGCCCGTGATCCACCTTTGAGAATAGTAAACAAAAGGTGGGTTCTCCCTTGTTTTTGTTGTGGTCTGGTTTGGGCTGTTCCTGTCTGGCAAGTAGGAGGGAGGGGGTAAGGTGTTGCGTTGTGTTGTTGGACAAGTTGGCTGCCTTTGTGGTTTTGCCTGTGACATTCAGGTGTTAAGTGAACATCCCTTGTTTGGTGTGGCGACGAGATCAACAACTGGAAGTGAAAGTTATTGTGTGTGAGTAAGTTTAGGTGTACAGGAGTGTATGTGTGTGTGTGTGTGTGTCTGGATGCAGGTAAAGGTAATGATGGATGTGGGTTACGCTTAGCTACTAAACCCAACAAGTCTGCCGAAATGTGCTGATCCACCAAACAGCATCTACCCTTAAACAATAGTGCACTCTGGCACAAAATGAGTACAGAACTGTGGCCATTCCAAAACCACTATTAATGCCCCTGTGTGTGTGTTTTTATTGGCAACAAAGCTCAAGATAAAAGCACTAACGGCATAACCCAAACAAATGTTCAACCCATTAGTCTCCAAACCAGGTACATCAATAGCCCAAACACTCTGACAGGCGTACGTTAACACCCTCATTCCAAGTCAATGGATGAGCATCTTAGCTGCTGATGGATGGGAAGGCATCCACAAGGTCCTATCAAACTGACATGTGCTCCATACCTGTGTTTTTGATTTGTGTTTGGGCTTTGTGTGACGCTTGTCTGACAAGTGGAGATCACAAGAAGACAAGATCCATCTATCAGGCCGCTGATGCCACTGCTGCCGTCTCCAGGGCCTCAGGGCGTGGTGCATACATACTCTGTGTGTGTGTGTGTGTGTGTGTGTGTGTGTGTGTGTGAGTAATAGAAAGTTTCTGTATGGTCTATATTTGTCTATCTGAAAGCAAGTGACTGTGTGCGTGGTTTTTTTGTGTGTGCATCTGTGCAAGAAAGCAAATTCATATGCTCATGTGTGTGAATATTATAACGTTAGTGTTAATTCGTGTGTATATGTGTGTGTATGGGTGTGTGTGGCTACCTGCTGAGCAGTGAGCCCACAGGGGCAAAGCGAGGAAGGATGACACTGATGCGATGTGTTGGCATGTGCCCTCGGGTGATTTTGGTGTGGTTGTCATTTTGTTGTTTTCATACACCTCCCCCTTTGTCATACCCCACATTATTCAAATAACGCGCCCCAAAGTTCTATAAATAAATAATGAAATCACAACTAGATGGATTGATGAACAGTGATGGAAAAGTATTTGGGTTTTTTTTGTTTTTTTTTCACAGATTTCCTGTTGTTTGGACGAAGTCTTTGACAGGCACTTCTCTCTTGGGAGAATAGAGCTTATCAGGAAAAGAAGTGCTGGGTTAGAAGGATGCTGTCTCACTGAGCTATGTGTGTTATGCGCATGTGTGTGTGCGTGTGTGAACATCTATTCTAATTCAAACCATGCCATGGCTTTTTAAAAATAAAGAAGTTCCACTCTCTAAAATAGTTATCTGTGTCGGTCAATAACTTGAAAGAAACAACCAAGAGTGTCAAGAGGTCAAACTCAACAAGAAGAGCAGAAAGACATACTGCATAATACACAATACAATGGAGTACAAAAACACGTTCTCTCTCTCAAAAACACACACACACACACACACACACACACAAAAAAGAAAAACACACACACACAACGGAAATTAACATGATAGAAGATTACATATGGGATCATAGATTCCTGAACTTATTTCTCACAGATATACATGTTATGACACCCCACCCCTTTCTCTAAACAAATCTCCATAGCTTATGGGACCTAAGGAGGTCAACACGCATCTGAAACTTCCTTGTCTTTCCCCAGAAAAAAAATGTGTGGGACTTGAAAGCAGCGGCAACTCACTGACTCTCTTCTCTATAGTTCCTAAAGCCAATGCAGATCAATACACAGCCATACATACCACAACTGGAACAACTCCTGTCAAAGGTTACTCCTTTTTCTCTATGTTTCTCTCTTCATTTTAGCAGGGCGGAGGAGGATGAGGAGATGGAGAGAGAACAAATGAGAGGGGGAGAGAGAGAGAGAGGAGACGGCTGTGGAGAAGTAAGGAGGAGAGCAAGAAAGATAAACCTAAAATGATCCCTCTCTATAGTTGTGGAACTCTGTGCTAATGGGTTTTGACACATCGCCAGCAGGCCAAAGAGAGAGGGGGCTGGGGGTGAGTCGATAGTGGTGCGCGGCAGTGGCCACAGGCTAGCTGCAGCGGCTAGGCCAAACCCCTGGTACTAGCATGAGCTGGGGGCCTGACCACTAATCATTAGAAAGTCAATGAGTCCTCTAGCGCTTGCAGCTACGCTAGCCTTCCCAGGGAGCCACACCACCTAGTGAGGGCCCTATTGTGAACATTCATGTACACACAGACACACACTATAAATATATATATCCCGTATACATGCCAAGCATTGATACAAAAAGGTGTTATGCACACACAACTTCTATGGGTATACATAAATGGACACACGTGTATGTGATGTTTGTGTGCACAAAACCAGCTCTATCTAAACTTATGGGGAAATATGGACCCCTGATTAAAAAACTTGACACAGACACACACACATACACACACAATGTTTTATGATGTATGCCATGTCAGACAGCAATAGTCTATAGCCTTTGATGCAGTGGCTCTATTATTAAGCACAGTTCCTTCTCCTGCCCTACACTGGACACAGCCTCTCCTGAGACGCAGCACTAACTGCTCCCAGGTCACATTGGGGCTCCGGCACCTCACCTGGACCCCATGCATTTTTAAAAGCTTCAAACTGATCCTGACACGCAGCTTCAGACTAGACTACAAAATGAGTCAGAGTTTCTGTAATTGGCAAAGAGTTAATTTAAATGAAAGTCAACATTAATGTAAAAAAAAAACATTTATATTCACATCAATATCATTCATATCAAATGCATTTATATCTCAGGTAACCTGTCTCCATAAGACTGTATGTGTGTGTGTGTGTGTGTGTGTATGTAATTATGTATGAGTAGGATTACACTTAAAGTTAATGAGATAGATTAAGTGACCTTTGCTAAGTAAACAATGAGTGTGTTCTAGTTAACATGAGGACACAATCTTGTTGGCCCAGTCACTTGGTGGGGTAACACCTATGTCCGGGGGTCCAAAAATCCAGTTCCTACAAGTTACAATTAAAGTTAGCATTGATTTAGCTAGACATGTAATTCTGAGGATTGAGATTACAGTAAAGGGCCTTTCAGCCTGGAAAGTGGCAAGTTGCAGTGTCTATTCATTTCAATAAGAGCTTGTTGATGCCTCTAGAAAAAGAGCAGACCACTGTGATTGTCACTTCCTGGTCTGAAAGGGTTTTAAGGGGCTAGAGAATGAATATCAAAGATAACAAGACAAGTTGTGCATGTGAGTTTTGACTGCATATAGTATGTAAAAAATGACAGGAACTATGTTTGTATTCCAGTTTATATATTTCCAAGTGTAAGAGAATGTAATTCTACAAATGAGTAACAGATTGAGCTAATTTAAGAATCACCCAGTGGCACAGTACTAAAACTTGGTCCTTGGTGCAATGAACCACTAACTTGAATCAACTATCAGTTATTACCATTACCTGTAATGACTTATTCTGCTGTACATGGGTGTGTGTGTTGTCTGCATGCGTATAAATGAAACTGTATTCCATCCAAACACATAGACAAATGAACAGTGCAAATCCAAAATCAAATCAATAGCCTTACAGCTTCTTAGCCTCTCTCTGATCAATATGCATGCAATCAAACTTTTTGCCAGCATTACCTCCACCACGATGCCCATCGATTGAGTCCATTGATCCTGACGCTCAACCTCCTTTTAGGGGCGGAAGGTATGGATATTTAGCACTAGAGACCCCATCTGGCCATCTTTGTGAACTCTGACCTTTGTGTTAATCCTCAAACAAAAGATAGAACTTATTGCAACCCATACAGTCTGACCTGGAATTTTCCCAGGGGGTTAGACACAAGCAGTAAGTTCCTAAAAGAGACCCTAGGACTACCTTCTGGGTAGTCCAGAAGGTAGTCCTAGGTTAGGGAAAGCAGTTTGATATTTAACTTTGGTGCAATTTTGTCTAGACATAGTCAACAGAAACATTGGTTGAACATGACAGATAAGATCAAGAGCAAAAGACATGAAGACAGAGCAGGATAGGGAGAAAGAAAGCGTGACGGAGGGTCAGTGAGGGTGGGGCAGCCAGAACCAGGGTCTAGCAGGGGATTGGCGTTCACTGAGGCTTCTCACTGATGTGCCGCCAAGCCCTTTGAAGGGATTATTAACACATTTTGATTACTCTGGTCCAGTTGTCACAGAAAATATAACCTCCATCAGGACTATAAAATGGGCGGCCCTTTTCTTCTCTAGTGTCCCTCATGTTGTTCCTCCCTTCACTCCCCACAGTCCCTCCCATCGCCCTGAGCTGGCCTGACTCAAAGCAATCCATTAATTACTGTCTCAGACATCTTGAAGAATGGACTAACACACTATTAGTCTGGGAGAGAAAGATACAGCCTGTTCAACACATATCAGTGGACACACACACAACACACACTTATGCCCTGTGTTGGCAATATGCCGTAAGTTTAAGAAGATGAAGTGTACGGGTTTTGAAAAACTTTCTTCATCCCAATTGACCGTGCCAATATTCATTACAGATTATATACTATAGAAGGTAGGCAATCACTGAATGATGACTTTTAAGTTTTAAGCAATACATAAAAGTGTCCTTTCCAATATTTTCAAATCAATTTTAACATTTGGATCCAGGTTTTAACCTCAACAACTGTAAGAACCCAAGAAGACTGATTGCCTCAATTACTGCAATCCTGCAGTGTGAGGGGGCAACTTACTATCGAGACCACTAAATCTGAGACATCCACCATGTCCCATTAATTGTCAGGTTTCCCATGCCACTAGCTACAATGGTGGGCCACATCCTCCTACGACTATTAAGACCAGTTTGAATCAATTAGGTGTAAGCGTTAACCACTAAGGACAACAAACCAGTTTTAACTTTCCAGTAGGAAACCAAGGCAACAAGTATTTTGTCTATGCTTTTGTCCAGGGAAGCTGACAACAGGGACACTGATTAGTGCTTTGGCTTACAGTTTCCTCAAAGCAAGGTGGTTGTGAAATGGTTTGACAACATGCCTTTTATCACCCAATTGATCTTGTGGTCCCCTAAAGTGCAAAGTCTGTTTTAACCACAGCTGATAAATGGTCACAATACAGGTGCAATGTCATGAAATGTGAAAACCTATGTAGAGAACAAACCCAAGAATATAAGAAGCTAAATATTTTCAGAAACATAATGAAGTTTTTAGTCTAAGAGAACATATCTGTGTGTATACAAGAGCACACAGACCTAATGACCTCTGACCTCAAGACATAAAAATGCCAGAAGAAACATGGAACAGGACTAAAAACCCAGCCTCTTCCCCACCAGCCACAGGAGGAAAATGGACAGGTGAATTAACAACATTATTTCTTCCAGATACAGGCAGACTGCACCAACTAAGGTTCCACTCATCCCATGGACAGACTGACAGACCTCCACTCACACTATCTCTAGTAGTAATAAATTTTGGGAGCCACTTTTCTCTGTGTGTGTGTCCATCTCTCTTCCTCTCCCTTTTTATTCACAATGAAAGTATGAATTAGTCAAAATGTCTGGAAATGGGTAAATATATATGTATGACTGACTTGCTGACATGGCTTATCTAAAACACGTTAACTTTTCAGAACCATTTAATTATTTTAATGTTATGGGAAATTCAAACTGTTTTTCAAAATCGTTTAATTATATGCCACACATATTGCATATAATTTATTAACCAGTATAGGTGTATTATTTAGCTATGATTCGATAGCTAAGATAAGTTTTCTTAACAGATTTAGTTACAGATTAGAAAATGAAGGTTTATTGATTTTATTCTGTATTTCATTTGGTTAATTGATATTACAATATCTAAGTGTTTTACCACTGGTTTTCATGATGTGTTAACAACATATCCATTGATGACGGAAATGAGAGAATATCCAATTTGCAAGCACATAATTTTCAAATATCCTATAGGAAAAATGATTCCACTTTAAGTTGAAGGCCAGTTTTGTCTTCATACAAAGAAGTTAATTAGTAATCAGGGGCGTTCTCTCAAAAGAGTGCCAAGGATCCTTTTTCTTCCAAAACACGCCCCTAGACTATAAAAGTTTACAACTCTTTGTCTGTCTTGGCCTCTTTTGCTGCTTCTTCTTCTTCTCTGTTCCTCTCGACCTTGCCAGCCGTCGATCATGGCCTGTTCGTTGTGTTACAGGCGTTTACTTTTTCCATTTTTCTACTGAGGGCTGAAAGCCCCAGAAAAGAAACTCAATTAAGAAGAAAGACTGAAAAAGACACCTAAAGCCACAGACCAAGTACCATTAGCCATTGCACACAGTTTGTCATATGAATAACCTAGTATTTTTGTAATCTCCTATTTTTTTCCATGTAGGTAAACTTTTTTGACTTTTGAAGACTTTGGTTAGTTAGCACCAGCATCCGAACTCTGCAGCCTGCCACCGAACGCAACAAGACTGGAACACACACTGTGTGCCTGCTGTGTGGCCTCAGTTGAGTCTCAGACTGGATCCACTCTCCTGGGAAGCAGTGAACCAAAGTGCTTCACTGAACCTGCTGCAGGGGTTCTCATCTGGCTGTCACCCTGGCGACCTGAGGATCACAGAGTCTGCTTCGTCTTGCTCGGTACTTTCCGGGAAGCTCACCTCATCATCAGCCCTTCATCACCACGGAAACAGTAGGAAAGCCCATGCCCATGTCTCAGAGTTGATGCAAAGAGCTTTCAAAATTTAATTTTTTATTGTTTTATTGTTTTAGTTAGTGTTAATTGCCCCTCAATGCACTTTTGACTCATTTTTGATAACTTTCATTCAGTCATTCTTTTGACAATAACTTTTTAATTTACCCATTCATTCATGCATTTATTCATTCATCCATTCTAGTTGTATATATGTATATATGCTTAGAGGTCCTGATTCATCCCTATCCCTTGGTAGTTTAATTAATATCTTGATTTATCACCAAGTCACTGCATTTGTGTATTCTTTCAAAACAAAGATGGAGATCACTGTATTCACAGTTCACAACTTTCAGATTTAAGACTGATACATTTGATGTAACTAATTTTCTTCCTAAATTAATGAATTAATTAACCAACGGAGGTGGTGCCCATTATCATTTTTACAGTTGTATAATATTAATTTGTAAGTGTAGTGACCCCTACAACTACTAGTGCCTTATGGATAATGGCCCTGTCTCATTAGAAGAAACAAAACTGTGAGAAATAGGCTCAGTTACAAAGATAATTTAGATTTAGTTTCCTTGACTGTAAATATTTGAGTTTGAATTTAAGAATATCTGTGCACACTGAAAGTTAGATGAGAATTTGAAACCAAATGACTGGGTAGACTACCTAAGTCCTTAGTGGTAGTGTTTTATAACTTGACACACACAGACACACACACACAGACACACACACACACACACACAGTATGGGGTGACAAGAAACTGCCATATGCAAACTGAATAATCGAACTGGATATAAGGAACTTGAGCAATGAGGTGAGTTCATCGAGTGTGTGCTCCCCCCTCACACTGAGTGATGATGGAATTGCACAGCCTTGTTGGCTATGAATGGCCAAAAATAAAAAGCCAGTAAATATGTCAGTTGCAACTATATTGAGCTTGCAATACAGTTTTGCAAAACGGGTTGCTAAGTTGGGGAAAAACTAACTGCATTTCAAAACATAGCAAGTACAACCACAGCCCATAGACCATATATACAGTCTGTGCTTCAGCCACAATCAAAAGGTATTATTTTATTTTGTAAGAGCTGCAACAATTAGTAGATTAATTGATAAGTTGCCAGAATTAAATTTCACCAACTATTTTGATAATTGATTAATCATTTTGAGCCTTTAAAAAAAACAAAAAACATCTAAATTGTTTGGTTCCAGCTTCTTAAATGTGACTATTTTCTGGTTTCCTTAGCCCTCCATGATAGTAAACTGAACATCCCTGAGTTGTGGACTGTTGAGTGGGACAAAAGAAGACATCTGAGGACAACATTGTGGGCTTTGGGAAACATAATTTGTCACAATTTTAAACAATTGATAGAAAAAAAAAATCAGTAGATTAATCGATACTGATAATAATCCTTAGTTTCAGCCCTAATTTTTTTTTCCCGTCAACAATTCACTTGAGGACACTAAACTGTGTATTTATGTGTTACAACATTATAACATTGAAGCCTGCATACCACAGAACTACATTGTCCAAAAACTACTGAAGACATGAAAGGGCCACGTGCCAAACTGACCAGAAAAATTTGAATCCTATTGAATTTATTTTGACTTTACCTTGAAAAATAAAGCAACCCACTTGGTGTCTTGTTACTGTTTGTGCTTTTGACTTCTTCTGAGATGCACACGCCTACCCTGCTTCACACCCTGTCACTTCAAGACTAAATGAAAAAGATGCTAACAGACAAGCAAACACACATTTCCTCCCTGAATAAAGCCTCTTTTCCAGGAACTGAGTTGAGAGAGTCATAGGGAAAAAAACATCAACAAAAAAGGAGAACAAATTCAGCAGTGTCTAAAAAAGAAAGGAGAGAATCAAGTGAATGGAAGAGTGGCTTTCACTGCGAACCTTAGTATTATTTACTGTGATAAGCACAGCTAATACATGAGAGGAAATGCTTCTCTTTGTAGACCATTAACTACATATCCTGTTTGTGAAATGTATATTCATAAACAGACTGAGGATTGAGCAAAGGGGCCATTCCAAATGTACACATGATCTGTGGAAAGGGCCAACACAGTCAACATCAAAGGGTCCAGAGTGGGAGAGGTAAAAGTAGGCCAGGCCATGGCCTGGGAGAGAAGTGGAGGGGATACAGAGGGCAGTGAAAGAAAGAGAGAGAAGAGGCTGTATGGATGTAGAGAGAGATAGAGAGAGAGAGGTTGGTCCCAGTCTGGGAAGAGCTCAGGTGTGAGTTGTGAGGAGGCACCTTCTGTTCGCAGCTCTGAGGCCCCACTGCGGACAGAAGAGGGGCCTAGACAGACCTGGGCCCCTCTTGTTTGGCCCAAATAAATCCAGGTGGCTCAAGACGCGTGCCCTTGTCACTCAACACAACTTCACTCCCCCACAAACACACACATGTGATGACATGTAAACACACTTATGAACTTGCTGTTCACTAAAATCTGAACAAGAGTTATTGAGTAATGCTGACTAGAAAACTATATCGGTTTTGCTGAACATTAAAACACAATCAGAGATCTTCAGATCAACCGAGTAAACGTCATTTCTCGATAAATTTATATCAGTTTATATGACAGAATACAAAAGGTAGATTGTAACACTCTAAATTATTATCTGAAGTTAGTTTTATCATTAAAAAGCGGCACTTCTTTTTTGTCTCTGTATATTGCACTGATGTACTAATTTTATTGCAGTACAGTGGTTTCTCACATTACAAAACAGATGCAGCGTACAAGCTTAAGGTGTTGCAGAGGCAGTAAAAACATCAAAGACAAGAACAAACAATAAATACACTGTACTTGAATCTCATCAACAAAAACGTCCACATTTACACTAAAGCCCGGCCTACGAAAGGTCCGACATAGACATTAAACATATTGAGATACAAGATTTGCTTGTACAGAAACACCTTCCTAACAGTTTTGCATCAGAGGGCTCTTTGATTTCTGTTCTGCTGCTGACATTTATGAGCACTGTACAACAAGTAGGCATGGGCAGATGGACTGCAATATTGTGCTGCTGCTCTTCTCCTGTTTAGAGACCTGAGTGCAGTGTGACCACACATGCCCATCCTGATGGCCATGAGTTTTCTGAACGGCTGTACTGTAGTTGACATACAGAGGCAGAGGAAGCACTTTTTTATGATGGACATTCAAGCACAAACAGTACAGTGTAGAGTATGTGAAATATGAGAAAAGGTAATGACTTTTTTTTTTGTTTTGTTTAAAAATGTGACAGAAATGACCTGCATCTCTCTGATCATCTTGACAGATCTACCAAAAAAAATTCAACTTCTCCGCAAGAAATATGCTCAAACCACTCAAATCAATTACATCAAAGATGGAGCTCACATATCGAGACTTGTTAAGTTAACTGTAGTCATATTGCAAAGGTAGGGTGCCGGAGCCATTGCTGTCACTTGACGACGCTTGCGTCTAAATTGGGAGTGAAGGCCTCCCCAGGAGAGATGGGTGAACCTGTCACAGAAGACTGAGGGAGCAGAAATGTTCAAAAACGCCACAGCAACCCACACATACACACAAACACTAAAACAACACAGTATCTCCATATGCTTAAGATCTTAATCATCATCACCATCATCTGTTCTGTTCTTTCAGTGTGTGTGTGTGTGTGTGTGTGCACGCGTGTTTGTGTGGTTCACATGAAAGAAGGACATCTGGAATACAATTATTCCAAGACACCCTCACACACACATTTTCCCTTTGCTCTAAATTTGCATGAATTCCATACATCTGGCCTTTAAGAGGCAATAACAATTATTCACTGAGCTGGTTGTTACAGCCCAAATGCAACCGGCCACTAGTCTAAACAGCTCATTAAAATAGCACAATACCTCACTTCAAGCACACAGGAAAATTGGCATGCAACTCTATCACTGCAATATCGTATGGTTCTGAATGTCCATTCTGGATAATATAATGAATGCAGTGTAGCTTTGTGGAGAAAGTGAATGTACTGTATATTTCTTTTTGATTCTCTGGCACTGTTTTCTCGCACTGCCTTCTATGTTGGCTCCCTCTGTCCATAAATGTCTGAAATTTAGGCTTTGCAATTTCAGGTAAGTCTCATTCTAGATAAATTAGTTTGGCAGAAATGTTTGACCAATGAATTATCTACATAACATTTTGTACAGACAACTGCCTTTCTTCTCACTTATGAAGAATCATTTAAAATACAGTTTGGTAGGAGATAAAGAGTGGAACATGCCAAGCTTCTGTCCAATGTTACATATAATATTCCCTATGTAGCAATAACACAATACATCTAAAATATTACATTAAAATTATAGCTTTTTACTTCATAAATTTCCTGTTAATGTTTATTACCTGTTCCAAGATTATGCAAAGTTGCAAATGATCAGAATTAGAGCAGAAAAAAAATTACAAAAAATAAAATACTAATATCCACATCCATACTGTCAGGTGGCCTTAACCAAAAAAAGTCTACATCAATTCATCAACTGTGTTCTGTGTGTAGTCATAACTACGCATATATTCACATCAAACCTGAGATGGGCCAGACCAAGGAAAGTGTCCCTTAGGCCATCTTATCCAGTCCTTCACAACTACACTTTAAAAGATGGGCGACAGTACAGTACGCTGCAGTTGGCCTTGATTGATGATTGAGTAACCCAAGATCATACATGTGCTCAGGGAGGACTTGCCGGTACAGAGCTGTGCATACATCAGCCCTTCAGGACTACCACCACATACATCATGCGGTGAGACTGACTGATGTGAGCATGGGGACTATGTCGACCACTTAAGGGAAGCTTTCTACATGGCAGTCAACAGTCAAAGTTGACTAAAAATGATTACAGCACAGGAAAGGGATGACTTTGTTGTTATAAATCACATTTTATCTGAGGCTGAAACGAGAGAGGTGCAAAGCATGTGTAACATGCACATATTACTAGAAGACACACACATACAGACACACACACACAAAAGCACACGTATTAACTTGTGCTGATATCCTTGACAGGCACAACTACAAAAGCATAACTCAGTGGTAAATAAATAAGTTCATGCTGTCTGCATGCATTCTCTTTTTAGGAACTCTTGGGCTCACACAGACCCGTCCAAAGGATTATGTGCGTGCATTTGTGCGTGCACAGAGGCCCCCTTTCAGCACCTTCTTACAGAGTGAGAACAAGCGGCGCCTCCCTCCTACAGCAGCTCAAGGGCGCGGCCTATCTACCAAAAGATAGAATGCACGAGTGGAATTGTGCTTTGGATTCAACCAGCCGGCCAGCCTCCATCTAGTCAGTACCTTGGTTCATTTATATGGGAGTCAAACTGTTTGTACTGTCAAGGTTATGTTATTTAACAGGGGAACGGGGAGAGGATAGAGACAAGTTGCAGGCAATTTAAAATTCTGACGAGTGCTCTACCAACTGTGGTTTCCATAAGAAGTGAGGAGATCTGAAATGAGACCAATTAACTTCAATCCAGCAGAGGACAATTCTTTGAGACCTACACTTTATATTCCCTTGAAATCTCTGCTTTTCAAAAATGTTGTGATAAACACAGCAGTTATTTTGCCCTGATCAGACAACAGAGAATCCACATTAAAATGTTGGTCAGTTTGGTCAAAATGTGACAATCCTGTATGTGCACACAAGTCGCCCATAAATTGAAAGGACAATGTCAGCATGTTGTTTGTGGCTAGCTTTGCTCAAAACTGTGATGCAGAGACTCCCGTCCACAGCAACACGCACGCGTGTGTGCACACAAACACGCTTGAGTAGCACGCAGAGCACTCCTAAGGTTACCCCCCAGGACAAAAGCTTTACCATCCCACTGACTGGCAGATGGGGCAACCAGCTGACATCTCGGCCCGGCTCTGTTTCATGTTCCCTGGGTGTCTTAAACGGGCGGGCACCCTGTCTGATGGGCACAGGACAGCCAAGGAGGAAGCTCCTTTGACAGGGGAGGGGGGGTGTGCTCCTTGGGGCTACCATTGAGGAAAAGAGGAGCAAGGACAGACGGAGATGGCTAATGTGCTTCACTGTGTTTGTGCAGTATAATTGTGTGTCTTGCAGGGTGGGAGGCTCGGGGTAGGTCTACAGAAGATGCAGATTAATAAAGCGCTAATGACTGCATTTAGCCCTATATGGTTTTCTAACACAAGATCAAATATTTTCCTCAAGGCTCAAGCCAACACTTACTGTTGCAGGGATCACGAGCAGTTGTACTTTTTTAGATTTAGACCAAGTAATTTAAAAGTACGAGACTTGTTTACTGTTACACAAAAGGTGCCACATAGTTTGCAGACGTAAGGCTACAGGGTCTCTATCTGCACGACTGAAAAACATCTGTGTGACTACACGAGAACTGACACACAGTGCGTTTACTAAATGACTCTGACAACAAAGTACCAGCTACACCATCTTAAGCTAAAAAGAGCCAGTGTTGCTGTTGGGCTGTTTCCTCACAGACCTTTGGATGCAGTCACCAGCTGGGAAAGTTACTTTCAAAATTATCTACTAATAATTTATGTAAAACTATACTCAGAACCTATAATCTTAGGCACTGAAACATTATATTCAGACATATTAACAGATGTAATATGAGTATTGTTATTTCCATCATCTACAACAATTATCAAGTAAAAAAGAGAATTATAAATATGGAAATATAAGACAACAAAATATTAATATAGAAATCTCAATGTGATTGCACATAACTTCCTAAAGTGCTGTGGCATAGTACTGGATTAACTTATATATGAACTGAAAATGTATAAGTCAAAATTAACATAAAACACTTTAATGCAAACAAAAACAGTTAAAAGTGAGAGCCAGGAAAAAACTGAAAGCCAGCAATATATACAATTATAAACTTGAAGTGACGGCAACAAAAGCATTTATTTAAAACTTCACTTATTCCATGTTTTAGTGAAGACCGTATTTAAATAAAAAATATACCGCACTTATTTTCATGTATTTCAGTATTTTTTATTGTTACAGTAAACTATAGGACAACTTTTATGTAGATAAGTGAATTATGGCTACTTACATTCAAATGGCATCAGTAGTCAGCTGGGTAGCAAGCTACTATTAGTAACTTTATTTCATGACTGTCTGCTTAGTACTGCTAAATCTGGCACACAATTTCAACTGTACTGTGAGTACAATTTCAAAAGATTCACTGATTGAAAACCAGAGTTCATTCTTGTGCCATCAGGGTCACTATGAAGTGCACTGGCTTAGATGAATTGGATATTAGTTCTTAACATCAGATTTTACACTGTTGTCAGTATGATACTGAATGATTTCCCACTTTCAAAATGTACTACCTGTTTTCGCTTAAATGCAAACAAATAAAATAAATTAATTAGGAGGGAAATTAAATCTAATTAATGTGGTTATAGATATAGGGTAAACATAGTAATAAAATCTATTTTAAATGTTACTGTAAAAAAGGATATTAGTATTGACGTCATGACGTATGACAGGTACGTGGCTACTAACAGGAGATTTTATCTGTAACAACTATCAACATTGCCATTTTATGTGAGCAGAGCAAAAGGGGAAACACTGACAAGTGTACTAATAGAAGTACTTTCCCCTTGCAATTTTCTTCCTTAAAACTCAGTTGAATCTGCATTTTTTTTTTAAAAAGCACAGTTATGTCTGCCAGCTTGACAGAAGACTCACTGTGAAGATACACTGCTAATGGTAGTTTGACTCAGTTGTCATTACTCAAGTGCTTTGTAGTAGCTTGCCTCTTGCCTCTTTTTTAAATAAGATGGTTGTCACTTTACTACAGTACATTGTAAATGAGAACACATGTAAGGAAGGTTACTGGTCAAATAAAAGCCTGGGGATTTTTTTTTTGAGCTGGTAAACAAGTGAAAAATGTTTTTTTGTTTTTTTAAAAAAAGAACATTTTATGCAGCTGTTTTGAATATAGTCATCCACCTCCCAAAATCTCCATCTCTTGTTCCTATACAGCTGCCTGTCCACACTCTGATAAACGTCTCCTCATTTTTATTTTTTTTTTTACTCCTTTTAGGATTTTAACTGACATCAATCCTCTTGTCATCCAGTGCGTCATTCTCATCTCTGAATTAATATTTCTGATATACGTCCTCGGGTGACAAGGTGGCACAATTCTCTCTTACTATGACTCCTTTACTTTATTTCACTATTTAAAGTTTTTTTTTTTTTGGTTCTTCCTTTCCGTTTTTAATATTTCAGCGCCTCAGATGTAGCGGCTCTTTAAAGCGCCCATGGGGGCTCCGAGTCCTCGCTTTTGTCTCCCATTTCCTTCTGAAACAGTTTTTCTTTAACCCTATGCAACTCTTCACAGTTGTTGTCTTAGCTCTCTGTCGCTGTTTCTGCTGCTTTCTTTTTCTCCAACCACCCCCCACCCTCCCTCAGCTTTCTCTGTGTCAGCCAGAGGTCAACGCTACACTTTTTCTTCTGCATGCAAGAAGGCAGGGGGTATCTTTTTAGTTATTGTAACCTAAAAATAGAAAAAAAAATCTGACTTAAGGTTAGGACTAAGGTGTCTTTTAAGATATAGTGGCATCCCACTATCTAGCAATTGGAAGGTCTTTCAGATAAGGATTAGATTATATCAATAAATGATTTTAATGAGGTTTGATCAACAATACAGACCAATTTACAAACTGTGCCAAAATGGCTTAATTCAAGGTTACTACTATAATGACACTGCATTATTTAAAGCTGAAATCAGCATCCTTTTCTAAATTTAATGTTCTTACTAAATGTATCTGTACTGTAGTAGAGTGTGGTGAAAAAACAGGATTTATTATGCTCAGGGGCTTATGTTGATCTAGTTGTCAGCTCACAACTTGACCACTAAAAAAATGTCAATGCTGTCCAACTTCATCTCCTGTGTAAACAATGTATTTGACTTAATGTTGCCTGGTCAGTCTATGACATTTTCACTGCAAGACAGCAACAAAGAGGTGAGGCTGTAGTTTGCGGTAAGGGAGATGTGCAGGAAGTTACGGATTAAAGCTTTATCTTAAAATATTAAATGTTTGATTAAGTCTGTGCTGAATTCTTGCTGGAATTTAAAATCAATCTTAAGGTTTTTAAAGTTTAAGTTTCATTTAATAATGGGAGCATAATTTCAAAATGGAAAACCAACGTTTCTCTTAGCAATGTTGTCTCATGTTTTACTAAGCCTGAAAGCTCCAATGAGCTCTCTAGTCAGATCATTACTTCCAAGAGTCTCATTATGTTGAGAGCCTTGTTGAAGCTAATAACTGACTAAAGGTCTAATTATTAGATTTTCTCCTAATTTTATTAATGCTAGCTAGCACTTTGTGCAGACCTAATAGTGGGACACGGGGAGGATAGCTGTAGCAGATTGTGGACCCAAATTAAGCGTTATTATTCAGTCGGGAAATTTTGATAAGCATTTATCTGGTGTGTAAGGTTCATTTAATTTTACACAAACATCTCACTCATTGCCATCTTCTCAGATCCACTTAAGTTAAGCTAATATTGTGATTTGGATTTTTCTGCGACAACACCTGTCGATACACAGCGAAACGCAGACTTGCCCACACACACACACACACAGAAACAGGCACACACACAAACACATACTCGAGTCTGTTGGTTCAGCTCTTCCATTGAGGGTCCGTATGCTAGCTGGCCATTGTGCATGTAAGGCCTTTTGTCTGTGCTGCCTGAAACTGGTGATTGCACCTTAGCTACCACAGTTCAAGCGTAAACAGTGTTTTCATGCACTACGATATACACTGTTGCCAGTGGACCCCTAAATCCCTGGAACAGCTGAGTCCTAGGGTGTCAAAGATAATGGCGATTTATTGCAGTGCGAGGCTTTCTCATTGCCCCTCCCGCCCCCCTTTCCAATCGCCCCTCCACCCCTCCTCCTCCCTCAAACAGATTAAAATTAAGCCGTAAACATGTGAGGATGGAATTAACACATTTAGCGAGTCTCCTCTTCCCACATCCCATTTTCGCTCCAGAGCGGCTGATCCCCGCTGCCGAACGCGGGTGCAATTTTAATGACTCGCAACGTTTTTGAAGTCCACATGAAAAAAGCGTCGCTCGCCGTTTGTGGCGGCGCTAGATATGGCTGGGCCACGGCCGGCCATGATTGGGGGGGACACACGCCGCCGACTCGGACTCCAGGCTCTTCGATAGGATCGGTGTCATTTTCCTCTCCACGATAAGACGCCTTGCTGACAAGGTGCGATTAGGAGAGAAAAAATCATTATTGCTACGCCTTTCATCCACCAGGGGTTTACCGATAAACAGCTCACCCACGGCTAGATTTTCTGAGAGCGAGATGTTATGCGTTGAAGCATATATATTCAGGAAATATCGTTTCAAGCTAAATTTTAGGAGTGTTTTTAATAATTATTTTCCATTTAAATAGCCAGAGAAAAAACACACTTTTCCTTTAAAATGTTTTTTTTACAAAAAAAAAAAAAAAAGGCCTCCTTTCTCCTCAGCTGAAGACTCAAGCTGTGAAATATTTAAGTCCTAGCTCTCGGCACCATTAATCAAACAATTATCAAATAACTTCATATTCTTTTTGAACACAATACAACATGCCGATTGTATCAGCCTACAAAAAAGTGATTTATTATGCTATACCTCAAGGAAATCCACTTTAGCAAACTGTCCTTTTAAAAAGAGAAATGAAAAAGAGATCCTTAAAATATTCAAACTACATTGTAGAACAGAAAGAATAAACTAAAATAGAAGTGAGAAAGGATTCAGCTACTTGTTAATAAAAAGATTTACATAGTATATATACGGTATATAATTCTACAAATCATTCATGCAGTGACTGAAAATTTTAAATTGCTGGTGGTATTAGCAGGTGACACAAACTTAAATAAATAATATATATATATATATATAAAATAAATATGTTCAAAAGTATTGGAATTAATAAAAAAAAACAGTACTTTGCTTTTAAAAATAAATAAGTAATAAGGATTACATTTACTCCAACTGGGACAATTTCCAAAAATATCCATTCCGATAATAGCTTTTTTTTTCACTTTTTAATTTTTAGAAATATATGTCTGATTAACATGATTACATAATTAAAAATTAGACCCTATCGATCTTCGGATTAACCAAATACTGTGAATATTAAAATCTGTTATGAACTAATAATAACCTCTGCTTAAAATATCACTTGGCATTCATAAATGTAACCGATTATGTCATTTGCTAAGTGTTTGCTTATGGATTTGAGGATCGAGCGCCACTTTGGTGGCCCCGCACCAAAAGAATCACCGAGTCTGATCTTTAGAGAGAACAGGGAGAAATAAAGCGAGTGGGAGAGAAAAAGAGAAAGAGACGAAGATGGAGGGGGAGAGATAGAGAGTCGGGACAAACGTGCGCTGTGTTACTGGGCCACTCCAGCGCCCATGGACTCTCAGCAAGACTCAAAGCCACACTCTGCTTCAAAAGGGAGCCATGAAGATTTTTTTTATGTTTACAAAAACATATTTATTTATTTCTCGTCACTTTGTCATTTATCTATTTATTTCTTGCTGTCCCAGCACCCCTTGCTCTGCCACTGGAATCATGTTCGATGACGCCGACATGCTCGCCCTCCCCTCTTTTTTCCCCCCTCTCTTTTAATACCACTGCAGCTGAAAATCAAACTGCTCTAAAACAAATTGATGTACTCTTTAATATAGTCGTCACATCATCACAGGGTCCTCACGCGTCTGCCTTGGTGACAACTGCAGGGCTGCTTAGCTTAGCCCAGCGATGGCTGCCACTTTGTTGGTCGCTTCAATGATTTATCACAAAAAAGAGAGGGAGATTGTGAGAGTGGGAAGAGAGAGAAAAGGGGAGAGACAGAAAGAAAGTCCCCTGGATCATGATTGAGTCACTGGCACCTTTGATTGACAAGGTCTAATCAGCTTATCTCCATCCTAATAAAGTTGATAGCCTGCGGTGCTGCTCTCTACCTGGCATGGCGTGAACTTTGGGCTAGGCTGGGGCCCCCGGGGGCCGGGCTCCGACCCTTTCTGCTTATCTAAACGGGACTGAAATCAATCCCTAATGAGCTGTTTTCATTTTGCAGGATTGATTACAGGCCCCTAAACACCAAGAACATTCGCCTAAGAAGTGTTCTCAGCCTCTTGCTGGCCACCTTTAAAATGCAGAGTAGCTTTTGTCTGTCCGTTTCTTTGTTTCAGCAGCTCATTTTGCTGGCATTGCTAAGTTATTTGTGTCAACTGAACAAGTATAAAGAGGGATGGATTTTCAAAGTAAATTCATTCCGCATTTACCCAGTTTATTTATTCCAGTTTTCCATTTTTTAAATGTTGCCTCTGAGATGGATTTATAGTAACTGGGGATTGTAATTGTACAATTTCAAAGCTTTACATTACATGTTAAAATTATATTTAAAAAAATGTAATTGCATTATACTTGCTGTCATGTCTCTGTAAGCAAACAACAGCGGCTTCCAGCACACATAAAACTATTGCTGATACAATGAACCCATAATTCAAGTTCAATGTTTTAAGTTTACAACTATTATTAACATTCTAAAATAATTCCGCATTTATAGCAACATAATAAGCTTAATTAATTAAGGATATTCATTTATTAGTTATGTCTGTAAGCAAAACAGTGAATTTTTATTATCATTTACTGTTATTATCAGTGGTTTGTTGGAACATTTTTAGCAAAGCCATGTCTTGTACAAATGTCAATCAATATGTTAGACTCAAGTCTCTACCCTTTCAACAAATAATAATCAAAAAGGTGGAACAGCTAATCACTGCAACTTAGATGTCTTCTCTGACATGCAATCTATTTCTAAACAAGCAATCATAAATCATTCAAAATACTTTCAACTGCAGAGGGAAGGACCAAAATCTGGCATGTCTTTGATTTAACATCAGTCAAGCCTCCACATTTGGGTATTTCAAATGCCCCTGACTCAAATGTCTTTAAATTGGCTAACTGCATGCCCTCCCTCTTTATTTAGGGCCCTCTTTAACTGGGCTAACCCCCATGTCTGCTTGTTGCTATGCCTGGGCTTTTAAGTCAGTGCTCTTCACTAATGAAGTTCTATACTTTATTTATGAGACAAACAGAGGACCCTGGTTCTTGAGGGTGCGTGTGGTAAATAGCTCTGCATGTCCAAAGAGTCTCCTCTATATCCCTCTGAGGGCTCTCACTGCTTTTGGCAAGCCTTTGTTTTCGCTAAATACACTGGAGACATTGAGAATGGTAGGGGGAAAAAAAATGCTAAAATCTGATAAAATGGTACTGCGTGAAGATTCATCTTTTCTTAGAACTAAGAGCCCTCTTTTTCCCTTAAACGTGACCTAGAAGCATCCTGGCTTTTTTTGTTCCTGGTCATTAAGAGATATATTGTCGACGCTGAAGAGAAAGGGGGCAAAGCTGAGTTCCTACGCCATTTCTTTGTTCAGGATCTATCTCTTTGAAATAAAATCTCTTTTAGTTCCACTTCCCCCATTGGTCAATTACAGTTCTTATAGGCTACTGTGTCATTGTGGATGGAGAATGCTACTTTGAATTACTGCAAAAATAACGACGCTAAACTGCTCTGCGTAAAAAGTACAGCTTAGATGTCTAGGGAGAGTTGAGGTTTGTGGCAAGGAAAGTATTTACAGTACGACTAGAGAGTGTCTGATTGGAGAAACACTTAACGCTCTAACTATTCTTGTTTAACGTCTATGGATGGCACACCTCTGCGTTTGAAAACTCAAAGCGTGTTCTTCAACCATTGCCAATGCCATTTTCATAAAGTGCATGAATAAAGTGGAGTGCACTTCTTGGATTTTTATTTCATTATTTTGTATTTGATGGTGTGAAAGAAAAGGAACTACAATAAATGGAGCCTTTGTTGGACTATAAGAGTAAACAATTTAGTGTTTGGCAAGAAACAAATCCCAGTCCTTAGTGTACTGTGTCTCAATACTCTAACAACTATAGCAGGACTATGATCTCAATCGTGCAGGATTTCATGAAGACGTCTGAGAAGCGTTGCGACGATCCGTTCTGGGACCACGAGAGTAAATATATAGTTTGACATGGTTGAACAACACTAAATTAAAGACCAGACTGACTTTGGGATCAGATGGTGAACCCTGTCAAACCTTATAAACCCAGAGGATAAATATGGCTACCTGATGTTTGTGCCCAGTGTGTTTGTTGAATTTGAGAGATTGGCATATATAGTAATTAGTCTGGTGGAGGACTGCATATTCTCTGTGTATCTACGTTCTTTGTGCAGATGTATTCTGTGTTTGACCCGTAGACATTGCCATTTCAGGTTGTGCATCTAAGCGGACGGTTGGTATCGACAGCACAGTAAAGGAAGGGGTCACGGATTAAACACGCGGGGCGAAGCTTCCCCACCAAACCACAAACACACCCCACAGTTGGTGTGGACCAAGCCAAGTGTATGGGACCAAGGCAGGATAAACGAGCATTGTTCTTAGCCAGCCGCGCACACAGTGGATGAGATGGCCACCAGTGACACCGGGTCAAGGGGCATGTGGCCGACTACCGCAGGAGAAACAGCCGGGCCCAGGAGGTACTGAACACTGTTAAGCCATGGCCGACTTCTTTAACACCAACCGAGCTGTGAGGCACAACATCAAAACGAGCCACTCTACTGAAAGATTACAACTGGGTAGAATTAAAAAAAATCTGTTGCCTTTCGCAGAATTTGACACAGTGAAGAAATACGGCAGGATCATCTGAGACGTGTGAATCCACATTTTTAAGCAGAGAATGCAGATTGTATTTATGAATTTGTAAATGCAAGTTACAGAGAACATCAAAAGCTGGTGGTCTGCGTGCGAACCTTCCTTGACTTGAATTATTAAATCTGTCGATGTCGCACACGCCAGCCACCCCGCGATTATAGTGTAAATTGACAAACTTTTTCAAAACTACAACGGAAGCCACAGAAAGCTGGTTGATACTTCAAGAATGAGCTTTGATACATCTCTGAGGAATACACTGCGCCTCAATAATGTGGTGACTGTCAGGAAGGAAGACAGGAAAAAAAAATATGCTAACTGGTTAAATCTATTTAAGGTCCAAATGAGTTTTTTTTTCCTATTTTAAGATAAAAACCAACCTTGATAATGAGGGAAAAAAAGAGTATGTGTGTTTTTTTTGGGTGGTTTATTTAGAAAGCGATATTATGGGTTTTTTTTTTTTCCTTCCTGCTGCACTTCTGAATTAAGAACTTCAGGAGGAAAGCTGACGTTGTTTATTTTCATAGACCCCCTGTCTGTTTGTGAAAAAAAAAAAAAAAAACACCACCACCCACCCAACACACACGCACACATACAACACACAGCTATAGCGATGCATGAATTTTCTTCGGGAGCAGAGCAAGGAGAAGCAGCGCTCGATCTGTCGCCTGTACACCTCTCTCTCTCTCCCTCCATGGCTCGCCTTTGATGTGCTCCCGAAAATGTCATCAGGCGTCAAGGAAAGAGTTTTTTTTTTTTTTTTCGACCCTCCTCCACCTCCCCCCCAAACACACACACACACACACATCCAAACACACATTTCCACCCACCTCACATATGAGCAAGACAATTTGCTGTCGCTCACTCATCCTCACCACTATCTTGAACCCCCGCCCAACACCACCCCACTTCTTCCCCAACCCAATCCAAAACAGAATACGTACCAGTTTCTACTGCTATCTGGTAGCCGGCCTCCAGTCTCCGTGATGACCTTTCCAGCTTCTCTGTGTTGTCCAACAGATGCGCTCTCTGCAACAAATAGAGAAAAAAAAATAAAGCCAGAGAAACAAACACAAAAAAAAAATTGATTGAGAGGGCTGGGACCCATTTCAAAGAAACACATCAACACTGTCACCTAAACAGACAGACCACATCCACAGCAACAACATAGTACAGCCAGGTTGGCAATAACCTTCATGGATGACAATGTGTTATATGCTGATGGAATATCAAGCATATGCATGTTGAGGCTGACAATGTAAGAGGTGTTTCTGCCTCATCTTGGACATAAAAACAAGAGTTACTTTGAGGTTTGTTGCTTCCTCATATTGTTTCAGAGCGCAACCTTCTTCTGTACAAAGAGAAAAGTTAAGGGAGGGGGTGGAGCCATTTAAGAGAAAATAACATTTAAGTTGAAAACATCATGTCCATATTTAAGGAAACAAAACAAAACAACAACAACAAAAAAAACATTATCCCTTTAATTGTAGATTTTTAAAAAAATCTGCCACATGATAGGGGAATAATAATAATGAATATTACTGCAGAGGTGTAATAACTATCATAATCTTAATTCCTTTTCTTCTTCTAATTTATCCACATTAGTGGACCACAACAGTAATTCATGATGCATGATTTACTTCAGCTCCCCTTGGCTCATTCACAGCTATCAACATGACAAGGTTGCCCATTGAAAGCAGGAGTTCAGAGAGCGTATCAAGAAAAGATGTGTTTTATAAATAATTAAATAGGCAATTTGATCATTTTTTCAAAGTGGATGTTTGTGAGTATCAAGGTGATAGCTAGGGCTCTAATATCATGTGTACGCATATCAATTGATGGCAGTTCCTAAGATACCAAGAAAACCTGCGGTCTTGGGTTCTTCTCTAGCTTAACAATTCATGTCTGACAAGCAAGGCAAGAAAAGATCTGATCGGTTGACTGATGGCCTTGAGTTCCACCTTGGGGCTCTAAAACATAGGAATCACCCTAAGGATTTTATTTCACTGTGTTTAAGTATACAATTACTGCACAAAGTATCAACAGATATATGTGCTGCATATTACATACATACAGTATATACCGAAAAGGGCACAGATAAATAATTTGGTATTGTCTTAGCTCCTTAAATACTTTGAATCAGTCAATTTTGTTTTCTTATTTGGCATATAAAATGAATAATCAGGAAACAATGCTACAATCACCCAAAAGGCAAGATGATGGCTTTTAACTCTTATTGAGACAAAAATGCTATGCCAATCTATACCTGGCAGTTTGTATTTGTCAATGTAATGTGGGCTTTATTATCCAGAATTAAGTGGAATATCTATCTCACCTGTACAAAGGGTTTTCAGGAGTGAGTGTGATTTTAGTCAGTTATCAATTGTTAGTTGAGGTCACTTGACAATGTCTCAGGTATTTTCCTGGCACTCATGAGGGGTTTCATTACAACTAACAGCTACAGTAAATTTGTAAATGAGACCTGGCAATTATTTTTTGAGAAAACAGAAAATAGTAGGGAATATCTTCTTTCATGTCTTCAACATTACATTCTTTTTTTAAATGACTGTACAAGAGAGGCTCACCAACTACGACCGATCTCGCTTGCTTTGGTCGTGGTTGCATTAAACTGCCAGGTTTTAGATAACAGATATTGGAGATACCGGACGTTCCCCTTCATTTCTTGGGTGTGTTTTCATGTAAACAATGATACAGTTATCCATAACCTGTAACTGTCTACTGTTTTGTGGTGAATCCCATGACACTTGTATTAAGTTTAATTCTGTGTTTCTGGGATTATATGTTTTTTTAACACCAGTCCAAAAATCTAATAAACTACGTTCTCATTAGAAGATTCTGATGTACTGTGTTGCAAGAGAGTTGATCATACTTTGCTTCAAGCAACAATGGGATAAAAAAAAAAAAATACTTTTATCACGTTATGCACAAATTCATTTCACCTTGACAGTTGCTTCAAGCAGATTTTATATATTTTCCAACTAATTTTGGTAATTGGCTAATTCTGACTAGACTACTTTCACCTTTTTACAAATTGCCAGGCAAACATATAGGTACATTCAAAAGGCTAACTATAGTGTATATTGTCCATAGAACATTAAAAAGTCACTGCCATCATACAGGCAATGTGATAGTACGTTATTAATCTATGTTCAGTGCAAAGTTTCAAGCTTCTATCTAATGCAAAACATACCTTAAAACTAAAAATACACTCACATATTGTCCACTGTTGTTACACACTTTATCTGCAAGTCCAAATGACGACCCAGCTTTCATTTAAACCATACTGCCGTCAGTGGAGAGTATCATAAACAGCATAAACATGGACAACTTAAATGTTTACTTGAACATTGTTGGTTTTGATGCCCTTTCTAATATGCTATGTTAAGAATCTGATCAAATGTAACACATTTGACACTCAAAAACAACTCGATAAATGACAACCGCCTCTCTGACAAGGGTTTATGCCCAACACATGAGCGAAGGGGACAGGGGGAGAAGTGAAATCTCTAGTTTTGGTTAGGCTGTCAAAATATGTACCCACTAATCACTCAGAGGAAATGAAAAACATGGAGAGAAAAAAAATAAGTCAACGACACACTTTTCAAAGTTTGACAATAAGAGGGATGGGAAAAGAGCAGGGAGGCGAAAACTCCCTCTGAACTCTTTTTTTTTTTCCCTTCGCTTCCTTTTTCTTCGCGCTGCTGACAGATGTCATTTAAAATTGCAGAGATACTTTTTAATAGTTAAAGGGAGGGCAGGGGGAGGATGGAGGGATAAGAGAATGGGTGGGTGGGTGGATGGATGGTAAAATGGGCTGCCGGTAGGAGGAAAGTGATAAGAACATAGTGAGTGAGACTGGATACAAGGTGTGGTATGTTTTTGGTAAAGGGTGTGGTAGGAGGTTTCATGGAGGGGTTACATGGGTGTGGACGTGGTAGTGCCACCAATGGAGATGGTGGCAGCATGTACATGGGAGAAAATGGATACCAAGCTTGGGCTATAATGAGCCCCTATGGATCAGCTGAGATGGAGGGGATGTATTGACATGCAATGCTTAAGCTAATACACCTAGACCATGGCTGCAGTGCCTGTGTGTGCCTGGGAGCATGAGGCAGCCAGGGATACTGACAGAGTAGCGCACTCCCTGGGTTCTTCAAAGAGCTCAAGTGATTAGTATGTTATCATTACCATTCGAAACGTGATTTTCCTATTCCCTCTCGGCAAAGGTGACACGTCTCGGGGAGACGGCCGGCAGACTCTATGCGATGGAAAGCCACTTCAAAGCTTTCTCCTCCTGAATTTCTCTCTCTCTCTTCTCTCCCTCGTTCTGTCTTCTTTTAGGGCCGGGGGGAGGGGAGGGTGAGTGTGGGTGGGTGTGTGAGGTGGAGGGGGGGGGGTGGTGGCTGGGGGGGGTGCAGTGGTGGCAGTGGCAGTGTATATGTGTGTGTGATCATTAGAATAATGCGCCCCGAGTTTGACGGTGACAGAACCTGAGGGAAAGGGTGAGAGTTCAGCCACTAAGAATCCAGTAATGGCACACTGTGATGGCCCTAATAATGAAACAATCCAGCCATGAACACAGGATGATACCATGAAAAATAATGAAAAGGAGCATGTGTAATTAAAACTAAACACTAGTACACTTCAGTTACTGTAAGAAGTGCCTGTCGAGGCTTGACGTAGAAATTACGTCTACAAACTTAATCGAAAACCAGGTGACTCATACTCTCCAGGAAAGCAGTTTGTTGTTCAAATACGTAGTTGTCACACAACAACCGCAAGAATGTGAATGTAACGAAGTGTTCAGCTAAAATTTTATACTGTAGTTAGCGAGCAAAATCCAAGACATCCCTGTCAGCATTTTTTGTCGAGGGGAAATGCAAAGTGGCTGCCAGCCCCTACTGTGCTACAACGTCCGATATCAAGGCTTGACCCCTGTGGTTCTGATAAAACCACTGTGAAACCCTCAGAATAAGACACATACACCTAGTCAAGCTCAAATACCGGCTTGCAATTCAGATCTGTCATTTATCTACTGAAGAAAAAACAAAGGATCTTATCAAATCTCATCAAAATCATATCTGATCGTCTCATGGAGCCTTCTAGCAAAGGATTTAAATACAATATATGATAAATATTGTGCATCTGTGAGTGCACTGGTGCACTCCCCCCACCCCCACATCCCACCATTTCTGCCTATGCATGTATGCCTTTTCATCTGACACCTACATTTTGAACAAAGATCTTCTTAGGAACCACAAAAATGGTGTTTTTTTGTTGTGCTTTTTTGCGTCAAGAAACACTCTTCAGTTGTAAGTTATTAACAGGGAGCCCCAGAACAATGCAGCTGTAGCTCAAAAGAAATCTCTCCCCTCTTCTTTCGCTCTCCTGCCTTTTTTCAATATCAAACACAGGCGGTTACTATCACCATTTTCCAAAGTTCAGATGATTTCCTTATTATTTCAATAAGGGTGGGGGAGAGTCAAAGTGAATAATGATGACAGCTGTGATTCAGACTGACTGTGTGATCTTCTGTGCCGTTTGTTTGGGACTTGTAAGACGAGGAATTACAAGTGTCAAACAGCTGTGAATATGGGTGCTAAATATTTAAACATGTTTTTCAGCTGAAGAAAAAAAGTATAGTTTTTTTAAAAGCAAGGCTTAAGTGTGTATAAGCTGTGCCAGCCTTTGATTCAAATGCAGGAAGAGCAGGAGGGTAAAAGACTGCAATGGAGAAGTGCAATGGCGAAGAGGGCGCAGAATCAAGCCCGATTACACAGATCGGGCCATTCCAAAAGGGGTAGACAGGTGAGGTAACTCAAGATGTCTTCTGACCCTCAGGCTAGGAGGAAATGCTCAAAAAAGGTGGGAAGAAGAAGGGGAAACAAAAGTACAGCTAAATAAAAGAAAAAAGCATGATAACATGGCATCTGGGCACGGATGGTGCTCTAAATTATGGATAGCTGTGAATGGAGAGGCTTTGATAGGAATTGAATTACTCAGCTTCAGCAGAAACCTTCTTGAACATAGTCTCACTCAAAGGCACATTTAACCACATACTGTAAGTGCACCTACAAAGACACGTTCAGTTGCGTCTCAAAGGACAAGAAATATAATGTCACCTACAGAAATCTGCCTCAATAAGAAGAAAAAGCATTTTTTCTAAAATGTATCATAATATAATTAAAAACTACTTACAGTTTATTATAAGCATTGTATGACTGTTGTGTTTACTACTTCCATAGACACACAGAGTTATTAAAAATTGACATTACTATTTAAGTGTAATGGCATTTGCTCACATATTATTCATACTGGTAGACATTCAAATCACAAATGCTGAAGTTTAAAACATCTAAATCAAAATGCTACACATAGTCGATGAAACTGTTACACCTAACTCAAGAAAGTTCAATAAATTGATTTAAATTAAGCTGCTGCTTTCCAAATTACTCATCTGAATGATGTTAGGAGTTGAAGATACATTTAAAAGTCAGGCAGTCTTAAAAGAAACATGAAGCATGGATGGGTTGTCATGGCAGTCCAACATTATACTTGCTGCAAAGATTTATTTATTTTTTTACTAAAAGATGAATTCAATTTACAAAGTTGATTTGTATTTAATTAAGAGTAGAGCAGCTCAGTTAGAGCATATGTATTAGAGCTACAGTGAATACAGATTCTACAACAACATAAAAGTTCAAGGAACAACAACTTTACTCCAACATCAGTGCCTTTTGTTTACCACCTTAAAGATAGAGAAAGAAGTAGTGACGAGAGAAATGCCAACTGTTGCTAATGAAGCTGGACACAAGACACTTCTATGAAAAGTAACATGAATAGTAAAATAAAAGTAAAATAGCTGACTATGATTCTTCTTCTGCTGGCTGTGTGTTGCAGCTAATTATCTGCTAAATGCAATTATGTTTTAGCATTGGTCATGTATGATAAACAAATTAAAATGACTGCAGGCCAGCTATGTACAGTTTTGAGAATTTCATTTAGACACTTGCAAGTCACATAATGCTCTTTGTTTGAACTCATTAACATATGAGATGGCACTTAATGACACTAATGGCAGTTTCATTACATTACATACTGTGAAGGGTACACTGTATTGCACGGTATAGATGATGAGCTATGAAATACATCAAAATGGTTTGATTTGAAAACACTAATCTTTGGCAATGGTGGTGATGATGATTATGATGATGAAGTGGTGAATGACAAAACAACACCAACTACCCTAAAGTCTCATATCATGTTCAGACTAAAACATATCACCAGTGATCACCTCGATCCCATTTATTATAAAAAAGGCAGAACTCATTTGCTCTCATTCAAGAAAATTAAGTGAGAGCAAATTTTACAACTCAGTGTTCCCACTTGAAACTTAGAAGTTGATCAAGTTCTGAACTATGTTGGGCCCAATAACTGAAGCTACTCTAAGCTTAGCTTCATTTCCCAATATTTGTCTTCAAAAAGGCGTATCAGAAATAATATCTTATCTCCTCTTTCTTATATTTAAGGGAGGGGAAACTAGAGAAACTGGCCTTCAGTGAATTCATTATCTTTGACTTGGCCTTTAAGCTGTTCAATCAGACATGCAAAAAAGTGTCCAAATGAGCTGATTTTAATTTTCTACAGGAGAGAGGAGGGCAAATGGAAATTTCAGTGGGAAAGCAGAATTTAAATTGTCAGAGCAGAGAAGCACTTACCTCTTCACGTAACTTTATCAACTGCATCATGAGAGCAAAAGGGAGAAGAGAGAAAGATGGAGAGAGTGAAGGAGAGATAAAAAGCAGAAACATGGCAGGAGGAAGATCAGTCATGTGGCTGGGTAGAGAATTAACCTTGACGATTTATCTGTTTGCATGTTTAGCATTTGGAAATCACAAGACAAACACATTAAACGGAGCTAAACACGCCGCTCGGGCTGACTTTTTTGAACAAACAAAGATCAAGTCCTGGCGCTGTCACAATAAACAAAGAGAGGAAATGGATTGCTCGACTTGCAATATCAACTAACATTATCAAGGAAGTCACATCACAGAAGTTGATATAGCAAGAGAGAAGAAAAAAAAATGAGTCCAATAAAGTCAACAGTTACAGTATGTTTAAAATGTTATGGGAAAAATATTTTGTATCTGTCATTTTGCTGGATTCTCTGGAAAAGGATAAACAGAAATATGTGCCCTTTGGAACTGAGTTTGAGAAATGCTGAGCCACTCCACTTGTCCTACTGTTTATCAATGCTGATATGCTATCAATTTTTTATGTAGCTTATGTATCTCAGTAAAGGTGGATGCTGTTTAGATTATGTATGGAGAGTCATGCGAGGCTACCACTGTATATACATACAGTGCATCTTATTATTATTGGGACGGCCACAGATCATGAAAAATGAATCTTAGCATAGCTATACATTTTTGATGAAAGAGAATAGCAAATTTAAAGTGAAGTAAATAAAAAATCCTATTCCTATTCCCTGTCCTGGAAAAAACCTTGCATCTCTGATAGTGAATCAGACATTTGAGGGAAAGCAATAATCCCATTTGTCATTAATTATGCCTAATCACAATTAAAAAAGGTTGCATCCCTGGCCTGAGGGTTGGAGGAGAAGGAAGGAGAAGGCTGGTGCTTATCGTGGGAATGCAACACTTTTTGGCAGAAAAAGGGGAAGGACAAATTCCTGATTTGCAAGCCTTTTAGAGGTGATTTTTCTTAAATCCACATTTCTTGGGCAACATTAAAAGGTTAGCAGATCTAAAGGGAGGCTCAGGGCAACTATTACTTGTGCTGTTTATTTTTGAATTTTGTGAGTCTGGAATTATCATGTATCATATAAAAAAAGAGAGACTTCTTAGATCTTGAATCACAAACTTGATTACTAACTTTAAGGTTACAAAAACAGCTGGGAGAGGGTAGGAAAATGGCATCTTTATGTTCGGATTAGTCAAAACAAAGTGACAAAGGGGATAAAATGAAGCATCAGTTGCTTCTACTAGCTGTTATGACCAGAATATATCAAAGAACTAACATTTAACATTTGCACCTATCTGATACTAAAATCCTTAAGAACAAAAAAACAATACTGTACTGCATAAATTTGTTTCCTCCCATTAATATTCCACCACTAGTAAACACACTCACAGACATGTGTCATATAATAATGAATTCAGGATGAATGTATACTATATTAAACCCAAACAAAAATATCAAGTATTTCATACATTACAATCTTGCATTTGTCACAGCATTTCCTCCTGATATTTTTACAGCATCTCAAAAATAGTTCTTGCATCATTTTTGCTTTTTCCACCAATCAAAAAATAAGACTACAATGCTTCACTGTTATATTGCAAATAAAAATATTGTCAATATCTGTAATGTGGGAGGTAAACAAGTATAATTGCATGTTTTTCTAAAGAGCTCTCGCCCTTGAAAATGTCGGTAGTAACAAGACACACTCGAGAGTGGAAACTGTCTTTTCTAACTTAAGCAACAACTCCCCACTAAGAATGCATTATTAAAGAGGCCAAAGTTTAAAACTACACTGTGGAGGTGGTTATTTGGGGCTTGAACAAACCCAGCAGATCCTGCGATCCCTCACCCCAGTTCTGCCATCAGTCAATGGGAACCAAACAAAACTTGTTCTAGCTCATTTGTGCTGCCTGACTGATTGCAAGTCCTCGTGGAGGATTTGTTAAAACTATACCACAGCCATGTTGAGCTGTGTTTCTAGTTTCTTCCTGTTTAGCTTTATTTTTCTTTGGCATCCATTCTTTAGTGCGGCCAACGATGCTCGCGTTGCTCAAGAGATATAGAGTAGTAAATACAGAATATTGTAAATGTTATAATTACTCCTGCATGAGCGCCTTTCCTTGTGTTTTTGTGATGCCAGCCAGTATTCAAAATTGCACTGCTGCAATTTTTCTGTTATGATAATCAGCAATTTTTTTTTTTTTTCAAACAAAAGATTTTTTTTTTATCCAATACGGAATTCGATACAAGTGGTAATCTGCTTCCTTTGTAGCCTGTAAAATCTGGTCCATGCCGGCTCAAACCAGCACAATCTCTTGTGGCCAAGCCTTCTGCTGTGACTGAAATCGAAACTATTCCGTATAGTGTTCGTGTGTGAAAAATGTGTGTGCATTTGCTGCTTTGTGTGTGGTGCCTCCGTGTGTGTGTGTGTGTGTTGTCGCATGTGTGTGCGCACCAGCATTTGTGCGTGTGTTGCATGCAGAGGAAACAGAAAGAAAAAATGTGCAATGGTAGCCTACCACATTATTAAAAAAACGAGTGATAGTGCCAATTCAGTCTCTGTCCGCATACAGATAACGAATAAATGCCGAACTCTATTAAATCGTCCTTTAGCCATTATCGCAGGGCCAACACGCCATTTTCAGAACTTATGACGGTTCCCTATTTACTTAGCTATAAATCCTTGCCATGTAACCAACAGATTTGTGACTGGTAATGATCTGCTCAGCCAGGGCTATATGAAATGATCCTGACCTCTTTCAGATCGTCAGGAATTAAATTGACCGACTTGCCCCGGCCCCCACCATCTTTTCCCCTCTCCTATCACCGCCGTCTCGTTAGATAAAAAACCCTGAAGTTCCGAGTACTCCACTCACAGCAAGACCAAGACAAGTATTATCTCCACAAGTTTTAAAATGAAAATGAGGTAAATACGGCACCTGGGAGAAAAAGGGAAAATGTATATCATCTATTTACTCTGCTTTTGCCCCCAGCATGAACTCTTTCTATGTCTTTGTGTATCTGTGTTTTAGATATATAATTGTCATTTTAAAAGTTTCACATCAGACATTATAATTGCTGATTATTGTTGTGTTTTCCACTATTTTATTATTAATAGTTTATGTGTTAAAAACATTAAAGGTTTGAAGTGAGTCCTGATGAGCCATAGTATCTGCTGACATGTCTTTTTGGAAAATTAAATCTGGAAAACTAAAATAATGTCTGGTATGGAAAAAGGAATGTATTATTTAGAAAATAATTTTTTTAAGCGCATCAGGTTTGACAAAAATTACAAAAGCATTTTATGGTAAATATATTTTGTTCCTATTAATTTATGCCGTGTTAGAAAATATGGAAACTATATAACTTGAGATTTTCTTAATATTATTTTACGTTTCATAATTTATATTGTGTGAAGTGAAAAGTGAAAGTGAAAATTGAGAACAAAGCTGTGAATAGTGTTGTGAGCATTAAATATCATATTCAGTTATCTCTTTATTTCCTGAGATGTGTGCATTTATGGATTCAAAGTATTTTATTGTTTTTCATTTTATCATTTGACACAAAACAATATCAAATTAAAATTGATAATTATTGTTAAAAACAAGAATCATTTTAATATTTTTTACACAATAATTACAATAATAAAACAGCAATTTCCAAAATCTGTAATATGAATGTAAAATAAAAAAGATTCATTTTTTATTATTAACAATTTTCTTTTGGGACGTGTGAATTCTAGATTTTTAAATGTTACTTTTAAATATTTCTGGATCAATTTTTAATGAAAAGAGAAATAGGATTTGAAATGAGATGTGCTACTTTTTTCAGCTTTTTCTTGACAAGATTTTGATAGAACCCATCAGAGTCTCAAAACGTGACATTTCTGACAGCAAATCTCCTTCCAACTTCTGCATAAAATGTCAGAGTCACTTTTGTGTCTCGCTAATTTGCCAGGAATATGCATATCAATTACACATCTTGGCTCGCGATACATATGTTTCTAAGATGTGTAGTTCATGGGTCATCATTGAAATGGTAATAAGGAAATGTTCAAAAAAAAAAAAAAAAAAAAAAACAGACAACTTTATTTAGCTTTGCTTAGCTGTGAATCATCTAAATATACTCCCATAAAGCACTCTGGGACTAAATGTGCAAATATGCATTTGAGTATTCATCTTTGTCTTTTTTCTTTTTCGAGTGTGCACGTTTGCAAATGCAAAGTATTTATTTGCATGCCTGTGTGATTGTGTGTGCCTTGAGACACAATAACCCCTGCAAGTTGACAGCCGATACTAAAGGCAATATATAATTAGTCAAAAGACGTTTGGTCATAGTTGAGAGTGGCTGCGTATGAGTGGCAGCTGTGCAGGTGAGCAATAGGTAAGTGCGTCTTAAATGTTAAAACGCTGTTTGCTGAATTGGTTGATGTATCACTGTTTTGATGCATCTCTACATTTATTCAAAACAACTTAAGTTTAAAAGAACATGTGGCATATTTTGGGCAATTAAGATCACAATTCAAGATAATTGTTTTTCTTCTTCATTGCTACTTTCATAACTGCTGTGAATGAATCTTTTGTAGACATTGCTGACAATGAATGAAAACTGCTAATGTGGGATTTATCTGTTGTTTATATCCCTCGATTTCAACAGGCTGTACTGATATTCAAACAAAATATCAGTCATCTTTTAATAAATTGTGAATATGCTGATAGATATAAACCAACTATAAAGATGATATAAATATGACATTTTTGATCAAAGGCTGAAACTCAATAAAATAAAATAGTCATCAGGACTAAAGGATCATTTTTACGGAGGTTTTGCACCAAAACATTTCAGTGTTTTTAGGGGGTTTTGTATCATTTGTTAGCAATATAAGAACCCATGTCCTTATTCATTTTGAGTATCTGCATTGTGCAGGTTTGCCACCCTTGGAGTTTAAAGAAAGACGATGGAACAAGATTTAGCAATTGTGTGTGTATGTGCATGTGTGTGTGTGTGTGTGTGTGTGTGGGGACCTTGATGGAGTATCTATAATAGGCCTAAGTCTACACCCGGCTGGAGAACAGCTGTGGGACGGTTGGAGTGGAGAAGCTGAGATTTTGGATTGAAATTTGGGTTGGGTTGTGTGTTTGTGTTTAGGTGTGCATGTGTGTATGTGTGTGCATGTGCGTGTGTGTGTGCGGGCGCGTGCGCCAGTCACAATCTGGCTTTGGCCAGACACTGGTCCCATGCCCTGAGCCCACTCACTGGTAGCCCAGCTTTGCATTAAACAGTGTTCCTTCCGCATGACTTGGTGACAATACTGTGGTTTCAGCTCTCGATGGCCCCTATGAGGGGCCCACCTCCTCACCCTAGGGGCCAGTCAGCCACCCACACTGGTGTCGGCTGGGCTCCTGATTAGCACCTCACCTGGCTCTCCGAGGAGCTGGCGTCATCCCCCAGGAGCTCGTTGCGCACCTCGTCACTGTAGGCAATACGTGACCTTTTCTGCAGGGGGAGGAGGATGAGGGAGAAGGACAAAAAGAAGAAGAGAAGGGAGAAAGAGGGGAGAGCAAAAAGAGAAAACAAGTGGGGAAATATGGCTTAGTATTGTTGTTGATGCAAAAACACAACAGGCATTCCTTAAGCACGAGAGCCCCCTAATGGAACTTGGTGACAAACTGAGTCATACGCATGGAGGTTGTGTGTGTGCGTGTGTGTGTGTGTGTGTGTGTGTTTGTGTCTCTCTCTGTGTGAGTATACCGATACAACACATGTACTGACAACAAGCACAACCGGGTTTCTGCCCATGCCACCTTCCAAGGTGATCTACTGTACCTAGTGCACTTGTGCCACAGAAGTGGTGGCAAAGAGCCCCCCACCTTGCCCACTTAAACAAATACAAGTTGAGGGATAAAAAAAAAAAACCTCATCTTGTGTGTTGTATGAAGAGGCTGTGGAACAGGGGGACAGGGGAGAGGGCCAGGGAGATGTATTATGAGGAAGTATCACTTGTCAGCGCTAAATCTTTTCTGGGGGCTGTCACTGCTGTCATCCCAGTGCAGTGGCAGGCTCTGTGATAACACCAATGCTGAGACTCAGACAGGGAATAATTCATCACCCATTGGCGGCCCATCGGATTTGGGGTTGCCTCTCTCTCTCCTTTCTCCCTTACACACACACACACAAACTCTCTCTCTCTTTCTCTGTCTCCAGATAGGCTAGAATAAGAGGGAATGCCATGTCCAAAAAAAAAAAAAAAACCCCAAAAGACAAACACTCAGACACACACATTTCATACACACTTCAGAATGTGCCACCTCCGATTGTGGAAGAGTGGGCTGCCGTTGTACCGCTTGTTTACAGACACCCGACCCATGGAAAAACAGCCTCTTGGCATGCCCTCTAAACTAAATACACACCAGCAGCAGACACAGAAAGTGTTTACTAAGCCTCCTTCGCTTTCTCTCCCTGCCTTGACAGGGTTTCTAGGTGGGCTGCAGGAGGTGGGCAAAATCAAAGACAAACAACAGCATAGGAATGAAAATATCACTTTTTCCTCAACATGAATTCTTTCTATTTTCTATATTTACTTAGTCCTCGACTCTAAATAAATAAAACAAAGACAGGGAATCAGTGAAGGAACACCTGGTGGGGACATTTTTTCCCCCTCATATGCAGTATCCTTTCCCACTATCTTTCTGTTATCAGTAAAAGTTTGAAGAAGCTATTGCACAAAGCACTTTGATGCTACCTTCCATGAGAGAAGCACAAACCAAACTTGAAAAAGCCAATTCTAACCTCAAGAGTGATATCAAGTTCCTTGATTGAAATAACTTTGGAAACAATCACTATTGAGCCAGTTGATTTTTTTTTTTCTTATTTGTCTCTCCTCATAATCTGGAGCACTGAGTGGAAAGTCATGGCTGATGTGATTTGGCTGTTATTATCGTGATGGTGAGTGCCACAGTTTTCCTGGAGTAATTACAGAGTAGACGGAGGGCCTGATTGACCTAGACCACAATACCCATTAGATAAAGAGCGCACCCAAACAATACTCAACCACAGGGACCTAAGCTAACCAGAGAACGCCTACTGTGGGGAAAAGAGGAGATCGGCAGCTCCGACTCAAATAAAACACAAGATTGGCCCCCACTCACACAAAAAAAATACTACAGGAGCACAGCGCCTTCTCTGTCAAAATGTGCTGTTAAAGATGTTTCTACCATTGTGATTGTGCCATTCATCCCTTAGGTCAATAATTAACGTTTAAGTTTGTGATAATTGTACAAACAATCACATATGTGACAGGAAATTCCAAAATATCTACAAAAACTAAGTAAATTATCACATATAATCCATTAATGTATCATAGGAGATTCTTTAAATCACGCAGGTCAATTTGTGTCCTCAACACTGTTTTGATTACTATAAACCAAATAGTTATGGTGCTATATAACAAACATAGGTGGCATAAAATATAGAACTTTTTAATCATTTCTGTGGGTTTTTTTCTTTATTCTGAAACTCCTTTGTTGAAATTCTTGCAAAATATTTTTCAATCTACAGAAATAAGTGATTAAATAGTAATCGTGACAAAATTGATCATTGAAAAATGTAATTAATTTCTATGTTGAATTTTTATTTCAATTCTGCTGTCAGCAATCTTGTAAACGCCACATCTTCTCTGCTGGGATAAATAAGTGGTCACTGTGTTGCTGTCAGGACATTCAAAAGAAATTTCACATTTGAGTAAAATCAGAAAGACAATAAGCATCAATCTGAAAACAGCATGTACACAAGGCATACACACACACTCTCACACACACACACTTATTTTTTGCGAGGAAAACACCCACATATCCCATTTAAGTCGAGTTTCATCTTAAAGAGCTGCAGTGCAACTTAGGGGGAAAGACGACTTCACCAGTAATTGAGACGAGGAAGCCTGGGAGAAGCATTGATTTGAATGTTAAGGCTTACGTCGCCTTCAAACTATATGCAGGGTTTTTTGGTATTTCTAAATAGCTGTTTGTTACAGATGAATGTATGAAGCGTTTCTGCAATGAGAACAGTGCAGATAACAAAGCAAGTATAAAGCATAGAAAATGTCACTGAAATGAAAGTGTTGCCGCTACTTCGCCTGTACCTACAGTATATACACTCCAGTTTTTGGATTCCCCCTCTGGAAAACAACTGATTCCTGAGTGATAACTGCCTTCCCATTTGATCTTAAGCATAAACAGCTGTGCTTAATACACTGACAGATTTTGATTATAAGTTAGGGTGTTAAGCATAAAATTGTTAAGTGACAACAGGATTACTTGAGGTCAGGAAAGTAGATACGAGATACCTGTTCCATAGGAAAACCTGGCAATTTGTTGTATGATTTTAAAAAAAAGAGAGAGAGAGATTCTATAAAGAAAAAGCACTAAAAATGTCTCATTCTAGTTACAGTATGTGAAAACTGAACTCTGCATCTTAAGACGAAAGCAACTAATCAGGCTTTGTAATCTAAAAAAGAACGAGCGCTTTCAGAAGATACCTTATTGCTCAGAAAAGAGAGAAAAAAAAGAGCTTTTTTTAATCCTTTTGAAAGGTCTGTCTTTTGTCACTTTTTTAATCTTGGGTGAGAATTTGCTTCTATTCCCGGAAGCACACATGAAAAGTACAAAGGTACATCTTAACTTTATGCAAAGTGGACTGCCTTTAAAAACTCTACACATCCCGTCAAACGCAGCGATGGAGGTGCTGCTGTCCTGTCAAAAACACACGTTTTACCTCTGTTGACATGGATAGCAGACGAAAAAAAAAAATACAATTCTTCTTTACCCATCAAAATGTAATTACATATGCATGCATAACAATTCGTATCAGATATGCTAATCAGTTTGGCATAATCCTCTGAGCTGCAAATTATATTTATTTAATTATAACAAAAATCTTTTCTTTGTGTAGAATTTCTTTATAGTATATGTGCATGTACGTCTATATACTGTCTAAGTAAACAGCATAAGTTTTAGTTCCTTCATAGTCTATAAATCTAAAAATCATCTGTTTACAGAGATTAACAACCTTTACCAATTTCATGCTGTTGACGATTGCAGTCTTTGTAATGTATATAAAAAAAAGGTTCCCCATCTACAAATATTCTGAATAATTAAAATCAAACAAACTGATATTTATATACACATTTCAATGCCCTCCAACTCTCCACCTTTGCTTTTTGCCCAGTGACACAAGGACAAGTGCAAATAATTGTGGCGCCTGGAAAGCTGAAAAATGTAAACAGTTCATTAGATGGGAAATAAAAGGCGTAAAAATACCCAGGGGCAGAGTGTAATGAGGGGCCCTGAAGTTCCTCTGCAGACGCTTTTTCCCTCCACTTTCCCAAGCTTTTCCTTCTCACCCTGCACACATGGCTGGTGGCATAACATGAAGAGTAATTAACCATATTCAATTTACAATACTCCGTTCCATTACAGGCTTTTTCACCAGTAGGAGAGCAGCTGGGTATTTCCAAATTTAGATTTAATAACTCTAATGTCCAGCTTCATGTGCTTGCCTGAATCTGGCATTCAATTTTTTTTCCTAACTGCCAGAGCTGGTCTGTGAATGTGGAAATATATCTAAAGTACCGGCATAAAATGCTCACAAATACAAAGGGTAAAAACTTTCTCTGACAGTTTAATATCCTTAAAAATCTTGTAAAAACCAGGTCTACAATCCACCATAAAATGACAGTAAATTGGGGTAAAATGTTCCTGTTCACCAGAATGTGTGCTAAACTCAAAGGTTGTCTGTATCACTTCCTTTCCTCCCTCCCGCTGTGATATTTTCCCAGGTGATGTGGGGACCAGTGCCAGCGGGTCCCACTCTGGTTCCCCCCACAAGTGGGGGCAGAGGTGGACTGGTGCGGCATGGCGTTAAAAGGAAGCTGAGACCTTTAAGCAGGCACAAGTATCACAACAGCATCTTAAATAATGCATCTCTGCTTGGCAGGGGTTTAAGACATACACACAGACACAGACACACACACACAGACAGCACAAAGGAAAACACACACACTCACAAATTATTGTCTAGCATCTTCTACTCTCCTTTAACACAAACAAATTGGGAGAGGTTGTTCAATTAAGTAAGTGCTCTTTTTTATGCATTTGATATATTATCAGACAAAGGCAAGCAGCTACAATTGCGATTGTCACAGGAGGGTGTCATTTCTGCCTTTGTTTTATTGTGGTCTTTGGTGCCATCGACTCCTCCACTTCTGTCTGTTGTGTGCGTTTGTGAGTGCACAGGCGTGCGCGAGGGATACTGTACGTACGACGGAAGCTTCAACGAGCCTTTGCATCCCGGGGAAACCTCCTTTAGAGAACGTACGCAAGCAACATATGTGAACGGTAGCCCGGTGTGTGTTCTCTCCCTTAATAGAAGTGCAGCAGTGGTAGAGGAGCCGAAGCCTTAGATAACAGCATGGGGCCTCTCATTAGCTCACAGGTTGGCGCTTTGGTGGCTTCTGTGCACACAGCATTGTGTTCCACTTCCATGAAAAACCTGAAGGAGTCTCATGGAAGCTGTTGTCGAAAACACAAATAAAAGGTGAATGATCAACCACCGCAAGGTAATAAATGAGCCTGCAATATCTAAACAGGTATGAGGTGAGGAGATTTTTTTTTTTTTTTTTTTAGGTTGACAGAGTATATCGGCTTCAAAAAGATCTTACATCACTTGAAAAAACTCCAACAAGGTCAGAGACAACTTGTACTGTATCAAGCTTGGCATGAAGAGCCTTGCAACTTCTCTTTATCAGTTTAACTTGATAAAAAATTTAAATGATTATTCCTATTTTAACAATATATCACTGAGTCTATCAAAGATTTTAATATTAGGCCACGAGTAAACAGGATTTTATCTCTGGGGGAAAATACCTAGCTGTTTGCTGGTGTACACTATTCTGATAGAAGCCTTTCATGCTTGTACCTCTGTGATACCAGTGGTGTATTTCCCTGTCAAAGTCATTTCTATTGCTAAGTACAGCCGAGATCAGTCAATAAGCCTAACGACTGTACCAACAAAGCGAGAGGCCGTGAGACGGCAAGACAAGAGAGGAGGGGGGAAAGGATTGCAAGTGAACTGCAAACAAAAGAGCAAATTGGAGGAGGGCTTTGATTGAAGAAGCGCCACATACTTTTTGAAGGCCAAGGGATCATCTCTCAATGGTTATTTCTTTAAGGCATGAGGGCCCGATTAAACCCAATATTAAAATATGGAGGCACTTCTAATGAAAAATCAAAGGGCCCCGTTTCCCTTCCCACACCCCCATCCTTCCATCTCTCTTTCCTTCCTTCTCTCTTCTTCTGTCAGGTTTTTCTCCCCCTGCCCATGGTTGTGTGGTAGGGGACAGAAAGAAAGAAAGACAGAAAGTATGAAAAGAAAGAAAGAAGAGAGAAAGAGAGGGAAAGAGAGAAATCGGGGAAAGAAGGAGGGTTATAGAGATGAGGGACCTAGGTGCTGGTGGTGCAAAACAGAGACAGACAGCATTGGTTGGAGGAGTAAATCAATAGAGCAGAGCCGTCGGGGAGGCGGGCAGCCAGGGCAAGGAGAGAGGAGAGGAGAGGGGGAACCAGCACAGGGGCCCGGGCTCCGATCACAACGCTGGCTTCTGGCGTGCAGTGGGGAATAAAGTGGGCCTCCCTGGGTCAGCACCAGAGAAAAAGGTGAGATTAGAGGAAAGTGGAGGAGGGATTTTCACAGAGTGAAGGTGGGAGGGGTGGGAGAAATGTATGTTGGAGGATGACGAGGAGGGAGAGAGAAAGAGAGAGAGAGAGAGAGAGTGTGTGTGTGTGGAGGGGGGCGTTAGGATGTGCAATGTGGGATACCTGGCAAGCCAGGGACCAACCGGCCCATTAGCCTGTGGCTACCTACATATGGTTCACTGAACCCTCTGCTGAGAAGAGCTCCTCTCCTATCAGTCTTTCCATCTTTTTTAAAGAAAGAAATACCTTCACTTTTAACCCTTTCTCTGCTTTGGAAAGAGGCTCACTCCTGACCTCGATTTATGATTCATTTTTGTTTGATGTCTATTCTTGGAGTGTTATCTAAAATTGAAAAATGTAATAAAAAAAACCTAGACACAAAGGGAGAGGAGTCGGGCCTGCTGAGCATGTGCATGTGCGCGTCCGTCAGTGGACATGCAGAGAGAAGACTATCTCCTTCAGTGCCTTGCCTTTTCTTGTAATGTGACCATTGTTGGTGCTGAATAGCTAGCTCATTAGCATAAGAATACAGCAGCACACATAGGGACTTAGCCAGATCATTATCTCTATATATTTATGTATACTTTGTTATTTCACTAGCCGGAACACATTCAAATGCTGATGAGGCCAGTAAGGCCCCCTTCCAAAGCCCTTCCAACATGTGCCCTCCTGAACTTCCCAATACACTTACCAGTTTCCTGGGAGTCTGCAGGTTTTGTACTGGAATTCACAACATTTCTTCAAAAATTATGAGAAATGAAGGCTGCAGAGAAGAGTTTCTTACACTTCTTAAGTATGTAGAAAAGAACATGTTATATTCAACCCAGGAATAAACAGTGGAGTTGAATAATTAACAAAAACAATCACTTTGCTGTTCATTCTTCAAAAGAAAAAAGTAAGAGAAAATATAAAAGGACCACTGCAAAGTAAAAACTACATAAATAACAATTGTTTAATGAGCAATTTGATAATTTGATTGTGTTTTTTTTTAACAGGCAACAGATTTTTTTTCTACTGGGTATTCTTGGCCATTTGATACAAGCACTTAAAGCAGAAAATGTGTTATGTGAAACGGATAATTTCTGAATAAAAACGTACAAAGACGAAAATACACAAAAAGCTTGACAATGCAGAACAAAACAAGTGCTCTATGGTGATGAGGGGAACAAAACTAAAGAGTTTAGTCTCACTGCAGGAGTAGGCTGATGCTCTAATGGTGGCCAACCTCTGGGATAATTGAAAAAAAAAAAAACAAACTCTTAATTCATCTTCCACAATGTAATTCTGATCAAGGCCATAGCCAGATTCCACTGCGGGCTTCAAAAACACCAGAGAAAAGGCAAAATTGTTGGTCGCTGAGAGCAAAAACACTTTCCCTTTCTTTCTGGCACGCTCCCTCATTAGGAACACTTAGGATGAGAGGAAGAAACTAAGTTTAATTGTGTGTCTGCGTGTGTGTGAAAGGGGTGTGAGCAGGGGTCAAAACATGTGTAAACACGGAGCTTTAACTACGAAGAGACGCTAGTAAGGATGCAATGTAAAGAGTTCTTCCTCTATTTACTCCTTTCCTTACTCTCGCCTTCTCTGAGGCTTTCTTATTAAAAAGCAAATGCCACTGCCTAAAATACAGAGGGAAAAAACACAGACCCAATGATTCATAATATATTTCATAAATACTTCATGAATCCCTTCACCATACTTAAGCCAGTCTGGCAAAAAAAAAAAAAAGAAAACATTGTCACCTATTCTAGTACCCGCTTGTCAGCACATCACTGGGGAGTGGGTGTCACATGTCACTTCTGGTTTACACTACTGCGTGGGACAGGCTTGGTGCACGGAAATCGGGGGTAGGACAGAAAGAAGAACAGAAGGAAAAGTGAAGGGGAGGTGGAAAGGGGAGTAAAGAGAGGGAGGGGGAGGAGGAGGAAGAAGGGGATGTTATCATATCATTGCCCCATGTCTTTATATTTTCTCCCTTATTATCTTTGGCCCCCACTCACTCCAGTCACTCAATCACACAAGCCCTGAGGACAGCGAGGGGACCTGGGAGGGCCTTCGCTTCATGGCAGACTCAGCCAGACAAGTGTCTGAAAGCTATACTGATCGCTGTCAGTGTGTGTGGAAGTACAGCGACTTTGGAGGGGCCAGGAGAGATAAGCGGGAGAGGAAACGATCGCACAGAAGGATAACGGCCGAATTTGCACAATGCCAAAAAAAAAAAAAAAAATGCTCCAGGCATAATGCAGATACCCCCATCCATACAGAGAAGTGTTAACATAAATACATGGAGAAGGAGTTGGGGTAGATCTGCTTACAAATTATAGTTTATGCGATTTCTGCTAGTCGACTACCTCTGACAAGAACTCATCTTGTTAATGACTGTGCAAGGATGACAGTGAAGCAAATGACCGCAAAATATATTTCCACTTCTCTGTCTAGAATCACATCATAACAAATGAACAAAATTGTTGGAAAACATCTTTCTTTGCGATAATTTTGCGCTAAAATTCTTCTAACGGTCAAACTCTGATAAGTAATACAATTTGGCTTGAAAAAGTAAAAATGCATAAATGATATCAAGGTTGAGTGTCTCATTAAGCATCCACAAAATCAGAGTGAAAATAGAAGTTCATAGCTATTAGAAAACTTAGTTCAAAAAACTATGTGACTGTGTAGGCGTGGCAGATCACGTATTGATGCACCTGTACCAGCTACTGGGGGCTGGCTAACTACAGTAGCTAACAACTGAGTTTCCATGGTGCAAAGCCTCGCCTCCAACACTGTAAATAAACTACATTTATTACATGTACCATTACCAGTAAAGGAGGTAGGGCAATAGCTAAACATAAGACACAAAAAGCAAAAGAGAGAAGAAGAGCGAGAACGAGAGATGGAAGCCATCATTAGCAGCTAAACTAAAGTAATTTACGGATCTGAAAAGCGTGTAAACTGTGGGATTAGTGAAAAAGTCACTAAAAGAAGGAGACAAGGAGAGTGCTTGAGCAGAACTGGTGTACATTTAAATGTACAGCAGGTAATTAGCTGCAGTAATGAAGAATATAGCAAAATTAACTGGGTTGATATTCAGAAATGCTACCATTAACACAACCGTCGTTTACTATTGGTTCGTTGAATTAATTGCGTAATAAACGTCTGAGCATAACCACGCCTAATCCAAACCCAATATCAGTTTATAAAAACTTAAATGATGATATTTTGAATTTGGATTGAACCTTGCATTTCCAGTGGCTTTAATTGGTAAATACAGTACTTATGTATAGCAGCAATGGAAATCGAATGTTGTTGTAGATAGAGCTGCGATGATTGGTCGATTATAACAGATTAGTTGATCGACAGAAAATTAATCGTCAACTATTTTGATAATCAATTAACTGCTTTGACACATTTTTTGAATAAAGAATAAAAATGTACCAGCTTCTTACATGTTAAAATTTACTGTTTTCTTTAATTCTCTATGATTGTAAACTGAATATCTTTGGCTTGTGGACGGTTGGTGGACTAATTGATTCATTGAGAAAATAATCTAGAGATTAATCAATAATGAAAATAATGGTTAGTTGCAGCCCTAGTTGTAGAATTGCTTAACTTCATCACATCTGGCTGCTAACGCTGTCATAGCCTTCAAGTGAATCAAGTCATACTTTGCCAAGAGTGCATCTTCAGCTTAAGACAAAATTTCCGTTTCAAATTGAAATGATTACTTCAATTACTTATTAACGATTATTCACAGTGAAGGAGTGATCGATTCCATGTCAGGATTTAGCATTACAAGTACAAATTAACAGCTAAATATAAGTGTCTGCCATAATTTAAACATAACCTGTTATGCGAAACATGAACTATACATTTTATTGCCAAAAAAGTAAGAATCAACAAACTATTGCACATTGTGATATTCTGGTTTATGTCTCATTCACATCTTTTAATGATCGAATATGAACATTCTGGGACAACACATCCTTTTGTCCTCCTTGTGACACTGTCCTTCAACCCAGATTTGACCCACTGCTGCCATTAAACCATCAAACCCATAAAAACATGGTTTGAGTTTTGAGTGACAAAAGGCTAATCCGCAAATGAATCCCATCTTCGTGTCCATAAAGAGGACATGGAAAAGCCTCGAATGCCACAAATCCACAAAGGGCTTGAGGAAGACATACTGCGCACAACAACTTCCAAATGAAAGACATGATTCATAAGCAGAGAAGAAGATCTATTTGTTTACATCTTAAATCTGCACTCAGCTCAGAGGAAATATAGGGGAAAAATCCCTGTCAATTGAGGAAGTCCTTTTATGACTGGCTATGAGTGATTAGACTTTGGTGTCAGTGATGGGTTGTTAAGTAACACACCATGAAAAGAGTCAATCTGCCTTTACTCTTTAGTGTTTAATAAGAACAAGCAAGCCAAGTCAACCTAAGGCGATTTAAAGTGTCTAACATCCAACTAATGTTGGTCTGTCATGTTGTCTGTTTGCAGGAGTCACCATAACGAGGACAGGGGGGGCAAACAACAAGAACCCTTCAAGATGGATTACAACAATGCAAATTTATAAGCACTGCTAGTGTGGCTCTAGTGTGGGAAGTACAGTCAGTGGTCTTAAAATCTCCCATCAAAACCTAAATCTCAACATAATTATCAGCATCTGGTTTAAAAAAAAATGTTTTTTTTATGATGTCAGAGCTTCTAAACGCGAAAACAAAACTTTCTGATAAATTACTTTCTTTTTACTTTTTTAAATTACTTCCCCTTTTAGGTTGCTAATTGTGCCAAACTAAATATGTTTTTTGACTGCTCTCTTCTAAAGTTGAATAGTCTCCACAACCTTGACTTGTCCATGACTACTAATTAAAAATGTCTGTTTTTCTGTCAAATCCATTAGATCACTGACTCATCTCATTTGTATCTCCACATTTCAATCAAATCATTTCTCCTCATTCACAAGTTGTGCTTAAAGGTCCAATGCACCAATTCATTACATACAACACTCAATGTTTGCCCCCATTTAAAGCAGTTATTTTTTTATGTCAGTGAAAACCACTTATAAAAAAAGGTACAATAAATAAATAAATATAAATAAAAAAGGGAACAGTTACCAACAGCTTTTTTTCCCCCATTCTATTCACCTTGGTTGTACCTGGCGAATAAACTGTTCAATATTTCAAGGTTGGCTGACTCTTTGGAAACGTATTAATTATCTCCCTGGATGGACACTAGGAGGCATTCCATCTAAAAAGGTTTTTATTAAAGAAAAAGGCAGTCCGGTCATCCTACTTGACGGTGACTGTGACTTCAAAAAATACTCCAATAGACAATCAGAAATTAGGAAAGGATAGTAGTACACTATCCCTGTGACATTTGACCTCATGATTCAATATCAGAAAACACAAGCACAATCAACTATTGCAAGACCCATAAAGGAATAAATGAAGCCAGACTAGTATGACTACCAGAAAGAAGAAAATCACTCCATATTTTCTAATCATATTGGATAAGCCTCTTTAAGTTAAATACTACGCTTCAGATGAATCAAAATTTCACCTTAACCTATTTTTAACATTTTATAAGAACTTACATTATGTACTGTGAAAACATATTCATCAACCTCATATAAAGACAGGGTAATGATATGCGTTTCAAAAGAAACACAGCTGCTTGGTGATGAATAACACCTTCATGGACCTTGAACCTCCTTAAAATAGTATATAAAATATTACCACAAGTTAACGACAGCTTTCTATTTAGTCAAAACTGGGGTTGATCTTACTAAATGAATCTTGCCACATTGTACTAGAAAAATTACATAGTGCCTCTCATGCCATCTACAAAAGTGTCTTGACCATTTCTAGCATTCATTCCCACTTAAAGATAGGACAATGAACAAGTATTCAACAATAAACTTGTCAGAGCTTGATATTTAATAACTACCGATTAACCTTTATTGGAGTCAAGGATCCTTCAATACAAAGCCTCTAACATTATAGGGCCTGAGATGTTTTTTGCTATTGAAAAGACGAATAATTAAAAATTGTAAATATAACCTCCTTAAACACAACTTAAAGAGGTGAATTAGCAGCAACACTTCATATCAGTAAGATTAATTGGGAGAGGATATGAGAACATTAGTGAGAGTATGAAATGCTTACAGTGTAATAAAAGATATTCAACTTTCCTACAGGGACACTATTTCATTTATATTTTGTTTTGCAGTAATTAACTTTCAGTTTATCAAGGGGCAGAGAGAAGAGTTGCAGAGACAATCTAAAGAAACTATATGAAGTTGGAACCAGTAAAAGGCACATTTTATTAAAGAGGCTTTTACCACAAGGACATTTTCAGTAACATTATTTTCAATCTTTATTACAAAGCATAAAGGATGAGGTCAGACATGGCAATAAGTGGAAGGATTTATTATAGCAAGTCCACTCATACATCTGAAAGGCATAGTAATTGGTAAATGGGCCCAATATTGTCCTTGTCATCTACCTTAAGTAGAGAAAAATTCTTAGAGCAATATCGCCATCTGCTGTAAAAAGAGATCAACAACCACCCCAGCTAGTGCGAGCAGGAGTCACACTGGTGCGAAAAAGCAGAAGCAACAATGATCTGTGACTTTTCTCAACACTTCAAAACTGACTAAAGTTTTATGATTAACTTTTTTGTTAGTATCCAAGACAGAGTGCTCTGAACTTTAGAACTAATATGAGGTAATAACAGTGAATTTAGAGATGCACCTTTTTGATTTGCGACCAATATTTCTTGTGAAAATTCAACTGATGTCTTAAACAAACCAGCAAGTAAAACACAGTTGTTTCAGTTCTGTTTTACCAACAATATAATGATATTTAAAATCAGTTCAGACACACTTTAACAATGTTAACTGCGAGTTCACTGAAAGCTGCGTGAGACTAAAAATATTTCCTATTTACTTAACATATTCAAGTACAGATATAACAATACAACAAGGAACACCTTTGAAAAGGAGCAAGAAAGGAACGGCTTTGATATTCAAAATATGCACTGACAACAGAGCAGACACCAGCAACCATGAGTTTCCAGGACTGACAAAAAATCACCTCTAAAATCTCCGAGCCGTCGTCGCTTTATGACATCTTGTGGCTGACATCTCATCATGCCCGTGTCAAAGGCGATTAGATATTTACAATTAACATGGTACGTAATTTGAGACACCTCCTCGAAAAAATGGATTGCATTTTCTGAGACACAGCGGACATCTGCGGACCCCCTCCTTCCCCTCTGGGACAGACCAAACGTGGCCCTTTGAAGACAGTGGCTCTGTTTACCCAATAGATTTCATTAAATTAAGCTTATGTTAGGCTTCTTTTTTTTGCTTGATCAAAGACACTTTTAAGAACCCTGCCATTCTGCTTCCCCTGACTTGAACACTCTAACAAATAGGATTTTCATTTTAATTCCTACCCCACCCCACCCTGCCCCTCCTCCATTCTGACTTATACTTTTCTTGGTCAGGCTGGCATCCCCTTTGGCTTCTGCACTGCCTGTTTGTCGTGGACCAGTACCTTTAAGACCCCGCTGTCCCTTCTATTATCGCAATGAAGCTGTCAGCCAAAACAACAAAGCTAAAGCTACACCTTTGGGATGCGCGTTTGATAAGTTTTCTTCCTGGATGAAATGGCTGGGTTACCGGGGTCGACTCGGGTCCTGTCTGGAAAGGAGCAGGAATGAGGTCTCAAGCTGGCACACCGGTGGTAGGAAGACTTCAAACCACGGGTGAATGGGAGGATGAGAGAGCATGTTAAGGGGGGAGACACCCGTGGGAGGCCAGTAGGGGGTGGGGTGGGGTAGTGAGGGAGTGGAAAGGCCTTGATATCCACGGAAAGCACAACAAAGCTGGGGCTTTTTACATTAAAAAGAAAGGAGATTGCCTTTTTTCCACTGGACGCCTTTCGAGCCGAGTGTCATGTCCTCCCTAGGCCTGCAGGAAGTGAGAGGCTGAGCTCAGCTATAGCATTTGGCACATCTGAAGCACATCTGAGGGGGCTGAAGTTCTTGCCTTCTGAACACTTGCATCAGATTTACGGGAGACCAGATATACTAGATGTTACCGTGTGAGGGGGGTGATCCTAGTTTAAATGTACACTGATCTGACTACACCACACACAGAGGTATAAAAGTGAAAATTACTCTGTCAAACTGGGGAGTCACAGTTAGAAAGAAGCCAATATTCTTCTATTCTTTATCCTCTAGGACTATCCTACTCCTACCTTCTGCTTTGCATTACAGTATTGTGGACCATGACACATAATGTTTAGAGCCCGATCATATTCTTTTACTGCACACACGGGACAACAAGGTTTAGTTTTATAAAGTGGATAGAGGACTGCTAACTGTTAGCAGGTTAAAGAGACCAATCTTTTCTCACTCACGCCCCTAAGACAGGCATAAAAATGCAAGTAATGAAAATTAGCACCAATATCCGCCACAGCAGGTGTTAACTGCTTGATGATTAAGCACGGTAAGTGTGGGGAGAAGAAAAGTTAAAGATTAATCGTCTGCCAATTAAATGCCCGTGGCGAGGAAAGCAAACTGTATTGGCACGGAGATCTCCTCTGTGATCTCAGTTTGCACATCTCTGTGGTGTACTCACAGATCACTAGCACAAGATATCTCCATTCAAATGCGTTGTTTATGCTTGTTTACATGTTTGTTCTGCACTTGGAATAGTGAGAGGTTTGGGGGGGAGGGGGATGCTGTTTTAATCCCAAATTTAATTCAATACAGATTAAAAAAAAAAAAACACTGTGGTGAATGATATTAGACATTCTGAAAATGCTTGAGATAATTGAGGAATAAGGTGACGTTTAAGCAGGTTTTAATTTAGATTGGTGGGAAGGAGCATGGTCACAAAAAAGGTTAAGATTAAAAATGTCCAATTTGTAATTTGTAAAAATTATGTTTCACTTAAATTCATCTGGACTTTCATTTCATTTTATAACAAACACAAAAGAATTTAACACTTCCAATTCTGACAACAATGTCTCTAATTAATGGTCAGTTTTGCAGTGTTTGCCATTGTTTTCTGAAATTCTTTCCTTCCTCATTCAAAGTGAAGAAAAGCTCGCACATGAGTAGAACGCTACACATTGAATTCATTTCAAGGTTTCGATAAAACTTTGCTGGTTATTTAACTCAATAGTTTATAAAAAACTAGAGGTAGCAAAATCACATCAGGACCACATTAACGACAAGGTTATTATTGCAACTATCTGAGGTCGGTGGCCTTTTGAGGGATTATAAATTAATTTAAAAGTTCTTAAATGTGCAATTCTGTATTTATTTTTAAAAAACCCATTCTGAAGTTCTGGGTTTATTTCACTTCGGTTGTGATTTGTGGAAGGACTCGTCTGCTCTCAAACTCAAGGTCGGCTGGATTTACGCTATGGGTTTATTACTGTGTTGTGAGCACTGGCACAACAAAACTGACAACAGAAAACAATAACAGGCAACAGAAAAAAAGATGTCATTAAATATACATATTTTTGCAAGAAAAAGATTTGAATACAAACTATAATTTAGAAATACTTTCGCGACTTATAAGGAATAATAAGAAAAGACACTAATATATTAATAATAATAAAAAAAGTCTCAAGTCGTTGATGTGCATTAGATAATTTCTGATTTCTATAACATTAAAGTGAAGTACATTGAGAAATATTGGTAGCCAACAATATAGACTAAAAGTAAGTGACCCAATAGACTGGACTCTTCATTAAGCTTTGATAGAGGCTAGAGATCAAGTCACGATACAGTGATTTATAAATTACTAAACAAGGCCAGATCCAGCAGCAACAACACAAACACACACAACCTGTTCTCAAAAGGCATCGCTTGCAAGTTCAAATACAAACTCTGAATTAACCTCAGTGGATACGCCACTGAGCTTCAGTGTAGGACTGTGCAAGCGTGTAGAAGTGTGTGTGTGTGTGTGTGTTTGTGTATCTGTGAGAGAGAGAAGGAAAGTTTGGTTGAGTGGGTAAAACAATAGATGTGCATATATACCATAAAGGAAATGATTGTGGCAAATTTCGAACTGTCATATGCATATCTAGTATGTTATATTACACAAATGCACAATTTGGAAATCACACCTTTTAAGAGGATTTGTTAAATGTAAATGACGTAGATTATAACTATAATGTTTCAATGAGCATTAACAAAAGATTTCACTAAATGTTTAAGTACTTACAAAGTCTTTCTCAAGCTTCTCCATCTCCTGCTTGTAGCTCTTCAGTCTGCTGTTGTACATGGCTCTGCTCTGGATGGGGATCTCCCGCACCTCCAGGTCCATCTGCTCCAGCTAAAACCCGCAGTTAATACAGTTTATTTAACAACCATTTCAAACAGGGTTCAGATTTTATTCTACTCCAAATTATAATGACAATATTAGGATACCAACCTGATGGAATGTATATTTTTAATCATAATCCTTGAACAGGCTTAAAATCTACGCGCTCGTATTCTCTAATGATGATATTTTTCTTGCAATCTAAAAATAATGTAATGCTAACACACACATAAAGCTTACTATATATATATATATATATATATATGAGAAAATAAATGCTCAAGATAGAAAGCGAGACAACTCTGAAGATTATTAAACTTTCTGAGATGAGCAACTTCTATGACATTAACTTTAATACATTCCAATGTTGATTGTAAAAAGAAAAACACATCACTCAGCTGTGATAAAAGTTATGACAGGGGAAGGCTGTTCTGTAGATAAATACACAATCAAATATGAGGGCCCCTTCATTGCAGTGACATGCATAGGCCCAACAATGTCATAGTGAATGAAGTAAAAGTACATTTGATGCATGGCTAGACAGGTCTCTCTGTGGCGGATTTGGAAGAAACTAATCAATGTGACATAAGAAGACAACTGCAACAACAATTTGTCTCTGTCAGGTGACTTTGCTCGTTTTTTTGAAACAGCAACATGAAGACTCCCACCTCAAGATAATGGCTTGAAATGTGTCATAGGGGTGTCACTTAAAAGCAGATTACTGGAAAGTAATCATGTAAGGAGGAAGCCTCCTTTCCGCCATGTGAAGTGTGTGCATCTGTGTGTATGTGTGTGTATGTGTGTGTGTGTGTGTGTGTCTGTGCGTGTCTGCATGTCATGTCACCACCAGGATAATACAGGTGCTGTTGTCTGGTGCCAGTGAAAATTGTCCCCTCCCTCTTTCCACAAATTCATTATTTAGGAAATGGGAAGAGGAGAAAATTACTGATCAAAGACATACCAACTCTCTGACTTCTTCAAGCTGTTTGTCGACATTTAGAACCAGCTGTGTCTTCTCCTCTGAAAGGGAAAAAAACAGAAACATATTGATCAGCCGACAGAGGAACAGCGCTTCATGACAACAACCTAACTCCCCCGCAACGGGGGAAGAGAGGGGGAGAGAGAAAGAAAGAGACTGGGAGAAAACAACACACGAGGACACATTTGAAGATATATTTACACATTCTCTCCACACGACGAGCCAACATTTGATGTCTCTTAGTTATTGGCGTCTGTGAGGCCTTTGTTGGTTTCTGTTGAGGAGCAGTGAGACACCTCGTGCCAACTCAAAGGGAAGGGAGGTGTCAGCTTTGCTCACTTGCCAGAAGTATGAGTCCCACTCAAAATGACTAACGCACTGTTCTGCACCTCGCCCTGTGGCTGCTCTTCCACATTACCCATTGAAACTCATTAGGACTTGCAGGAGTTCCAAAGGAGCATGTACACATGTGTGTGTGCGTCCAACCCCGTGTTAAACTACATGCTATTGTTTAAGGCAGCAATATTACTGCTTTAATTTCTATACACATTAAACCCGTCTTTGTTCTGGTATGAGCTCTTTGCCATGAAAATGAACCACATGGATGTCAAAGGTTTGTTTGGTTCTTTAACTATCAAGCATCATTAAATGTTAAAACAAGGCAAAATGTGTTTGGCTGCTTTTTTTTGGAATAGTCTAATCTGTGGATCTCTCAATTATAAAATGCCAGAAGATGGTGAAAAATATTGATCACTGTTTCCTGAAGACCAAGATGCAGCATAAAATGTCTTGTTGTGTCTGAACCAACAGTCCACAACCCAAAAATATTCAGTTCACTATTACAGAGGTCTGAAGATAGCACACAATATTCACATTTAAGAAGCTGGAGCAGGAGGATGTTGGCATTTTTTCTTTAAAAACTGTCTCAAAATGAGAAATGAATGATCAAACTAGTTGGTTAATTTTATAAATCGACTAATCGCAGCTCTTGTACAGTCACAGATTAATAATCAAGTTATTGTTAAAAGCGCTGCACACTAACGGTAAACCTAGTCAAAAGCATGTTACAGACTGTGCATGATTGGCATCTCAAACAATTCTCCTGTTGGTGCATCTGGGGATTTGGTGACGTGTGTCTATTATTAGTACATGAAGTGTGGTGACCTCACATAAATCCCTGTATACCTTTAACCACCTTCAAGCTGAGCAGAGGTCTAATTAACTAAAATAATTGAAAACACCTGAGTTAATGTGCAAAGCCTTTAAAGCCATAATGTACAGCAAATAAAAATATCAAACTTTCACTGGTTACAGACTCTCAAATGCTTTTATTTCCCCTCTGAATGATTTTCATGTAAATTGAAATGTTTGAGATTTTTGACTGTTGGCCGAACAACATGAGCAATTTTAATTTTAAGTCTTTTTTTAGACATCTATTTGAGTTTTGGTAACATGTGATTGCTTTCATCATTACTTTCATATTTTAAAAGATGATGACCCCATTAATTAAGAAAAATCTGCATATTTAAAAAATATATATGGTTACTTTCAGACTTACTACAGCTATAGAATGACATTAATTTAACAAATAATAATGGGCATGTTTTTAAAATCTTGTTCTCCCACCAAGATTGACAATACTTTAGCATCAATTGTGTCTCCATTTTATTCAGGGGTGTAACTCTTACGCTTAGAGGCTAAATCATCACATCTTTTATTATTATAAAATATTTAAATTAGTCTCATGCGCAATAAGTAAAGGAAAGCATTCCTTTCTCCTCTCAACGCTCCTTTTGCAAGAGTCTTGCAAAATGAAATGTACTATTATGTTTTATTTTACACACACCTGAAACTAAGAATCTTAGATAGTATAGGCCAAGAGGTGACTACTATTGAAGCAGAATAATACAATTTTAGCAGATAACAATGATCAATAGATAAAGGAATTGAAGAAAGCACTTAACGTCTTTAAAAGAAAACCAAACTGTAAATCATCTTTGGTATCTTTTTGAGAAGACACAATTTCCTCTCTTAAAAACACAGTCATTCAAAAAAGTCTTAACCATGATCAATTCAAATATTTCTATTCTACATGAATGTCATTTTAAATATATTCTTAACAATAACCATTTAATTGAAAATATATTTAATAAAAAAAAAATCAAGAACCATGAGCAAATATTTTCAACTCCCAAATCTGATAAATCATTAACAGCATTTTAAATAATTGAAATTCAAAGTCAACAAAACTTCAAGCTCAAATCACAAGGTAATCTGTTGTGGGACTGCACTATTGTAAAAAAGCAAAGCAAAAGGTCTTCATTTCTCGGGCACTGTGGGCCAACATTACATTTTGCCAGTTCTCAAATTCATTTTTAAAACCTGTGTCCAACCTCACCTACACAGTAAACAGCCAGAGGCAATTCACTGAAAGGTGAGATGGTGCTTTCTTTCTCAAACTCAAGCCTGAGCTGAAGGGCTGTGAAATATGTATGGATATTTACTAAGACTACAACTTGCCGACGGACGGATGAGGAGTTTTGTTTGCTGAGGTAAGGCAAATAAAGAAGAAGTAGGGCTTTTTACTTTTTCAAAAATGTTCCATAGTTGAGTTGCACTGATTGACAAGCAATCTCTTCCATGAACACTCAAAATGTGGCAAAAAATGACATTCATGTTTCATGAAACAAGGTCTAACATTTCATTGTATTTTTATTCAAATATTCCTTGAACCTTAGGTTTTCAGGAGGGAAGGTAACAAATAAATATATAAACACATATTCACTCTAGCTTGAATGAAGACAGTCAAGGACATTTTTTCGCACGCCCTGGCCATTATCAGCAATTGTGCACATGTGAAACAGAGTGATACAACAGTAATGACAAAAGCCTTTTGTCTGGAGCTATATTAATGTGTTAAATAGAGGACTGTCAAACCACAGACTAAATTCAGCCACTTCAGGAAGAAGAGCCAGGGGGACTTAAGAAAGGACACAAGAAAAAACCTTAATGAGTAGGAAGGGAATTGAAATTCAACTGTAAACTATTCTGTTGGTGGCAGAAAACATTGAACAACTACTTATAGCCTGTAATGGGTTTCCTGGCTTTGTACATATTCATATGGGCTTACTCTAACACAGTCAACAGATGGTGAGATTAAGCAATGTGGAATTACTCTGTGGAATGGGCTGCCATGAACCTTCAAAGATGCCAATTGCAAACCAGAAATATTCAGTCAGGCAAGGTTTTGTGAGAGGCAGAGTCCTTTGAAAAACCAATGAGCAAGTGTGAGCCCAGAGATAAATGTTCCAAGTTTAGGGGTTGGAAGCAGTTTTTTGTTTTTTAGTTTTTTTTTTTCCAAAACCAAAACTACAAGTTTAAACTGTGAACACTAGTAGTTGTGACTGCCTCTGTGTAATTAACTTATTTTACTGTCTTTTTCTTTGTGTATTTTGTAAGTAATTTGTCTTCTGTTTGTGTAATATTTATGCTTTGATTTTACACTGTTAAATGGTAGTTTGGGTTGTGCATTTGCAGGGCACCATTGAAAATGAGAAACTTACTCTCAATTGGTTCCCCCTGCTAAAATAAAGGATATCTATCCATCTATCTATTCTCAAACCTCTACTTCCAACTCTGAAGTATAACTAGGCCATTTCTGAACTTTTTACGGCCAATTTTGAGTGATTTTGTGAAAGATAAATACATAACATAAACAGAAAACATTGATACAAATCCTTTAGATTTGTTTTTCTATGAAAAATCATAGTGTTTAGTGCTCTCTGGTTGACAAACTAATAGTAACACTGTTTCTAAAGCCGTTTTCACTCATGAACTCCAGACAATGTCCAGAGAATCATGTTCGGACATTGTCTGGAGTTGCCCCTTCACGCATGTAGCACACAATGGGAGATTTTCCATGTCAGACACACTCTCACCTACTGGAAAAACTTAAGGTTAGTGGTGGCACCTGGGTAGCGCGTGCAGGAGGCAGGATGTGATGCAAAAAGTATGCTGCGGTTGTTAATTTTGCATTTTTGAGCTTTTCAAGAAATAAAACAGCTTTTATTTTATGAGAAATCACAGGAAGTCATCTCTCACATTAGCTCTAGCTTCACAAGCCCAGTCAAAACAGTGCAGCTTAGCTGGCCTGCTGCATTTATCCAGTTCCAGCGGTATGATAGAAACGTCAACACACCCACACACTCGCTCTGGACAGTGAGCTGCTGTATTCACACATGGGCTCAATCAGACATTACACAGACTTTGTACTAGAGAGCTGGAAGGGTAAAGTTTGTTTAATGTCCAGTCCAATGGATTCAGAGATTTGCATTCACACATACAGCTCTTCCAGGTAATGTCCTGATAACTATAGGATTGCAGTGTATGTGTGAAAGGGTCTTAAATGACTACAAACCTAGTGTAGTATTTCTATATTGCAATTTCTTTCAGTGACATACAGTTTGTCAAAGTTATGAAGTAGTAGGCTTTGCAAAAACAGTGTTTGATCTGTGTAAATAAGGACAAGTCTTCACACTGACAAGAACAAACAGGCTACTGTGCATAACTGAGTGATACTGGCACAATGACAGCTCAGTGATGATGTCTTCTTCTGACTGCTCTATAGATGTAGCAGGAAAAAACTGCTTTTCAAATTTTCAAATCAAATTGAATAATAGGAACAACATTTTGATGACACAAGGTAAGATAGGTGCATTAACATCATTGGTGCATTAACTGGGGAAAGTTACTGTGTGCAGCCTGTAGCACAGACGTATTTCAGATCACACACTGACAGATTTAAGCTTGTGCTACTTGGCTACCATTTATGCATAATTGTTATATTATATACGATCTTCTCACCCTTGTATACAAAAGGCTGTGTTTACTGTCATTACTGTTATTCAGACACAATGATTTTTACTATTCAGGACACCTGTCGTCATGTTGCAGGTTACATTTTGATTGACCATCTGTTTTATTGTCTTTCACCACTGTATACTGAAGAAATGTGATACACTTTAAAGAGTGGTGTCAGTGAGAGGTCACTGTCCAAAATAATTCATTAATTATAATTCGTCCATTCAACCATACTGATTGAGGGAGATCTAAGCCACAGATATTAATTGTTTAGTATGTAATGTGACCATATCTCTATATTCATTTGTTAGAGCTGACTGCTTCGCTATCTCTTAGTAATCTCTCAGTATTTCTAGTAAGAATCATGTGGAGTGAGACTTCAATGTTTTGGTGAGCTGAAGACAATTTTTCACCCTGGTGGACAATAAATATCTATTCTATTACTGACAGCCACTAAGAAAAATAATCCACAGTGTGAACATGCCATTTCAGAGCCTTTGCAAAGAAGCTGACATGGTGTATATCATATCATATCATATATCATATATCATATGATGTTGCTACAGACATTAAACTGGATGTATGAGTGAAAACTATGTGGAGACTACAAGTAAAGAATCCTCTATCCAAATAAATCCAACAGATTATTTGTGTGGAACTATAAATATTAACTTGATTGAACAGATACTCACATTTAAAACACCCGAATGCTCATTTGGCTGACATATAGTTTGATAATGCCATCCTATCTGTTCATCTATTTTCTATACGTACTATACGTAAATTTGACTGTTTAGGGAGTTCCGTTGGAGACTAACAACAGAAAAGAAACACAGAGAGCTGCTTTGTTGTCATGGTAATTCAAAACTTCTGTTACTCTCAGTGAATTGGGACTGTCTTAATATCTACTCTACTATACCAGTGACAGTTCATTGCCTATACATTTATTTGTATGACATCAGTATTTACCAACTCATCATTCAAGTGGCAAGCTATCTCTCCTCTTAAAATTATCTTTCACAGATTTAGTAGCTTTGAAAATCACTCATAATTCAACGAGTAGAACACATAGCTGACCGAGGGTAAGATGTGTTCACACTGGCTAAATCAGCGTCAGTCAAAAACACATTCGAGCTGTGTTTCAACATTTAGTGCTTTACCAGAGGATAATATTATAAATTGATGGTGAAATGACACAAGCCCTTTAAGCTACCGTTAGCTAGCCTTCCCGGGGCTAATAATGCATTTAACTTACCTCCACTTAGTTTGGGAATTTTTCCGATTTTGTTTGTTATTTCTGCTGTAATGGTTCCAAAGTCTTGTTCGTATGCTTCAAAGTCTGAAGACATTTTGAAGTTTAAAACAAGTGGTTTTCTGCTTGACAAGATAGCTCTGAAATAATAACAACAAGGCTCGAATGGAGTTCCTTCCTTGAGTCGCAGTGAAATGTGCTCGGCAAGGAACTAGACTTTGTTTAATTTTTCTTTTCCCGACACTGAAAATGGTTCAGCTAGTGGATAGAAAATATCAGTCACATTTTTTGCCAAACTTGAACACTTAAATTATTTTTTCAAGTTAATCGATGGTAGAGTAACAAGTTATTTGGATTAAAGGGGGCAAGAGGGGCAATACTGTCTGAGATCATCATGAGAAAGGTTCCTCTCTTTCTACACAAGAAATTGAGAGAAAAAAAAAACAAGGAAGTGAGCAGGTTGGTAATTTAAAGTGACAGTTTTTTTCTTCCTTCACAAAAACCTCGGATATACATGTACCAACAAGCATTTGTTGCATCTTTAAGATGCTTTATTAACCGTATTTATTTTCTTTTGCATTAACGCTAGTGCAGCCCGATACGTATCTTGTCAAGCTGGCTAACAGGTGAGCTAACTAGCTAGCTTATGTAGCCTCAGTGCTAAATCGTATAAATATTGTTTTATCAGAGGATGTAATCACGTATCTAGTTTAAATATTTTAGCAGTGTAGTCGCACTTTTATGTGAATACGATTGACAGTGCTTGCGCTTGCATATAATTATACTCGGTATTTTTTTTTTTCTTGATGCGAATTAGCTATAGCTTTTGTATCAGAAGCTAATTAGTTGGGTCGCTGTTAAAGAAAGGCTAAAGCTGTGAGTGACATCTTAGAAATGCTGCTTATACTGTCCACACTGATGTGTTACATGTTGATTACGTTTAATCTGCTTGCCCCCGAAGCCACTTAGCTAATTGTTTAAGTAAGTTACCAGCTATTACTCAAAGTTTATAATCTCTTGTGTTGCGAAATGACAGAAAGGTGAGGAAATATGGCCAATTTATGTGCTGAAATGATATCCACCCAATTTCTGTAAGTGAGGATACAGTAAATAGAAGCACCAGCTCTTAGTTTAATCTTAAATCTAGCTTCTGTAATGACCATAAAGTTGAATTAACAGCTCTCTTTAACAGTTTAAAGGGTTGTTGCATTAGATTGCATTAGTTTTAGCTAAGTGCACCCAATAAAGTGGCAATTGAGTGTACAAGCACTGAATTAGGTCCTGTTTTCTTTGTTTGAGTGCAGTCAGTACAGTAATTTGTCCTTTGTCATGTTTGTTTGTTTTTCTCACATTCAGTCTTACTAAATGTTCAATTTGACTTTGATTTTATTTCTTCTATGCCGTTCAGGTGTGTGTGTGAATAGGTGTGTGATTTGCTCACTCAACAAAAGCGGTCACTAGGTGGCAGTTATTGTATACAGTATATTAGGCTCACTGAAAAGGATCAGGTTCCACATTGTTTATCTTTAAAGAAACAAAAAAGCATGACAAGACTGTTTTGACACTGTCAGTATGTACACTTTTGTGTTATAACATGTATGATTGCTGATTCTGATTTTTTCAGTTTTCTGTCTCCTCTCTTAGATGGGGAATTTGAGTCTGTCACAAGGATAGCGTGCTCCCAAGACTGGCCGGAGAGGATGCTGCTCTTTGCCAAGGCAAAGAACAATGGGACACAGAGAGCCCCAGTGACTCAAGACCAGGCCAGTCGCTGGATAGTCAGAAGAAGAGAGAAAATATGTGCATCGTCTGCACCGCTGACTTTTCAAGATAGCAGTGGCATATAGTAACACATTGAAGCTTGGTCAATACATTTCAGGAACTCAACCGCCAAAATATTGATACTAACCTTGTGAGGGGAAAAATGAACTTCCTTTCAACCTTTGTGACATTTGAGAACCTCCATGAGGTTCGACGATTGTGCCACTGGGGTCCAGTCATCGCACTGTCTGTCATTGCTATATGCTCCACCATGGCAATTCTGGACTCCATTATTTGGTACTGGCCGCTAGACACTACAGGAGGCAGCATTAACTTCCTCATGCTCATCAACTGGACTGTCCTCATCCTCTACAACTACTTTAATGCGATGTTTGTTGGACCTGGATACATCCCTCTCGGCTGGAAACCAGTAAGGATCCTCAATCAGATAAAGGCTTATGACATTTGTCTTGTTTGTTGTGTGTTGTAGACATTGTAAAGAACAATATAAAAGAACAATTCCCACAGAAAAGTATAATGTAAAGGGAAACCATTTATCATATCATCATAGGAAAAATGTTACATCAGACATTTAACTATTTGTTTATCCCCAAACAGGAGACTCAACATGACGCCCAGTACCTACAGTACTGCAGAGTGTGCCAAGGATACAAGGCGCCCAGATCCCATCACTGTCGCAAGTGTAACAGGTAGCTACACTTTCCCTCATCTGTGTGAGATCGACTGTTGACCTAAAGACATAAAATGCATTCAGCTTAAGGGTTGTAAAGATAATGTTGGGAAAAAAAAACAGAAAATGCCACAGGGGCCACTCAGCTAAACTAGAGCTGGCTCAGTGCTGTGAAATGCCTGGACTGCACATAACATCCACTCATGCAGTGTGGCTTATGAAGTGCACATTGAAATTCTCCTTGGCACTGCACAAACACACAGGGCTCTGTTCAGATAAAGTATGCCTGTGATGTTAATCTATTTTAGCTTCTTATACTGTGATATAATGATTTTACACAAACACAAACAATGAGCTTTGACACTCAAATGATCTGTGTTCTTATTTTGAAATGTCACTGTATGTCCTCCCAAACAACCTGTCAATACCCCTACCACTCCTCCTCTCCTCTGCCTCCTATCCCTCAGGTGTGTGATGAAGATGGACCACCACTGCCCGTGGATCAACAACTGCTGCGGCCACCAGAACCACGCATACTTCACCAGCTTCCTGCTGTTGGCTCCTCTGGGCTGCTCACACGCCGCCATCATCTTCATCATGACCATGTACACGCAGCTTTATGAAAGGGTCAGTAGTCTTCTTACCTCGCTTTACCACCTCAAATAAGGTTGATGGCATCTTTTGCTTGTAATGGTCTAGATGGTCTACTACCACCAGAGTTTCATCTTTAAGTTTATCAGATGACACTTTTTTCTCACTGCAGATCTCATTTGGCTGGAGCACCGTGAAGATCGACATGAGTGCTGTGCGTCAATTCCAGCCCCTCATGCCTTTCAGTGTACCCGCCTTTGCTGCCACACTCTTTGCCTTAGGCTTGGCACTAGGCACCACAATTGCCGTTGGCATGCTTTTCTTCATACAGGTAAGTTGTTGGGTTGTTTTTTTTCACAAAGTGCGCATTGGGTGTCATACTTTTAAGTTGTTGGCTATAGAATCTTATATTTAAGTATTTGAGCATTAGTCTTGCAAAGCCAGACTACTGCTTTTCACAACTCTCATACCTCATTAATAAATATTTAAACTAGGTGTATGAGACGTGAAAGGCTTACCCTGATTCATTTAGATTTATGTACAAACATGTAACAAAGAAATTGTAAACAGCACAGGCATGAATGAAGATGCAGAACATAGCACAAAAGACAAATGAAAGGAGCAATGTCATGTATATGTGAGCAACTCAAATGCAGAAAATCTAAATTCACAAACTGAAATAACAGCTGTCCCAAAAAATGTGTACAGAGCATTCCCAGGCCACAAAGAGCAAAGCAAAAATTACGAGCTTTGAAAAGCAATTTGAATATCTTAAATTCCAATCAATATTCTCAGTGTATATAAAGAGTGAAGTGATAATAATGTTATATACGAAAAACTAAACGGTCTGTTCTTTTCAGATGAAAGTCATCCTTCGAAACAAGACCTCGATCGAGTCCTGGATCGAGGAAAAGGTGAGAATGACTTTCAGCCATTTTTTATAATATTTTGATGTGGTTAGTCTTATTAAACATGTTTTTACATTTAAGTGTAAATGTTCTTAGATCTAAATTTCATCATTATCATCATGTCATTTATCAGCACAGTATAAGTTAAATTAGTCTGTCATTACCATTCCATTTCTTTTCCAATAGGCCAAAGACAGAATACAGCACTACCAAACAGGGGAGGAGTTCATCTTCCCCTATGACCTCGGCAGCCGCTGGCTCAACCTCAAGCAAGTTTTCACATGGTCAGGGACGCCAAAGGGTGATGGCATCGAGTGGCCAGTCCATCCCAAGTGTCACCAGTACACCTTAACTGTAGGTTCAGCTTGTTTGAGCGTGATAAAAGTCAAATATTTTTGTCCAACAATAGTGCATGTAATTATGTTTTTCTTATTTAAACAGATTGAGCAACTGAAGCAGAAGGCTGATAAAAGAGTGAGAAGTGTAAGTACCTGCCAAAATTACGTGGTGTTGATTTATCAATAGCAGAGATACAATGTTTTTTGGGGGGGGGTTTAACTAAAGAACATTTTACTGGCATAAAATGGTGAGTAATACACATGGGGAGTATCAGCAACACTGAAGTACAATACCAGTCAAAAGTTTGGACACACTTTGACATTTACTTGACTCATCATTGCACCTCATCATTGTTGACAAAGGTGATATCCATATTGGCTCAGTGTCCAGTTCTATGGTGTTTCCCGAGTGTTTAAGCAGGAAACAATTTTGCCCCTCATATGTGATGAGTCACACACGATTTAAAACACTCCCAATAGTCCACTAATGGCTTAGGCTTCCATTTGCTGAGCTCAATCAATTTTCAGTGGATGTTTTTCAACTAACATAGTTTTAATATTGTAAGTTCTCTATCTATTTATGTTTCTGTTGGATTTTTTTTGTATCAACTTAGAATAATGATCCTTTGTAATAGTATTTTTTTTAAAAGGGATTATAATAATGTTGTTTCGTATACATGATATTTATGGGGATTAAGCAGTTATATTACCAATGAATTGTATATAAGGAAATACGTCTTTTCTGCTCAGTCACCACTCCTGAACCAAGTATGCTGCGCAGGAGAGAAGTTGTTCAGCATGTTTTAATTGTGATGACAGAGCAGTAGAATAACCAGTTATCTTCTATGCCTCGGCCAGCAGGTCCAGTATCGGGCAGTGGAGGACTATAACGGAGCTTGTTGCCCTCTCAGCAAGGGTCTCCAAACTTTTTTCAGAACCCCCTGCACCGAGGAACCCAGGATCCCCCTCAGCAAGGGAGATACCATCCTGGCCACCCGTGGCACCAAGTGAGTTGTCTTGGAGCTTGATTGGTTATGTTTCCAATTAGGGATTTGTTGGTAATCGATGACGAATGAGCTAAATTGTATTGTTTTTATGACTAAAACCTTGTAAACATTGTTTCTTTTTCTCTTTAGATGGTGGATGTATGGAGACAAAGTTTTGGTGGACGAGCAAATGAGAGGTAAAAATGAAAATGACAAGAATTACAGATGCTTTTGTGTGGTTCAAACAAATGTGTAACAGTGTCCTTTCTCTGTTCTGGCTTTTAGCGGGAGAGCGCATAAGGGGATGGTTTCCAAGGCGATGTGTGGAGAAGTGCCATTATGACACAGCTGCCAGTGATAGCACCAGCGATAAGAAAGTAAATTAATGTATTTTCAACAGGCTTTAGGTAGAGCAGGGGAGTAAAACTGAACAAAAGGTGTCTGTCCACGTTCGTAAACGCACATCCACTAAAGATGTCATGCCTGATGTTGCAGGCTCACTGTCAAGAATTTCATTCTTTGATTAAAATTTCTCACGTATTTCAATTTTTTAAGACAACATAGGTCATTAAATCTCACCAAGCACTTTGCTGTCAAACAATACTACAGTCCTCACATCATCGTTCATGAGAAGGACTGGTCCCATACGTTCAGTTCGACTCCTCTGACCAAAAGTGAAACCCAGCAGGAGTCTTAATTTTCAAGAGTGGCCACCAGGCTTTCATGTGACTTCATTGTGACTACATGACTTTTTACTTGAATCTGTTGTTTTTACTTGTGTTGATGTCCTTTTTTGCTAATTATGCAATGCCTCTGCCCAGCTAACCCCAGGGCTTCGTCATGCAACTCTTTCTACAGTACGGAGATAACATTTAATTTCTTTTTATTATTTTTGTAAAAATAAATTGTTGGCCTCAAAGTATAAATGGGAAATTAAAAAAATCTTCTGCAAGAATTGTTTGCCTATGAGTCTTTGTGGTTCAGTACACATTTATTTCACCTTTGTTTTTGTCAGTGTCACGCATATGTTCTGGACTGTTTTGACTGGATTTATACTAAAGTAATATTTGAACTTCGTAGAAAACTGCTGCCATTTATGAAAATAATGCATCTTTATCGGCAACATCACGCTGCACTAGCAGAATGTATCTAAATTTCCAACATCACAAGCTTTTCAACAGTCTCACCTTTCTGCTCACCTTATCAAATCAAACAGCCTGTCTCAACATGAAATATTTTACATCAAGGAACCAATGATTAATAGGACCTTTAAGATAGCTGCTGTTAGTGGAAAAAGAAAAGGATAATCCTTTTTAATTATGGATGAGATACAATTCTGGCACCTGTCTGACTGAACTTTTTGGATTTGCCTCTGTTCTACATTTTTTGGGGGGATGTAAGATTTTTAATTGTAACAGCGCATTTTTACTCTTTAGTATTGCTAAATTTATGTAAATAAATTATCTGAATACTTTATCCATCACTTGTCACACTCTCAACACACCTGAATGATGAAATGATGAACTTCAGAGGTGTAACTAAACAGAGGGACATGTCAGTAAAGCACATTTTGTACTGAAAAGAAGTCCAATCAGCCAGATAAGTTAAAACACTTGTGGGTGGACCATGAGTGTGCAGGATTTTTTTACTTTAATTTATGCCTCCATACTGGTGATAGCCGTGGCCAGAGGCATTGTGTTTTCAGGTTGTACGTACGTCCCACTCTCGTGAACACAATATCTCAGAAGGGATTTGGCAGACATATCCTTTTGGACTCAAAGATGAAATCTGTTTAAAGGTCAAGGTCAATGTGACCTCACACAACATGTTTTTGGCCACAACTCAAGAATTCAATTATTAATTCTAATTATGACAAAGTTTAAAACAAACATCTAAGAGTATAATATGATGAAGTGATGAAATTTTACATCCAAAAGGTCAAAGGTCACTGTGACAGCTTAATGTTCTCCAAAAACACTTTTCTGGACATTATTCAACACCATAAGTCAGGGACAGAAGGGAGGATTGTCATCATATTTCAACCTTCCTGTCCTTGACTATTGAGATATTCTGTATTGTCATGCTGCCCCATTTACACTTCAGCAGTTAAACCCTGCGTATCATAGTGAATTACGCCTTATCACAAATGACTAATTTCATACTCATCATTGTTCTCTGTATCACAAGGTTGGTTAGACTTCCTTAAAGGCAAGAAGAAATAACCTTCTCATGATATTCATCTATAAAGCCCCCAAACTACCACACATCTCTTTAAATCCAGTAACTACAGCACACGATCCAGTAACTACTTAACCTTAAATATCCCTCATGTTTGCACTGGCAGAACTGGTTTCAGGTATAATGCACCTTTTAAATGGAATGAACTGCACACTGCCCTCAAACTTGAGTCTTACATTCCTCTTTGGAGATGGAGGTGGAGATTTTAAAGCTTTATTATCTGATTTTTTTTTATGATTCTTGTAACTGTTTTTATAAATGTCTTGTTTATTGTGTTGTTTCTGTCTGTGGATTGTGTTCTTGTCTTAAGAATGTTTTTTGTTCTCGGGTCTCTCTATCTCTTGGCAAAGAGATCTTAATCTCAATGAGACTGTCTGAATAAATAAAGATTTTTTTTTTAAAAAAATGGTCAAATATTGAATTGGTGACACTAATCTTGGGTGCCCATCTTGAAACTGATATGATTGTATAGATCTGTGCTGCCAGGTTGAAGATGTGTGTGAAGTGTCCACGTTTTAGAATTTGTGGCTTCTTTGCAGCAACATTCATATCAGAAGCATCGTCTGCTGTCATGGCTACAGCTTTATGTTCTGTCAGAATCAGCTTTATAGGCCAAGCAATTGAACAGATACAAGGAAAATACATTTGATCCCTTTGTCAAATTCCTTTAAAGTCTTCAATACAAATATTATGAGTCTGGACAGCTTTGACTGGTTAGCGGAAGCATACTACTGCAAGGTGGCATTTATAGTTATTTGTATATTTTAGTACTTTATTGTTGTTTTTACTGTGTTATAATGTATCTGCCTATAGTCTATATTTATTTATTTAACTATTTTTTTCTTTGTTTTTGTTGCTATTTTTACCTTCGCTTGTTGGCCTCTACAAAGGTATCCATCTTTTTATTTTATTGTATTGCTCCTCTTGCACTATTATTTAATTTAATTTAATTTAATTTAATTTAATTTAATTTAATTTAAACGTTCAATTTTAAATTTAAATGGTTTAAATCAAATTAAATGCTTCTTTTGTATTTCATGCAACTGCAGTTAGAATCATTTATTTATTGACAGTTTTGACTGTTTCTCTCCTGCATTGAGCTATCATCTGATAAATTACCATTAAAATAAACATAAAAATATAGTTTCATGTTATGTTATGTTATGTTATGTTATGTTATGTTATGTTATGTTATGTTATGTTATGTTATGTTATGTTAGATGTCCAAGACCAAGATCAACTTGTATTCCTCTGACTGACTGAATGCAAACCTTATTAGTTGACATTTGGGACTCTGGCAATCATTGTTGTTGGCAGCTGAGATTTGTCCATATTTGTTTTTTGATTCGACCATTTCATACAGAAAAGTTGCGGTAATTTAACAAAACTGCTACTTCTCGAATATATTGCTGAGATTTCTTGAATTTTCGACCGCAAAAATCGCAACTTCCTGACTCTGGTAACCTTAACAGGCAACTACGTATCCCATGTTTCACCGCGGTTTTCTCAACCAATCGGTTTGCACGTCAACTGTCACGTGATAGTTTGCCTACTTCATGTGTGAGTGACTCCCACTTAGCTATTTGGACTGGTGTGGACTGGATAAGACAGTTCCCTATTGAAGATTATCTCTGCAGTAGATATGCGGAAAGATCTGTTACTGTATTTCTCGCTTCATCTCTTCTTCATGTCGCTTTAAATCTACTCAACACAGGTAAGTGAAGCTCAGTCTGAATTGTCAATTCAGGACGATTTACAACTGCACTTCACTTGGGCCGCACCATATGTCATTTTTATAACTAAATACATACAACTTCGTTTTTATAGGATCATAAATAACATCGTCATCGCCACTTCATATGGCTACATGTTAATTTTAATCCCGCAGGATTACTTTCAAACGGTTTTTGTCGCTGTTTCTTACTGACTATGTGATTGTTGTCCTACACACAGCTAGCTGGCTACGACTTTGAGTCCCACATACAAGTTCTTTACAGCTCTAAATGTCATGACTTTGCTTCATATTTTGCTGCAAACATCGTCAGAGCTGTTGCCCTCTTGGCCAGCAGCTTGCTAGCAAGGAGACACAGTGGCTAAACATTGAATAATTTTCAAGCTCACGACCCTTTTTATGTTGTATATTCATGCTCAAAAGCATCTGTTAATTGATTGGTCAGTTGCTGAAAAAGCGACCTATAGTATGGTCGTGTTTAGGGTCTGTCCAGTCAGGTTGTTTGTGGGCGGGACGAGGAATAATATGACAATATCACAATCAAAAACACTTGACTTGATCTTGTGACCTCATAGCTGAATTTGAGGACCTTTTTATTTAACCCCTACTCTGGAGGAGTTGCACATTTTTTGTGTCACACCGGATTCATGAATGGCAACATGTACAATGTCAAAAGAATTGCAGCTATGTTAATGATGTTTGAATGTCACAGTGTTGCATTGATGCACCTTAATGAATGAGTCACAACATCAGCACGAAGTTAAGATTATAAATAAGAGATCCAGTGTCTAAATAAAAAGGGTCTTGAAAGATACTGCAAGGAAGCTGATAATATTATCTCTACCAAAGATAGTGTTTGAGTGTGCCCTAATTTAGACAGTGTTGCTTATGATTAACTACAGTAACAACATGTAGCATATTAACAGACCTGTCAGTGAACTAAACCAGTGATGCAACGTTGGTATATGTGATTAAGCTGTGAAAGAACAGACATGACAAGAATCCTGTGTTTACTGTGCTGCTTATGTAATATTCTTAGAAAATTTGTGACAATGATAGAAGATGATTTTTTTATAATTTTTTTTTTTATATAAAAAAACAAGCAAAATAAAATATTTCCAATGTTATAATGCATATTTAGCCAAGCTCAGTTCTGTCAGAATTGATCATTTAGTTAGTAGTAACTAAGGTTTCTATTCTTCTTCTTTATGTATAGACTGGAAGCAACACAGTATTCTTTTCAGCCTTCTTTGGCACACCATGTCCCATGTCAGCTTCTTTTGATGGTGTACCCTGTTTTTTTGTTTAAAATAATCTTTTTTCCCCATCCTTTTTAAACATAGTAGTTATCAATCATCCATATTGTTTTAGTCATGGAACACAATCACAACAAGGAAATGACCACCATCAAAATATATAGTTGAAATTAGTATTGCAGTTTGGTTTTAATATCATCTACAACTATTTTTTTTATCTTTGTAGTGTCAGGAAAGATAAAGGATCTTTTTAGGAAAACATTGTTTTCATTGAGCTTAGCTGATACTCTTTTGACTCTTTCCTTCTCATTCGACTCCCTCCAGTGTTCACCCACCCCCTAACAGTGACTCCTCAGATACTGTGACAACTGCAGCGCCTTCCATCAAGCCAGGAACATGTCCATGTTCAGCACGGGCATCCTTGTGCTGACGTCTCCTCTCCACACACTCCCCCTACGCATTGCTCCGGTCCTCAGCTCAGCTGCCCAGCTTGTAGAGCGCACACTGTACGTCCACCTCCACCCTGGATTGAACCTGGGAGGTGGGAACCAGCCTCGTCCAGTTTTCATTCCACCAGTAGTGGACCTTTCTACCCTCATTACCCGCCTTTACAGCAATGCAGCTGACGTATGCGGTCACCTGGATGTTCGCGTTTTGCTGACTAATGTTCGTGCGACATGCAGCGGGACCACGATTCCAAGCTGCCCCTTTCCCTCGCCGCAAAATCTGTCTCACTCCCCGGAGGTGGTGCTAACAGACTTTCCTCTGCAGGACCCAGGTCAGTCCCATCAGGTTACACAGTGTCTGCAGAGCTACACCGGCCATTGCTACGTCTGCAGCCCCAGTCTGCCCTCAGTGCTGCTTCACCCACAGCTAATGAAGTTGCAGGAGAAAGAGGAAGGGTTGAAGGAGTCTGAAGAAAAGGCAGAACCCTTGGATACCTATAATGATGTGGTTGTAGGGGGGACATTTGACCGGCTCCACGGGGCCCATAAGACGCTGCTCAACATATCATGCCTGCTAGCTAATAGAAGGTTCCTTATTGGTGTGTGTGACCAAGCGATGCTGAAAAGTGAGTAGTTCTAAGTGAGTGGTCATTTTTCCTTTTCCTTTCCTGGATTTCTTAACTTCTTTTCTTTTTCTACTTGTTCCTCTTATTCTGTCCTTTCTTTTTATTTTCAGTATGAATCAATATTACTAACCACATATAGTGGGTTAGTTTTGGAAGTGGAAGTTTTCATATTTAATTGTGTGCACTCTTGTGCTGTTTCTGAGATTTATGTCTCACATTTATGAGGATATGTGAAAACAATAAGTGGCAGCCAGTAGCCCTGACATCCTCTCCTTTTTTCCAGAAAAAGTGCTTAAAGAGCTCATCGAGCCCTACTCTGTACGGGTCCAGAGACTTCAGGAGTTCCTGCAAGATGTCAAGCCCTCTCTGCAGGTGGAGATCGTACCTCTTGATGACCCCTATGGAGTGTCTGTGGTTGACCCCCTGTTGCAGTGCATTGTGGTTAGCGAGGAGACCAGGAGAGGAGGCGAGGCTGTCAACAAGAAACGCATTGAGAATGTAAGTTAGCAAGGAAGTCAGTTTGGAAGTTGGCTTTTGATTGTTTTATTCTAGCAGACAGGCTACAGCTGCACTCCTGTTAATCACAAATACAAGAGTTAGTATTTTTTATTAGAAAAACATAACAAAAAGTTCATGTTCAAGGTTTTCTGGGACGGATTTCTTGACCAACACATCAAGTTATATGTCCCAGATAACTTTTTAACATATGTTATGTATGTAAATGTATGTAAATATCATGTGGCCCTCATGTAGTTTTCTCTCTATGTGGTCATTTTTTTAATGTAAATTTGTATGTTTATCTTTTCACATGTCACAAGATGCAGTATCTACTGTTTCTTTCTAAACAGCACATTTTATTGCTTAACTATTCTTAACTTACTTACTTAACTTACTGCTTGGTTCTATTCCAGTCACTTAGCTTTACTTTTTGGGATTAAACTTAGTCCATTGTTCTCAAATACAAATAGAATACAATTCACATTTGACCCTCAGCAGAGGTACATGTTGACATAGATGACATAAGCCTGCATGCTCATACTCAAATTACATATTATTTTGTGTTCTTCTTCCTAAACCAGGGCCTTCCAGCTCTTGTTCTTCATGAAATCCAGTTGCTTAAGGATGCCCACCACACTGAGACAGAGGAGGAGAAGATCAGCTCCTCCAGTCTTCGCTCTCGTCTGCTGGGCACCCTCCTTACTCCGCCTAAAGTAGGTCCTGGAGCCACAGACAGTTTAAAAAATGTTTGCATTTTGATAGCTTTCATAATATACTGAGGAAATAATACTTGTGTAGTAAAGTGTTTATTTGATAGGAACTGAATATTAAACATCAGCATACAATATAAGATGTAAACATGCTAAAGTTAGAAAAAAATGCTTTTTTACATCTGTAGTCCCTAGGCAGGTAACAAATATAGAAACAGTTTAAATAACAACATGCAAATACAAATATACAAATACACAGCATAGAAGAATGAAATACATTGTACACATATGCAAATGACCAATCATAAATATAGTCAGCTACCTGTTAGGAGGATGTAATCATGTTTAATCCATTAAGGTGCACATCAGAACATCATATTTATATGATTTTTTTCTTCTGTATGTCTATAAGAAAATACCTAATACAAACTTAATGGTTTAAAAAAAAAAAAGAAATGATGACTTAACAAAGATCATCAGCATCAATCAAAGTCGAGGTCATTGGTTTTCAGATGTAAAAGAAGAATCACTGAACAGCTTCCAGTCATATAAAAGTATAGTATATTTGATTTTTAATCAATTTCTGAGGAAAATCTTTGCACTTTTTCTGTTTTCTTACAGATTTTGAGTAGGTGTGGAATATTTTTTTCATACATTTTGGAAACTTAAATGTAAACTGTTCTAAAAGGAATATATTTTCACAGGTGCAAAGTAGCAGCTTTTCTTTCAAGCATATGTCAAACTACACTGCATTTTTTTAAGTGTTAAGCAGTATAACCCCTTCTCATGAAAAGAGTTCAAATTTAAAGTTTTGTGTATTGGTAGTGAGCAGATCAGTTCACTAAGCAGGTAGATTTTAGCCAGTGCAGCAAATGAATTGTTTTGACCTGTCGTCACCTTGATGCATTGTTTCTTGAAGCTGTCTGGTTGAGGGTTGTTTTGTTAATTGCTACTCTTCAATGTGACATTGCCAAAAGAATTTCATCTTCTTTTTTTTCTTCACATCCTGTACCTTTCGTGTCTCCTGTTTCTCCTTCTAGGACACATCTCATCTCTCTCCACTTCCATATGTGATCGGTCTGACCGGAGGCAGTGGCAGTGGAAAGAGCTCCATCGCCAAGCGGCTGGAGGCATTGGGTGCAGTTCGAATTGATTGTGACAAGCTGGGCCATGAGGTGTACCAGCCTGGCACAGCAGCCTATCACAGAGTGCTGGAAGAATTTGGGTCAGGTAAGGAAACACTTGTGGTTAGAGGTGTACCATCCATCTCCTTGTGATATCTCACTCGTAATCTGTCTGGTTTTGGTGGAATACAGGATGATGATGCACCTTTGCACTTTTTTTTCAGCATTTAAACACTTCAGTGATTGACATTATGAGGGCACTGTAGTGACTAATGGTCTGTCGTGATGTCTCAGACGTCACTGATTTGATTTTGATAAAAGTTGACGAGATGACTTTATGACTTGCCAAATGACAGATTAATGCAGAGCTATAGTATAGACATCACAATTTAACATTTCCAAAAATGGCATTTGTCCTACATCATTCCTAAAACCAATCCATTTTGTCCCTGTTGTGCAAACACAAAAAGTCCCATAATTTTTTAGACTTGTGTTGCTGCTGGACATTTGAAAAATTATATCTCAAACATGATTTCTGAGACACCATCAGTCTATGAAAAGCCGTGAGCACTCCATCTGAGGTCTCACAGATCAGATTTTGATGAAATGGTAACAGTTGCAACAGGTGCATACTGACTTTATTCTGGAGTTTACACAGCCTAACTGGCACACATGTTAATCCGTCATCAAATGACATACTCTACTGTATACACGTATCATACAGCATCGTAATAATAGCTTGATTTTCATGTTGTCTTGTAAATGTCTGAAATCTCAAGCATCACAGTGCAATGATGAGTTTGTTTTTGTCACTTTTAGATATTGTAAATGAAGATAAAACCATCAACAGGCGTGCATTAGGAAGCAAAGTTTTTGGAAATAAGGTAATATGCCAAGTAGTATAATGTTTCAGCACATTAAGACACTGCAGATTATGTCAGACTACACCACAGTGTATCAGTAATTTACCAAAGATTGTGTTTTTCCTGCAGGAACGGTTAAAAACCCTAACAGATATTGTATGGCCTGAGATTGCACTTCTGGTTAAGAAGAGAATCAACCAAGCCAGAGAGGAAGGTATTGTATGGACTTCTATTTATTAATCTCAGTACAGTAGAACTGTATATTGATAAACATGTCAATCTTATTTCCCTCCTGATTCTGTGTAGAAAGCACATTTGTCTCTTTTGGAGCATTAAAATGGCTTTGAATATTTATTTATTTTGATCATGGATTTGGATTTGGGAAAACAGCATGAGGGTTAATCTTTTTAGATACATCATTTTCCTTCGCTCTTTGCAGGTAAACAGGTTTGTGTGATGGATGCAGCCGTTCTTCTGGAGGCGGGATGGACAGACATGGTCCATGAGGTCTGGGTCACCGTCATCCCAGAGGAGGAGGTAATATGTTTGTACCTGCAGGCCTTAATGGGACAAACATGAAGTCATGTTAGCTTGAGTGACTGCGAGAAGTGCTATATGAAAGCACTGAAACTGCAAGCTAGAGAGTGCAACTAAATGTTTAGTTTCCATTAAGAAGAAGTAAAACCAGTGGGGAGGCAGTTTCCCAATACATTTGTGTGTTAAGGATGTGGTGAAGGAAAAAACAGTTTCTCTATTCCACTGCATTTGTTTCTTAAACTGTTCTGCAAAAGTGAAAGCCATACATTTCCAAAATATTCTAAAGACATATGTTTAGTGTTTAGGAAAATTTAACAAAATTTTGGTGGTTTAGAGGTGTGTAGATACCACCATGCATTACTGTCTACCACGGTTTGTTTTTGGATAGTACCACTTGGGGGCAGAGTCAAAAATTTAGAATTTCGACACGCAGTGGCTTTAAAAAAAACACCAGAAGCACCATTAAACTAACTCCTCCTCTTGTTTCTCCTCCCCTCTCAGGCGGTGTTAAGGATAACAGAGCGAGATGGTGTGACCACCGAAGACGCCCTGCGGCGGCTGCAGAGCCAGTGGTCCAATGGCAAACAGGTAGCGCACGCCAATGTAGTGCTCAGCACACTGTGGGAGCCAGAGGTCACTCGGAAACAGGTGAGACATATATCACCCCATCAGTATGACGTCTACACACGTGCGTTACATTAGTGTAATGTTTTGTTGTCTTTTCCATTAAAGGTACTGAGAGCTTGGAATCTTCTTCAGAAGAGAATCCAACAGAGACAAGAGGGACAGTAGGAAGTGGATCACATCAATTCAGCTGCGACCACTACATACAGAACAAGCATATGTCAGTCCAGCCGCATGTGCGACTGATCCGCATAAAGAAAACTCTGCCTTAGAAAGAAGTGAGAATGGTCTCTGTGCCATTGCAGCAAAACACCCAACAAGCTCCCTCACCTCTTTGACCAAGACTCAGTGCCTGATTGAATTTCCACAGGTTTTTAAATTCTGGTTTTATTCTACAAAGCTTAGTTGAAAGATGGATTGGTGATGAAAAGTAATTTCATAAATGATCCCTAACAACAATATCACTGTGCAGTTGTTGGGGATTAATAAAGTGCTATCCTAAGAATGGTAGATCTGTTTTTATCCAAAGATGTTCTCATGAATGGCATGCCTTTAAAGGAAATGCCCAACATTCACAAATTGTAGATAATTCCAAAATACCAGCGAAGATCTGCTAATTCTAATCATTTAGGAACCTTGTCAACAGATGACACTTTATAAGTTCTGTCCTCTCTCTGTGTCTTCTAAGTATAATAATATGAATGTAGCTTAGACAAACAATTAATAGTAAGGGAAAGGTGAGTTACCATATTGAAAGACTGTATGATTGCCACTGTTGAGTCATAGATCTAAGTTATGTGTTTATCTTTGTGGTTTCTGGGTTCTGAGAATATTTTTCACAAAGTCACCATCATTATCGAAAGGTTATAAAACACAAGGAATTATAAATAACCAGACAAGGTACACTAAATTGTAGAAATGCGTGCAATAAATCAGTACACTGATTGAAAACAACGGACAGACATATTGAATTAAAAGCAGCAGGGTCAAAGTCTCATACTGTAGTAAGTCAGTGGCCAGTGGGCAAAGTAGATGGTTCTTTAAATAATATTTTTATATGTTAAATTTACGTATAAGTGAAAATGATTAAAATACAATCCAAGAAAATGCAATGGTCAGATCAGCCCTCTCTTCAAATGTTCAGGTCTCTGACAGTACCTGGAAAAACCAAGAGTGGGAGCTAAAGTCATTATGATGTGTTAAGCTTATGGTCAATCGTAATTGATGTTTACATAAGAAGAATTAAATATTGCTCCTTACTTTTAGCCATACCTTTAATACCGAAAGGCTTGTCCAATGAAGTGTTATTTGGTCTTACAGTTTGTGATAGATTTCAAGTGTCTTTCATTTCTCAGTGGAATACTATAATAAACTGGCAAAATGTTAAAATGAAATGTTTTCAACCTTCTGCTTTTTTTGCTCCCATTTATTGAAGGCTTTGAATTCAAGGACTGAATGTGTTCTTATACATTTGTTATTAGATACCTGTATGTTCTTTTGTAAATGATACATAATAGTGTATAACTTTGGAAAGTTATTTTAAAATCTGAAACAAAGTTCTGTAAAATTCAGCCTTTAATTTTCTGCTTTAAAAACATTTACATTGAACAATATTTAAATGTGCAAAATGTACAAATTTTTACATGGCAGTCTTGTGAGCAATGCTGCAGTGCACAATGAGTAGCAAAATACGACCTTTTAACAAAACCTTGTGCATTAGTTGAACGTGTTAACCACACATTAAAGTATACAGACTCAGTAAATGTACCAACTGGTGATTTGTAAAACTTCAGAGGGGTCTCTGCCCATTAACATATGTAACACCGCAACACACCATTTTTGCCTTGAAATTATGTTTAAGAGTGTGGCAGTGAATAACTGTCCGTCATCCAGGTTTCAAACCATTTCAATCAGTCTACATCTGAAAAGTCCTAGTCCAAATGAAGGAAATCCCAAATTGTTGAGGTGGTTTTAATCTCAGTCATATCTGCACTTTCAGTTTGGCAGAGCACATCGCTTCTCCCAGCTTGTTGCTGGCCTTGCACACATAAACCCCAGAATCACAAAGCTTTAAATCAGCCAGATCCAGAGAGCAGAGTCCATCATCGAGGTACTTTGTGGTCACTCTGGATGACTCAGACACCGGCTTCTCATTCTGAAGCCACTTCACCTCTGGCTTTGGGTAACCTAGAGTTGAAACAACAGGACATTGCTTCAGAGTTTAAAGTCAAAGTAGGAATATTACATAAGTAGATGTACCAATTTCTTATGTCTCAATAGTTTGTATCAACAATAGTCTGCTCTATCAAGATCAGTGTTCAACATTCACTAAGCCCATTGTGTTCTTTTATTATAAAAGAAAGTTGGCTGTAACTGTTTCAGTTATATTTGATACAGTTTTGTTTCTGTATCAATAAAATGGTGTTGCTCCAAGTTGTTTTAGATAAAACTAATCTGTATTACATTAGAGAAATTATACCTTTTTTGCTCAATAAAAAAAAATGTAACACCCACAGACCGACTCCAAGCCATAAAACATACTCAAATAGACTTTGTGAGGTCAAAATGTTCCAACTTGGATCAAAACATTGTGTATTGGAGTAAAGTTTGTGGCTTCAAGGGTTATTTTTTCCATTGATGCTGCTTTTTAAATAGCCTTCATCACAAGTTTCCTCTGAAGCTCAAAATTTTGATCTGACGTTGAGAGTTGGTCTCATTAAATGTACACTAAATTAATGCATAAAAGCCAGCCATTTAGGAGTCAATCTACTACAATAATCTATTTAATGAAGTTCATCACACAGTTCTGTCACTCTACCATTGACAAGGCATGTTAGATGAGCTGTTGCTCCTTTGGGAAGGGTGGTGTCCTTCAGGGGCTTCTGGAAGCGAGGTTCACTCTGAAGCTGCTTATCCAGCGACTGGATGGCCTCTTCTGCCTCTTGGCTCCAGCTTGGCTCTGGATGAGAAGGAGGATGATGATGGTGAATAAAAGCAAAACAAGGCTTTACTGATCACAAAAGGGTAAACTTGAAGTGACAATCTGAAACTGTGAGTCATCTGCCATATGGATGTAGCTCTAGGACGTAGGCCATTGCATGTGTGTGTGTGTGTGTGTGTGTGTGTGTGTGTGTCTTTATCTGTCTTACCCTCTGAGGAGCTGCCAGGAGAGTCTGGCCTGTTGGAGAGGTTAGCCATCCGCTGTAGGGCCAAGACAGCCTTGCCAGTTTTCTGCAAGTTTAAAAGGACAAATAGCACTGGATGACAAATTACACACATAACCAAGCTTCAGGTCTACAAAGGACAATGCATTTAAAAAGGTCATCATAACGAAGTACCGGTTATAAATTATACATGCATTAAATGCTTGGCTGACAGCATTGTAGTCATTTTTCTGTGCCGTTACCTTCCACTTCCGCTTGGCCAGAAAGCGTCTCATCTTCTCCTTATTGAGGGACTTGGTGGGCCTGCGGCTCAGAGGGGTAAAAGAGGCCATCCAGGGGTGGGCAAGGGCCCCATCACATGACAGCCTGCATCTAGAGCACAAGCGACAAAGGCTGTCACATGCTGCCAGCAGTCTCTTGAGATATTCAAAAGATTACTAAATGATTTGATACCATGCTAATTTTCTGCAAATTGTAGGAAATGCCGCAAGGAATGTGTTGCTCAGATTGTGACATTATCAACTTTTATCATCCATCGTCTACAAAAAGAAACAAACCAACCTCCGGTCTTTCTTTAGTAGAGAGCTGATAAAGTCCTTTGCTTGATCAGAGATGTCTTCAAAACTCTCCGGGTCAAACTCGAAGCGAGCAGCAGTCACAAGAGCCAAAGTCTCAGCATCACTGTTTCCCTGGAAGGGGGATTCTCCACTCAGCCTGGGACACAAAACAATCATAAACATGAGCAAAGTTTCTGGACAGGCTGCATATATTTTGTGTCTGTACCCACTAACAAAAGAAACACTGTTCTTTTGAACATTGATTTGGTGTTAAATAAATTATTCTAAAAAGGTCATTATTTCCTTGACTTTTGGTTCAGACTCTTCACAATATAAGCCATACTAAGGTTATTAGGGACAGAACAGTAGTAATACCAGGACAGCACCAGCAGATGGTGCTAAATCTGCATTTGTAGAGTCATTAGGGTAGAGTTGATTAGATTTTTTTTTTTTTTAATTTTACTTAAACGTGAAATCATTCACACAATCCAAATCTGTAGTGTATTCTTGTTACTTTCAGCCATTTTCAAATGACTTTGGCATGTCTGAGATATTGAGACTAAGGATACATTAAGAACAAATTGAGAATATTTGTCAGGTTTGAATGCATGTTTTTTCTTTGCCCCACATTTTATTAAGAAACTGAAATGCTTTCTAGGATTAGGCTATTATATCCGATTTCAAAAGCCATTCCCAGATGCATTTTTTTCCTATCACAGTATGTCACTGTGGCTTTTTCAAACCATTACAGCTCCTGTTTGACTTACAAAATGAAGCAGATGACTCCAATACTCCACATGTCCGTCTCCAGGCCCACAGGCTCATAGCTGATCACCTCCGGAGCCACGAACTCCGGCGTGCCATGCATCACCATCAGAGGTTTACCCTCCTCTGAATAACGAGACAACACACTCAGATATTCAACATGTCACTGTAAATGTTTGTATTAGCCTACTCTCAGAGGGCTTTAGTCATCTCTAAATAGACCACCCAGTCTGGAGCTTTCAGCATTTGGTGTCTCACCAAATTTTCTGCCTGAATTGACTTCACATGCTTTGCTGCATTTATTGAGTTGAGGTAGTAGTGAGGTGGTTGTCGGTTTAAGGAGTAGTGATTATGTAAAGGAACATTGTTGATGTCTAGGAACCTAGAATGGACACTCCTTGATGTTATCTTTGGTTATTTTTGGTATGTTTTAAAATAGTCATTCTCTGAAGACCTTCCATCTTCTCCTAATGTGCTTACAATGTACTGTAAGTGATGGGGGACACTATCCACAGTCCTTGTTTTGAGCAAAAAATAATTTTCCTGTTTCCTGTTCAGCTGCAGTGTAAAAAGAAAAAAAAATGGGAATTTGGCATTAAAAAAAAGTAACTTTGAAAGATACTTGAGGCTTGATTTTACTCATTTGGATGGCTGTAGCCTCATTTAAGCTTCAAATAAACTTTGAATACATTTATGTTCGGAGGGAGGACAGTGGATTTTGTTCTGAAATGCGCTTTAATTTCGACTTTTTGTTTCTTTTACTAACCATTTGTCTTAATTTAAACTCGAAATCATTGAGAGCAAAGCCCTCATTTACAATGACGTCGAGCAAGAAAGAGGACAATCAATAAAACAACATAAAAATACAATTAGTCATTAGTTCTAGTGTAATGTGGTTCAGTGGACCAAACTAGCAAAGAATTAATGTAAAAAGGCATCTTTCCAATAAGGACCTTGTAAATAAAGAAACATGTGCAAATCTTGCCTCTCAGAGAGAGAGAGAGAGAGAGAGAGAGAGAGAGAGGACCATCCAACTTTTTTGCACAGGATGCAGTGATGAATGTTATAAGCATCACCAGTAATGAACCTGAGTGCAGAACGGTAAACAACATCAAGAGGTTTTAAAGTCACTGCCAAAGCGTGCCTGTACAAGATGTCACCATAGTCTAAAACTGATAAATATAGTACAGACATTAGAAAAAGCTGAATATTTTATTCACTGTTTCTAATAAGCAAATGCAAAACTTATACAACTAAGGTAAAAAAAGAAGTCTATTATATTCAAGAGAGTTGTCTTTTTTTTAGGAATTTTGCTTCATACAGTATTCCCTATTATGAAGATATTAGATCATATATGAGTAAAAGTTGATTTAGTCAAACACATTTCTGCAAACTCACCTAGTTTATTGGCCAAGCCAAAGTCGATGATCTTGATCCGTGTACCGGTGGTGTCCACACAGACGATGTTCTCTGGCTTGAGGTCCAGGTGGACAATGTTCTGCTTGTGAACGTACTGCATGCCCTCCAGGATCTGCTGCATGTATCGGGCACTGGTTGGCTCTGTGTGCTCAAAGTTGTCATCCACGATGCGTTCAAAGAGCTCCCCACCGGCAATACTGGACAGACGCATACACCATTCATTCATCCATGCTTTAAAAAAAAAATCCTACTGTAGCTCTGGTACTTCCTTTGTCAAGCAGTATTCATCCACGCACTTAATAATGGGACTGATGTGAAATCAGGGCTTTCCTACACTACTTGCTTTGCAGTAAGTGGCAGATATATTTATTGGTTTAGAGCTTTTTCTAGCAAAAATGCCAAACTTTCACTATCAAATGTGACTATTGGATGTTTTTGTTTGTCATATGTGAAAAACTGACTGTTTGGGGGTTTTGGACTGTCATCAAATAAAATGACACTTTTGACATTTCATAGACAAAGATTAAATCGACAAAATAATCTGCATCTACTTTTTGGTTGGATTACTATTTTGGTTGTTTGCGTTTGTGTCCTGAATAGCTGCAGAAACTCTCCATCACTAATAATCCTCAGATCAAATTCCCTTTTTGACTTCACAATTACTTACTACTCCATGACCATGACCATCTCCGAACGTGTGTCATAGGCAGCCAGACACTGGACCACTTTTGGATGGTGGAGACAGTTCATCAGTTCAATCTCCCTGCGGGCTTCCGACTTCTCTTTGGAGGTCCGGGCTCGGTAGAACTTCCCTGCACACTCATGGCCCGTCTCTCTGTGGGACAGCCGGAACACCTGGCCAAACTTCCCACTGGGAATTTAAAGCACAAATCAGTAAGAGGCGTAATGTCTGTGTGCAATCCCTCTGGTAAGTCATAAAAATATGATTTGGCCTCTTCTGTGATGCATGTAGGAAGGAAAATATTTTTAGAATTGAAATATGCAGAATCCATGCTTACACTCCCAGCTTCTCATGTACATTGTAGTGGTCCTTGACCTTATGTTTGGTGTCAATGGTCACTGTGACGTACTTCTCAGGTACATCTTCCTTCTTTTCTTCTCCTGACACCAAAAAATACAGGTGACAAATAAGCACATCCCTCCTGACAGGTAACAGAAAGGTAAAATCTAAAAAATTAATTCCCATTTTCAAACATTCTATAAATCCAACATTTCACTAACCTTTAGTCTCCATCTTGACACAGTCAGACTCCTGGCTTGGTTCACTGACTCCTGTGGTGTTGTAGGCTCGGACACGGAAGCGGTACTTCCCCTGAGGCTCTAGGCCTGAGCGGACGTGGTAAGATGTGCTCTTACAGCGGTGTATTACTTCAGTCCAGCTCCCTTGCTTGTCAGGACCATCTGGCCTGACCTCAACAATGTAACCCAACACAGCTGTGCCTCCGTCGTAGCTGGGACCTGTCCAGGACAGGACTAGGGACTTAGTGGACAGCTGGGACACAACAGGTTGGGATGCAGGCGGGTCAGGCCGGTCTGAAGAGAAATTCAAGAATCAGAACTTTTATTCATATATACCAAGACACAAGACAGTCATCATTTGAATTATTTTGGAGTGTTTTTCTGGGGTAGTCAATATTTTAACATATAGGCATGGACTTGAATCTATCTAAAGCATGATCCTAGCCTGATGCATTTGACTTCTTGTCTTTTGTCACTTTTTTTTTTGTCAAATCAACATTGATAGGCCATTCACTTGTCCAATATCTCACAACAAATACTAGTGTTCTATGATCTCAAATCATTCAAAAATACTAAATATCTGGATACAGAATTGTAGACAAAAGTCGAGTCTCACCTATGACACTGAGGGAGACTGTATGTTGGGCAGAGCCTTCTCGGGTTTTCACTATGATAGTGTAGGAGCCTTTATCATCTGGACAGGCCTGAGAGATCTCCACACTGCTCTGTTTGTCGCTGCTCTTGATAGATATCCTCGGCCCTCCTACTACAACCTGGGTTTGAAGAAATGTGGAAATATGCACAAAGACATAAGTCTTCACTGGAACAATTCACAAATAAATGGATCAAACATTATTAACACCCGCTGGGACTCTGATGATGATGATGATGATGACTACCTTGTCTCTGTTGTAAATCCAGCAGCAAGCCACAGGGACAGAGCTGCACCTGAACTCACAGTGTAGCCGGGCCTGCTTTCCCACTCGAACCTCCACCTGTTCTGGTGGATCTAGAAACTCCACAGGAGGTCCTGGAAAAAATGTGCTTGAATTTTAATCAATAAAACATGACAAAAACACACAAACTTTTACTTCATTCAGTAAGTGTCCTCTACTCACCTTTTCTAGTGGAGACTTTTGTTTGGAGGTCAGAATCTCTGATACCTGTGGGGACTGGAGAAGTAGGTGGATTTACAGGCGTGCTCTACAATAGGTAGATTAAATAGGTATCCAACCAATCACATATAAGCAGTCATGTTTGGTTGTAGTGGCAAACAATGCACCCAAAAGACAGCCAATGAATTGCATTTCAGAATGGAGCAAGTTAGTTAGTGGATACCATTTTTAGTTTAAGTTTTATGAGTAGACTGCAACAGATCAAACTAAAAGAATGATATTAATTTGTCACTATACATGTTTATTTGTTTGTTTTGGTGTCCCTTCTTTATATTATTTACTATTGATTTGCGCAATTTCCATACAAGGTTTTTTTTAAGTATTAGTCATAAGAAGAAAAGAAGAAAGGAAGGAGAGTTTATGGGTGTGTAACAATGCAAATATTTTTTATGGGAAGCTCAATAAAAGTTTGGTTAATCTACCTTTGTTTCTTGCTCTTTGTTGACTTTCCTCTTTAGAAGCTGAGGACAATTCAGTGGTTTTTTTGGGTGACGCAGCCTTCGGTGTGACCTCACTGAGCTGCTCATGGTTGGTTATTCTTGGGATTTTCTTTGTAGCTGTTTCAATGCAAACAACAGAGTGAAACAGATTTACTGTACACAGATCAGTTCAATACAGTTCATTTAAGGGCAAGTTATACTGTACTTGATATTTCAGAGAATTTTCTAACATGACACATGACTCCTGCTTTACCTGTGATGTGTAACTCAGCACTGCTTGACTGTTTGCCAGCAGTATTCTCAGCTGTGCAGGTATACGTCCCGGCATCTCCAGGTGAACAGTGAGTCAGAGACAGACTAGCAACACCATTTTTGAAGGAAGTCTTACTTGAATGCACTCTCTCACCTAAAGATAACAATAGACAAACACAAAATTCTGATTCAATTCCTGTTAAATGTTGACTATCTGTGGCAGTGTATAGTAATTGATCACTTACCATTGTGTAGCCAGGAAACCCTGAGAGGCTGACGTCCTGTGATAACACCTTGAAGAGTAGCATCACTTCCTTCGCAGAATGTACGGTCCTTGAGTGTTTCTTTGAAATGAGGCGCTTCCAGGACCTGGATAGGTGTCTGCCTGGCATCTTAACAGAGAGGAGAGGTTAAAGGCAATGAGTTTTCACAGAAATGATCAAACACTATTGTTTCCTCCACCGCTGACCGGTCAGGATGTGCCTCATCTACAACAAATATTGTTGTGGATGAGGCTCCAGGGTCTTTCCACCATGGACATAATGCATTTGTATGAATTTCAAATACACTGTGTGATAGTTGAAAATGATCAAATGATGCATGTAATTCATCTGTTTTCAGCTCCATGCAGAGCAACATTTCAAGTTTGTTATCTGTATTTTAGCGTAAGTGCAAGTGTGATAAATGTGACATCATGTTTTCATGCATTTTCCCACCATGTGTTTTGTATATGTGTATTTTAGTGTTGGAATGTCCGGCAGGGTGGGCAATGGGAGGTCACCAGTGGATGGTGGATTGCCATCAGTGTGTGCATGTTGTGGAGACATAAATCTGTTTACACAGTCACACTGTGGGGACTTGTCTTCCTGAGCTGGTAATGAAGGCCTTTGAGCACATCATCCTTGCCTGTTTAAAATCCTACACTGATGGATACCCACCAGTTTGCTTGCTGAGCCAACAGGTTTGTTGAAGATGCTGTTAACCTAGCCCTTCACCCTACACCCAACAGCTACACCCACATCCTATTCAGTGACTTCAGCTCGGCCTTCAATACAATAAACCCAGACAATGTCTTCAATAAACATGCTGGACATGAATATCGCAACCCTGTCACTGATTCTGGAGCTTTCTGTGGAAAAGGAAACAGAGGCTTAAGATGAATAGCCTTTCATCTCGACCTCTGACCCTCTGCATAGGCGCCCCCCAGGGTTGTGCCCTTTCACCCTGACTGTTCTCCCTTTACACAAACCGCGTCACTTCCCACCACAGCTCTGTCTCCATTCTTAAATATGCAGACAACAAAACCATAATTGGACTCATGAATGACATGACCGATAACCGACCCATTCGTGTCACTCTGAGGAAAAAATAACCATCACTGACTCGGTCAAATTTCTGGGCAAGCACATCAGCAACATACTCAAATGGAACATCAATACAGACTACATTACCAAAAAAGTCCAGCAAAGACTGTTTTCCCAAAAACAGCTCAAACATTTCAAAGTAAAACAAAACCTCCTACTACTTCTACGCAGCCATCACTGATAGCATATTTGCCTCATCCATAACAGGCTGGTATGCCAGCACTGACAGTCAGACACGCCAAAAAAAAACTGCAGCGCATAGTCAATAAATCATCCAAGATTATTGACACTTCCCTCCCATCAGTTGAATCACAAACACACAACCAAAGGAGGACCAAAAAAAATAATCTCTGACCCCTTTCTCACCACCTCTTTCAGCTGATGCTCTGTAAGAAGCTACAGGTCCTACGCACCAGATCATCCTGTTTTAAAAACATTTTTTCCCCACTGCTGTAAGAGCTCTGAACTCTTCTTGATTGATTGATTGATTGATTCTGTGGAAAAAAGCAAATCCCTGCTCAATTTTCAGGTGACAGTTAAGGTTAGGTGTGTGTGTGTATGAAACCATCAGAATGTCCACAGACAACTCTGTCTGCTACACTAGCACAGTTACCACAAAAAAAGCACATTTTGTAATAGCCTTGTCAGAAATAAGCCTGCACCTTTAGTAATATTTTGACAAGTAAACAAGCCTCTGGGGACCTAAGCTCTTCAAACATATGCAGGCTAACAGATTCCAGTATTCCTGGTTTTCCTGATACGCTGTTGCAATACTCTCATGCAAGTTAAAAAAGCTCAAATTAAGGCTGCAGTGGGCTGAGGCTTGAGATGGGGTGTGTGTGGTAAATGTTGTGAATATTTTCCAGTTATATTGCAATAAAAAACAGTCCAGTTAATCAACAAAAAATACTCTCACATTAAAAAGTTTGTCTTTAAGTCAACTTTTCATCGTTTTTTCTGGCCTTTACCTTTTGCAGATGAGACTCCCAGTTTGTTGTTTCTCATCACTGTCCTGTCAGTGGTATCCAGTCCGTTCTCTTTCTGCTTCCCCACACATAAAGGTCTGGCTTGAGGCTTGAGGGCCAGTTGGAAAGTGGACACAAAGGTCTTTGGCTTCCTACCATCCTTGTCCATCCTTGTGTTGAAATGATAGCCAGACAACAACAGCTGAGTTTGAAAGAGTCACTCATCAGTTAGGCCTTCTCTTCGTGTCTTGGTTGTGGTCTGTTTTAGTCAGTGTTTCAAAATAATGTGAAGCTCCTGTGTTGCATACTTGCCCTGTCTCTATTCACACATACTCTGAGATGCTAGCAGGAGGAGCCTGGAGCCTCTGAAATCACTACCCACTCTCAGCCCCACAGTACACAGGAAACAGCAGGTTTTATCATAAGGCCAATTAACAACACACATGTCCAGCCCCCACTGTCCCTCTGCACTGAGATCAGAGGGACATACGCAGAAACACATGTGATAGAAAACAAAGGAGATAGGGAAAGAGAATAGGAAATGTGTGGGAGAGACAAAACATTCAACTTGACAAGAGACAGAGTGCAACAAGGTAGTGAAAAGAGAAACAGAAACAAAAGAAGTATAAAAAGTGCAATTTTTTTTTACCTGGTGGCACCCTTCAGAAAGACTGCTCCTCTTCTCAGAGCATAATTAAAGATTCCCACCATCAGCTTCCTTTTGGCATGGTATTCCCTGTTAACACCTACCCCCTGTAAACACTTAGCAGACTGTAGGTTGAGACATACTGCCAGAGTCACTGCAGGAATCAAGAAGAGCCAGTAGGACAGCTTTCTGTGCTTATTTACTCTGGCGATGTGCGACAAACAACAAGGAGAATAGTAACCGAAGTGACTCTTTAAAACTGTGAATTTCCACGGGTTGAGTTTCTTTAAACGAAAGCAGAGAGGTGGGATCATGTGACCAGGACCAGTAAGTTGCGCATGTAAATGAGACGCCTTTAACTCTATTGATATGGGAATGCTATTGCTGCTGGCTGGGTGTGTCTCCAAGGTGTGCTCCCCCTTACCTTTTGTTGAATGATTGTTACAGCTACATGCATACTGGCTTTCTCTTACCCATATTCAAAGTCCATGAAGCTAGTTGATAGGGCCTTCAGAGTCACTATTCAGAAAAGCAAGTTTCACTAAAGGTCTGTAATAGTCTCATTGACCTAAACTGTATTTTGATTACAGTATGTGAATACAAGATATTGTCTTTGTTGTTGCTTTTTTTAAAAATTAATTATATGTAACATTTTTCACATTTCATAATTCTTCATTAATACTTCTGTTACTATAGCAATATTATATTGTATGCATGTATTAGCTATAGTCAGTGTGCCATTCAGTGCAATATGAACAACAATTATTGGTCTAGATACAATCCATAATGATATGTTATGCATATTGATTATTATGTATGGCTTTTGTATTAACTACAAATGACTGCATATACAGTTTAACATGGAAATATGGAATAACTTGTTTATCTGTGACTGTTACATTACAAAGAAAAATACCAGATTGCTCTTGTGCAACACATACAGCATTACACTAATAACAACAATGGTTGCATAATAATTTCCCGTCAAACAAATGACTTAATATGTTGTGGGCTTAAATGGAAACGTTTCCTTCAGTAGTGGTCGCAGCAAGAATGTAAGGAAGCAGTTACATGGACTGGAATGTGTAAGTAGTACCATATGGCGGGAGGCACATTATTTACTTAGGACTACAAACATGACCCCCGGCGATAAAAGCATGCTGATTGATGGAGCAGGATCCAACGAAATCTTAACTGTTTATTGATGGACAGACTCATTTTATGTACTTCTAAACTCTCCGGGATGAAGAAGAGGCACAAATGTAGCTTCACACATGCACACCTGCAAATATACAAACATTTACAGTGGTGAACTTTCTTCCCAGTTAAACAATTTACACAGACATAGTACAAGAAATATATTCAAGATTGTCATTTTAAGAGTGCTTTGAGGCATTTTTTGCTTTTTTTTATTAATTTTTTTTTTTACATTTGCAGTGATTAATGATTCATTAGTTTTGAAATGTAACAGGATAGTTAAAAAAAAAAACACCACAACAAATGACCCCATGAAAAATCTGGACTTGAGTACTGGTGCTATCAGCTTTGGCACGTAATTTTGAAAGACCCATATAAGGTAAAAAAAAAAAAAAAAAAAAGTATACCACCATATTTAGTTTACCCTACATGCTTTTTCCACTATAGAATTATTCTGCAAAGAGCCTCCATCTTAATATACCATACAGTGAAAGCACCCCATTGCCCCACCTTTTTCCTAGACAATTATTGTTATCAGACGGAAATCATACAAAGTTTTGGCCAAGTCTTGGAATTCAAAACAGGAAAAGCAAAAAGTGGGAAGGACAATGTTCTCTTTCTGTGAGTCTTCCAAGTATGGTAATCATTTTACTTCCTGTTCCCATGAAATCCTTCAAAGACATGCAGGCTCTGTGTTAATCGTTTTGCATCCTGTTCCCACAAAGTCCTTCAAACACATACAGACTCCATCACTCCATCACTAATGGTGCCCCACATGCTACTGGAAATGGCATCTGACTGGTTTATAATGGTTTGAGAGCATTTGTGAAGGCATAAAAAAGTCAAATGGGGCCCTCCTGTGGTAGTACACCTCACTCTACAGAAAAAAAAATCTGTCAGCCAGCATTTTTGGCCATTAAGAAAGGTCACCAAAGTCCACCAGTTAAATACCACCAAAGTCCTAAATTAGATTTTGTGAGTCTGAAAATAGATTACATTGTTAAGACTGTGAGAACTGATGACTCAACCTCCAAAATATTATTCTTTTATCTGTTCAGTCTGAATTTCTGTGCAGGCAAATAAGAACAAATAGATAAGGCTTCATGCACAGAGAGTCACACACACTCACAAGTGCACATAAATGACTTGTCCAATGACAGATGAACTAGTCTTCTTCCACAATCCCCTGTATGTCTTTCTAACAATTACAGCCTTTGGGGTAAGACCTCAACCCACAACTGAGTGTGTTTCCCTCATATACATTCAGAAGAAAACTAAAAGGCCTACTGTGATTCAGTGGTTAATGAGGACAGAACAAAGAACAGAGTTTCTGATGTTATGTCTGAAATTAGAAAGCAGCATGGTCCTTCACAGCCTGATGCACCCTGGCTTGAGCTCTGAGAAAGCAGAGAAGGGGAGAAGACAACCACTGAGGGGATGGACTCAGAGAGAGAGACATAAATGGAAAGATACGAAGAACAGAGGACAGACGCTCTGGCAGTGTGTCACAAGCATCCTCACGGCCACTCACGCCAAGGTTACTGGGATGATGATATTGTAACGCAGCCAGAGGCCTTCGCTCCTTTAACAGCCTGTGGAGTCGGATCAGGTTTCCTGCAGCTGCTCCAGCTCCATATGTTGGTGGAGAAGCTCTGGGGAAGAGCTGCGTGCTCGAAAGGATGGAAGAAGCCCTGAAGCAAGTTCCAGTAGTCATACTGTTCCAAGCATCCAAACACTGAACTTTGATGGAGAAGTAGAGCATAAATAAGCTATATTACTATATTACTATATTTTTTATTATGCTTTTCCTTATTTTCAGTCATATATATAATGTTACAATATAAGCTGTTCATGTTAAAAGTGGCTGACGTGTCAATTAATGAAGTAAACAAATGTAGAAGTATGTCCGTGTGTTCAAAAAGCTCAGGCTTCAGACTGAACACTCAGTTTCCAACGTTTTTTTTTTTTCTACTTTCAGCCTGACCCGACGTCGGCTTGTGACAGATTTTTTTATATGGTCATCTGCTCCACACACAACGTGCCACTTCATTGCTGCATTCCATGAACATTGTGGCATTTTTCACTTTTGGGGGGTAGTCATGTCAAGCCATTACTCAAGTCAAGCTAGCATGCTGTGAGTGTTTTTTCATTGCATAGCACAGCAAAGGAAAATAAATTGTTGTGCTGGTTATCAGCAGCTCTTCATAATATGTTTCTGCTTGTACTATTACTCCCTGCATTATTTCTAATATGGTTAACAAAGAGCTCCAAATATGTCCATATCTTGTTGTAGTGACTGTTATATAGTGCTGCGAGACAGAGGCTGAACTGAAGGGCTGCATAAAGTTTTTTTGAACTCCGAATCATGTAAAGCCACTCCAGTGGAGTCCTGGAAATGAGAAGAATATGTCCTCTTTAAGAATGACTTTGCTATTTTCCTGATTGTTTATCAAATAGTTTATGGAGGCAAGATGAGTGATTAGCTGTTAGAGTTTGACAAGCTCACAAAATATAATAATTTGGATTGGAATTTACTCAGATAACTGGCATAGATTAAATTACAATTTTTTAAAAAAAAAAACCCTTTTATTTTGAAAGGACTCTTTAGGATTCTCGAAGATACTGTATATATAAAGTCAGAAACATTATAGTATTTTCAAAGCAAGCTCATCCATTCGGCCAATTTTCACATCATATTTTCATGGTGCTCGACTACCCACTATTTAGATTAACATATTTTACAGTACCATTTGCACTTCAGCGATGCTACTATTCAAATAGTCAATTTAAATTTTATCTTGGTACCTGTCATTTTCATAAGGTCATGTGACACAGTGCCTCTGAGTTATGTTTAGGTGTTCAGTCTGAGTCTCCTACACTGAGTGTGGAAAGCCTGCATCACCCTGTCTGTTCTTTTATATAAACTCTTCTTAAAAGAATTGGATTTCCTGCATCAAGTCCTCACCATGTGCAAGTGTTGCAGCATCAAATGCTGGTTCATTTTTTTCAACACAGTGTTCTTGGTAAGTAAGAATGGTGTGCATGCATTTTATTATTATCAATAGTAGTTGTAATGGTGTTAGTATTGTTGCTGTTATTATTATCATGAATACATTTATTATATCAAGTTTCTTTAAAAAGGACAAAACCAAATAAATTCCTCATCATTTTTCGATTTTTGACTAAACTGTATTTGTTTTGGATTCATATAAGAAAAGTGAAAATTGTACAAAGAAACAATCATGATAAAATGGCCCATCTTAATACAGCAAATTATTGGGCAAAATCTGCATCACTCTCAGGGGAATGTATGGTTGTCTAATAACTGCTTTGAAGAAGTCTACTATAACTGCAATCCTTCATTTGTCTGATATTATTACGTTATGCATGGAAATGCAAAAAAGACGCAGGGGAGTGAAAGTAATCTGTAGCATCATTTGAAAGAGAATTCATTTGTCCTTCCAACCGTATCAAACGCATTCATATTAGATGGTCTCAGGGGTCTCGGTAGATGGGCTGAGCATGAGGGAATAGTAACAAATATGGAAGATAATCAGCGTGACTCATGTCGGGATGAACCAGCAGGGGGTCCAGCACACAGGAGCCCAGCATGCTAGTGGGGCCTTCAATGTGCAAGTACGAAAGTTCTGATTAATATTTAGTGTGGGTAGAACAGCAGGAATAGTTTGGTTTTAAGTGGTAATTTAAAGAAAATGTCCTCAACTTCCCTTTTTGTTAAAATGGAAAATGAGAATGAGAAAAATAAGACAACAATTCAAGCTCTCAAGTTAGTATAGCTCTCTATACAAGTTTAACACACATAGAAATTTCATATATTTTGAATAAAAAATTTTGGTAGATAGTGAGGCAATAAAATACACATTACGCAATGTTACAAGTTGGGTCCCTTGAGACTAAACACTCAGGGGCCCATAAAGGTCTTAATCTATTTATGGTCACTGTATGTTCAGTAGAACATCAAGCAAATTTCTCTGTTCCCATCTTGAAGATCAAACAAACACTGAAAAACTTAAGTGTGTGCCCATGGACAACACAATATTATATACAGTAAGGTAAAAAATATAATAAAAATAAAATAAAAATGAAATACGTAGCAAGATTAAAACAAGATAATATACATATATGAAAGTGTAAAATGTTTAAACTACAGCAGATAAGAAGGGTGGCAGCCATATTAGGCTCCAGTGCAAGTTACCTAAGCAATGCATTCATATCTACTTTATGGTTTTTCAGGCATCTGGAGTTGCCCTCATCGGTATTGGAGCACTGCAATACTACACATACTCAGAGATGGGCACATTTGCTGGACGCAATCTGTCTAAAATTGCTATAGTCCTCATTGCAGTGGGTGCCACCATAGCCCTCATCTCCTTCATGGGCCATATTGGGGCATGCACTAATAACTATTCTATGGTGGCTTGTGTAAGTATCATAATGGGTTTAAGATTCTGTCCTCATATATTTTATTAAGTATGTCTTTGTGGGACAATGTACGGAGGATGTTGGATGTCAATATTTTGATTCTGCGGTTTTTACACAGTGTGGATATGGTAACAGTCAGGAGACATGTTTCAACAGATTATTAAACCCAGTTTTCCTCGTTCTTCTCTGGTGCAAGATATAATCAAATCTGACTTTAATATCACATGTGGGAAAATTGTTGTAAGCAGTACTAATAGGGTCATGACTCATGACTGAACTCTACTCACTCTGTTTCTCTATGAACAAGTTCATCACTATCTTGTTGGTGATCATCATTGTGGAGATACTCACAGGGGCTGCCTTTTACATATTTCGCAGCAGGGTGAGACACTTGATTTCTGAGATTGAGATCAAAACATTTGTAATGCTTCTCAATGTATACAACAGCAGGTGGCTTGCTGATCATAAAAAAATATATTATTTTCTCTGTAGGTTGCCCTCATACAGATGAATAGTGGTATCAACATCAAAGCACGAGGGGAGATTTATGAATACAAACCGGAGAGCAGACATGCAATCAATGGGATTCAGGAAAAGGTGACATGCAGAACTTTATGTTTTGTATTTGAAGGAAGCATTTCATAGACTGGAGAGATTGTTTTGTCCATGATGGTCTACAGGTCCGGATTAAACCACTGGAGGGCTCAGTCAAGAATTTGTACCATGAAAGCACAGTATCACTGAAATAATAAAGTCCAGGGCTTTAAGATAAAGAAGTAGTCAAATAAAGTAGTAAAGAAGAAAAGAAAAGAACCTCAGAATCCATGAAATGTTATTTTTATAGCATAGCTTCTGTACAAGTTTGTGCAACTCAAAGTGCTTTACAGACGACTGGCAAGCCAATAATAACACAGAAGAAATGTAAACAGTAAAATAATTTGAGAATACTGCACACGAGAAAAAAAAGATGAAAACCAATAAAATAAGAATGAGATCAAACCAATAAAAGACAAATTTCTTTTTATTCAGAAGACCTTGAGAAATAAAGGCCAAGATGATAGTAAAACTATGACATGGCATACACTATAAAAAAGAAAATATTCTCCAGGTCATTAAAGTTAATTGTTTAAATTAAATTGTAGAGGAATATTTCTTTCAGGGATTTTGTTTTTTTAAACTTTGATAAATTAATCATTTGGATCTGTAAATTAAGAGTACAAGGCTGTCCCTCAAAAGCACAGCTGAAGAATCTCTAATTATTGTAGTGTACCACGAGTAGACAGATCCACTTAAAGTAGATGCAGCGTTATTGCTTGTGTGTCATCTTCATGTTTTGGAAACCTTTTTACAGTTCAAATGCTGTGGTGCAGACACCTCCAGTGACTGGTCCCGAAGTGTAGGTTGGACAAACCACAGTGCTTTGCCAGATTCCTGCTGCACAGTGAAGAGTGCAGAGTGTGGAAAAGACAAGTCAAAAGTACACAAAGAGGTCTGCTGGGAGATATTATTTCAAATTCACAGCCATTTAATTCTCCTCTCCTTTCTGTTAACACATGCTACAGTATTTTTATGATTGTGTGTTCCCTCTTAGGGTTGTATCCGTGCTATAAAGGTCTTTTTGTTGAGGAACCTAGTGATGGTCGGCGCTATCTGCATTGTTCTTGGAGTCACTGAGGTAAATCATTGTCACTTGGTTTCCTACATCCTTCAGCATCATGGAACTTTTTTTATTGCATGTGAGAACGTCAGTTAAAATGTAAATCCAAGACATTTGCTATATGTCATCCCCCTCTCTCCTGTATTTTTAATGAACCAGTGAACAGAAATGCCAAATCATCGTCTTTAAAGTAAATGAAGATCGCATTTGTTCCTTTGCATGATTTAGTCATGTATTTAAATTTATTTAAAAGATATGTATATGCTGTTCGCAACATTTTACATGACCATGTTTTAATGTATGTTGTTTATAAGGAATGGTAAAGCACTGGTAGACATTTGAAATGTAGAGGATGGCATGAATGATAATAAAGCCTATCTCGTCTGCTTTGCCCCAGGTAGTGAAAGCTAGAATTAATTAGAATTTACTGAGAGAGAAATTAACCTTTTTAGCTGTTTTTGAGTTTATTTGCTGCCAGTAACATATAACCTTTTACCTGTTACAGGTTTTTGGATTATCTATTGGGTTGTGCTTGTGTATGCACATTAAACAAAAAAGCTATGAAAACCTCAGCTGATGCATCTTCGTGTCCAAGAACAGATGTCTTCACACATCTCTAAAAGGGTTTTTATGTTTTTGCTTAAATTGATCTAATTGATTTTCATTTCCAATGCTTCATTATATCCAAACTGCCTTTTCTTCTCACATGTGACAAAGATTCAAATGTAGTGGATAAGAATATTATATATGTGAGCACTATGTATGCCAATGTGTGAGAAAACATCTAACAAGCACCTTATTGCGACTTGTATCTTGGCCAGTTGTGACTGTATTTTTACAACAATATGATAATCTATGACATTGATAATACTTGTTTTGATAGTTACACATTTGAATGTCATGCTTACTATGCTAATGTGCTCAATAAATGTGTGACACAGTCTGATTATGTGATTGTGGTCATTCTGCAGTCAAGCATCTTGGCCCTTTGACTGTTTGAGAGGCAACTCCATATAATAAATGACATAAAGAAACATCATGTAATATGACATTATTATTATTATTATTACTAGTACTACTACTACTACTACTACTACCACTAGTACTACTATTACTACTACTACTGTTGCTGCTACTACTACTACTGTGTTTTAGATAATGTTGTTATTGTTATTAAATCTAAAAAAAAATGAATTAAAAAAAGCTTTCGGTTCGTGAAGGGCTCTGTACAGACTGCATTTCCCAGAAATCCTCTACAGGAAGTGAATCCGCCCCCTAAATTGTTCCGGCTCGCCGCAACACGTAAAGTAGCATGTGTGCGCCAGCAGCACAGACAACTGACTGAAAAATACAAGTTTGTCAGCAACAGTGAGAGTCAAATCAAAGGTAAAGTTTTATTGCAATATTATTCATGATATAATACCTACTTCATAATTTAGGATGCTAGCTAACAAGCTGTATGTCGGTTTAACCAGTTAACGTTGAGTATTGAGTTTAGTCGTGACAAAGTAAGCTACCTGGCTGAATATTGTGGTGATCAAGCAAAAGTAGAAAATATAGAGCCTTATTTGCTTAAATATTGGGAAATAAACGAATAACAAAGTATTTAGCGTGATTAATGGATATTTGAAGTGTTAGCTAATCATTATTTGGAGAAATATTTACGTTTTGGTCTCTCTTCTCTGCCTTTTTCCAAGCAGCATGTCAGAGGCGTTAATCCTGCGAATAAAGGAGCTGGAGGGAGAGCTGGAGAAACTCAAGTCCCAGCTGAAGGAGACAAGTGGAGCTGGAGATGACATGGAGGTGAAGTCCTGTCCATCTCCTAATGAGAACTCAAACTGCAACAGCACCAGCAGTAAAAAGGGGAGGAAAGCTGGCAAGGAGCGCCCTTTTGATTTCTCTGCACACCCTCGGCGCCATGTAGCTCTGCGTCTAGCCTACCTGGGATGGGCCTACCAGGGGTTTGCAGTTCAGGAGAACACCGATAACACTGTGGAGGCCAGACTCTTCGAAGCTCTGCTGAAGACACGGCTGATCCAGGACCGGCAGAGCTCCAACTACCACCGGTGTGGTCGTACGGATAAAGGAGTCAGTGCCTTTTCTCAAGTGAGTTCTCTGTGATGTGTTGTTCTTGTGTTCAAGAGGATGCTCCACAACAAAGACTGATACACACTCACCTTCATCACAATGGCTTGGATGGTTAATGTCTTACATGAACACTGGAGCTTCAACGATTAAGCAATTAGCTAACCACTATTTTAATAATCGATTAATCACTCTATGACAGTAAACTCATTCTTTGGGTTGTGGACAAAACATGACATTTGAAGGAGTCATCTTGGGCTCTGGGAAACAGCGATGGACATTTTTCACCATTTTCTGACATTTTATTGACTAACTATCGAGAAAATAATGTATAATGCCCTAATGAACACTTAATTGATCATACAATAGTTGAGTAAACTTCTCTTCCCCCCCCCCCAGGTGATAACCATTGATCTGCGCTCCACACAGTTTTGTGGAGGTTTGGGTGTCACGCTCCCTGAAAATGTTGATGTTTGTGCCAAGACAAAAGCTGCAGCATCTGAGCTTCCATATGTGAAGATGCTGAACCGAGTCCTGCCCCAGGACATCAGGATCTTGGACTGGGCCCCAGTAGCAGAGGGTTTCAGCGCACGCTTTGATTGTCAGTCCCGCACGTACCGGTACTACTTCCCCCGAGGCTCCTTAGATGTGGCGCTGATGGCGGACGCCGCAAAAAGGTGGGTGAAGACACAAAATCATAAACACTGATGTGACTTTTTAAAGTCACAGTTCTCATTTGAAGCTCTCTTGACCTCCGACAGATATGAGGGAACACATGACTTTCGTAACCTGTGCAAAATGGACGTGGGCAACGGAGTCCTGCAGTTTGAGAGGACCATCCTGTCAGCAACAGTCAAGCCCGTACAGCCTGAGCACATTTCCAGCACAGACCAGTACCACCTCTTCATCTTTGAGATCAAAGGACTGGCCTTCCTCTACCACCAGGTGTCAAAAATAAAACAAAAATATGAGGGCTTTTCTTCCAAAATAGCCAAATACTGATAATTCAAGACAAAAAGGAAGTTTATTTATTTGAATGCAGTGTTTGAATGTAGAGGAGATTGATTTTAAATTTGTGCAATTAAGAAACAGTTTGTAATAGCATCTTGTTGTGTTATGCTGCAGGTGCGCTGCATGATGGCAGTACTTCTTCTGATTGGGCAGAAGCTGGAAGCCCCAGAGATAATTAATCAGCTACTAGATGTTCAGAATAACCCCAGGAAGCCCCAATACAGGTGAGATCACTGCTGTGTTGTTATGCATTGTTTTTGAGTTGTTGTTTTTTTTTTATACTACAACTAGAAGCTGTCAAAGTCAGTAGAAATACATCACTTAAAATACATTACTTGTGTCTAGCATGGCAGTAGATTACCCGCTGGTGCTGTACGACTGCAACTTTGAAGGTGTGAGCTGGAAACAGGAGACTGAAGAGGTGAACCACGCCATGTCTGCACTGCAGCAACACTGGACCCAGAGTGCAGTCAAGACCCACGTCCTCCACGGGATGATCCGAGGTTTAGAGGCTGTCGGTGAGATGAATTTAGACGACTGACACACTTTGATGTTTTGTGGACCTCTGTGGGTCTAAAAATTCAAATGTACCATCATACCCCTGCTACCCATTACTTGTATGTTTCCAGTCTTATGCATCCATTATTTTTCTTACACCTGAACAATGGCGCTGATTTGTTTCAGTAACTTCACTTTACATGCGTGTATATAAATTGTTTCACTCCTTTCCGTCCACAGGTGGAGTGTCCTCTAACCACTGCTGGCTAATAGAAGGCAGCAGGCAGAGAAACTACCGGCCTTTGTTGGAGCGTCCATGTTGTGAGAGCCTGGAGTCCCGGATAGACCATTTTGTTAAAAGAGGCAGACTGGAGCGGGAGGAAGGAGAGAACGGAGGCGAAATGGTCCACAGAGGAAAAAGGTCCAAACATTCCCACAATTCCTCCAGTCTGCCTGTTGTGTCAACGGTGTCATCTTCAACCAAAAGTACTGATGAGAAAGCAGAAGATTAATATTTTCCCACAGAAAAACGGACTTGTCGATGTATATTCTGTAGCGTTTTTGTTCTTTTGAAAACATTGTATTTACGCGTTTGTTTCACATTTCAATTCATACATTTATTTTAGGAAACAAAACGCTGGAATTTTTTATTTCATAAGAATTTGCACGAACTTTTTCATTTAAAAAAAAAAAAGTGTTTTTCTGTGAAATAAACACGTTTCGGAACAACTGTGAGGCTGAGTTTGGTTTACGACTAGACGGAACTAACGTCAAACTAGTAAGGGAGTCGCGACGTCGGAAGATTTTCGAGGTGGCGCTCGTCAAGCTAAGAAGCTAGGTCGTTAGCATTCACTTGAGTGCATTTCAGAGTTGTAGACAGCAATATCTAGTAATAGGAGTGTCCCCAACCCTTTCATCTGTGTGTGTATAGCTGAAAGGACGAAGTGAAAATGGCGGCGCTTCGTTTGCTTGTATATTTGTGGTCGTTTTGACCCGATCAACACTCGTGCTAACGTTAGCTTGTTAGCAGTCCTGGTTGTTTACTACATTTTTTTCAGCCTCACCACTGCACGGACTTCCTCTGTACATTCATCCGATTTAAGGAGTCTCTGACACTTACAAGGTAACGTAAAATTGCATAACATGAGTATTTTGATAGCAGTATCTTTAAAAAAGCAGTCTGTCATCCTCTTCACCTTTAACCCTGTTGACGCGTTATTAAGCTGCTAAGTGTCGTCAGGGTTTATTTTGGCTTTTGGTCATGCAGAAGCCAACTTTCCAACACTTTAAATCAGTTTGGCACACAGTTACACATAAGCTGTGTGTAGCTCAGTATTTCCACAGCAGGGGGCGTGATGTCAAACCTCATGACAGCCTCGAAAAGGCTGGAAAACATTTCAACTACGGATAAAAAGCACCAATTATTCAAACTACAGTTGAATGGTAATTATATTGGCACTATTGTGTATGTATATCTACATAATCTGTGTTCATATCTCCAAGTATTTTCAGATATAGATGCATTTAAAGCTTTATATTTGTCTTATTTGACCTTTGATAGTGTTGATATGTACAAAATAGAACCAGCTTTAGTCAATCTACATGTCATGTTTTGTGTCATCACCATGACAGTTTTCATGTGCTTGACATTGACTCACTAAGTGACCTTTATGATCAGTTATTACTGCTGGCTGTGAGGTCTTTTTTTATCTATCTGTCAATTTATGTGGCTATCAAGCAGTTTTATTACAATACAAAAACAGCTTGGATACATCTCGTCTTATTTATTTATTTATTTTTATGTCTTCCAAGATGTTCCTGGTGGGGCTGACTGGCGGTATTGCCTCAGGGAAAAGCTCAGTGTCTTCAATGCTGCGGGAGCTTGGCTGCCCCATTATTGATGCTGATGTTGTGGCCAGGAAAGGTGGGTGAATATCCCTCTGCTACAAACCATACAGATTTACACAATGAATAGAAATATGGTTGAAATATAACTCCAAAACTAAACTATGATGTTGGAAGTGGGATTCACCTACATATATGTCTCACAGGATTGACTAAACTTTGATTGATGTAATAATGACTTTAAGTATTATCATTGCTATAATTAAATATTGAAATGGACATGAGGAGGTTTGGCCTGTAGGAAGTTTATTAAGACAGACCCTTGGAGAGAGAGAGTGTGAGTCATGAAGGCTGTCTCCGCTGACTGCAGGGATGAAGTTTTAGTTATGTGGCGAAGATAAAAAGGTCACAGGAGTGGGTGAAGAGTGTGCAGCTGCATACAGGAGAAAATATAAGACATGAGGCTAGTTATATAATTTCACTCAGGTGTTTGAGGAATCTGTAAGAATTGCTGTTCTTTTTTTTTTTGCTGTTACTGTTTTTGTCTTTTCTGTCACTATATCTATATAATGTCCTACAGCATTGCAATAGCAAACACAAATATATGAATAATATACATTTAGTTTGAAATTGTGTCTGTTTAATTAGTATCCAATGGTTTCCTGTTTCTTTAAAACAGTCGTGGAGCCGCACACTCCTGCCTATTCCCGCATCGTCTACCACTTTGGACCCGAGATCCTGCTTGAGAACGGGGAGATTGACAGACAGAAACTCGGCCAGCTCATCTTCACCAACGAAGAGAAGAGGAAGCTGCTGAACTCCATCACCCACCCGGAGATCCATAAAGCAATGCTGAAAGAGATCTTGTTCTACTTTCTCAGAGGTGCGGAAGGAATCACGCTTGGCTTGACTTAGCAGTTAACTTTAAGCTGTGTAAAGTGGGAAAATGAACTGAAAGTGAGTCAGTGCTCTTTTGCAGTGTATCTATGGGTTTTAGTTTAGAGACTTTTTCTCACAAAGCCTTCTGAATTGATCATTTCATACCATAACTTTAAAAGAAAAAAAAAAAAAACAGTCCTGACTCCCACTTTCTGTGGATTCATTCTTTAGCAACCCAAGAATGTGCCTAAAAATAAACTTCTCATACACCACTTGTTTTATGTTTCTTAAAAAGTAATTAACTTAATTGGGTTACCAGTTGTTAAGAGTGTAAATGTGTTGACACTAATTGAATCTGTTACACAATGCCCCCTCCCTCTTCCGTCTCCTCAGGGTACCGCTATGTTGTGCTTGATGTCCCTCTTCTCTTTGAAACCAGACGGCTCACTCAGTTTTTGAACCACACCGTCGTAGTTTACTGGTGAGACTACACGACTACTTTCCTCCACATCACTTTAGAGATTTAGTTTCAGACTTTTAGTTTGCAGGTTTCATATTTTTAAACCATGAAATATTTGGAGGTTTGTTTTTGACAGAAACTAGCCATTAAGCCCATAGTTTTGTGAGTTATTGGATACCTCTTTCCAGTTCTCTCTGAGCCTTATTAGCATGAGTCACTGCCTTCGGATTTTTTTAACAGGCTACTCTGGCTTCACCATAAATAACCTCCATTGTCTGTTCCTTTTCAGTGACCCTGCCACTCAGCTATTACGCCTGATGCAGAGGGATGGCCTGACCCAGGAGCAGGCCGAGCAGCGCGTGGCTGCACAGATGCCGCTCAATGAAAAGCGCGGCTTGGCCAATCATGTTATCGAGAACTCTGGCAGCCGGGAGGACACCCACCGCCAGGTCCTGCGGTTGCACACAAAGCTGGAGGACTCCATGGACTTCCTCTTAGTGAGGGTCATTGCTATTGCTACCACTGCTGGGCTGGGTGGGATACTGCTGTACGCAGCCAAGATGCTTTTGTCCTAACAGAGGACAGACGAGGGAGAGAAGGGAATGGTCCAGGATGTGGTCAAAACTGAGGGCATGAATAGAAAGAGGCGAAGCCAGGTCGGAGGTACCGATGCAATTTACTGTGAGATTAGTTTCACAGCACCCACCACTACAGCTCAGTGGTGTGAGGTGCTCTGTCGGTTAACACAGACTTACATTATTGACATCACTTGCACTGACAAATGTGGTTTAGTGTGAAGGGTTTCTAGGTGCAATTTCTGTTGGTTTTACTCTGAGACACAAAATATGAAGGTTATACCTTTGAGCCTCAGTTGCAGTACAAGCCCCCCCATCCTTGCTCAATTATAAGAGTAATGCTCTCAACAGTGGTTGCAGAATGGAGCATAAAAACTGGCAAAATCTGTATTTTGATGCATCAGTCAACAAACAGATAAAACCGATAACTGTAGGACGAGATTTTATTTAGCTACAGCTTATGAAGTTATCCAAAAAGAGAGTTTGGGGTGATTGTATAGATTGTAAATAGAAACACCAGACATCAGAAAGAGTAAATTAACAACTAAAATGTTATACATTCTTAACAACTATAGTTGTCCAGAGGTATCTGTGGTTTCTTTATTTATCATTTATTTGGCACCAACTCTCACTTCAAATTGTAGGATACCCTGTAACATCCAAAAATCTAACCATTACCCCTCATGAGAAAAAACAACTACTAAAAAGTCAAAAGTACTGAATGATCTGATCCCTATGGATTATGTTAAGATTGTATGTGAATGACCTGTATAATGAAGATGTATGACAGAATTTATTTGACAATCCATTTTTGATGGGAACAGTGTGAATTTACATGAATTAACAAGACTTTATATTTATCACTGTATTTTCTTACACTTGAAGCTGTCCTCTGTAAATACCAAGTCTGTGAAGTTTTTTTTTCTGTGCTCACTCACTTGTAACTAAAATATAAGATTTGTAAGATTAGCTGCTTAATTTAGATATAAATGAGCAAACACTACTGTTTTAAAGTAACAAAATGTCAGATGGTGTCAATTCTTTGTCACAACAACTTTGTTCCACTTTTGGTATTATGGAGATATTAGTGAAGAAACACAGGTTCAGGGTTACTCCATCTATTTAGTATTACACCTACATGAAGTTATTCACAAAAAAAGAACTTTGACTAGTATGTGTCAAACTTAAAAAGCCCTGGATCCTACAAACCCCACAATGCAACTCAATAAGTACCTTAAAGTGTTATGCCACTGATGGCTGTGTGCTGGCTCCAACTGGCTCCCATTCAAAAAAAAAAAAAAAAAAAAAAACCCATCAACTTCTCTATAGAAATACCAAGTAAATATTTTTCTTCAAGTCATTATGGGCTCATTCGCTAAACTCCCAACCCTCTTATAAGTGTGCTGGTTGTCATTTTGCAGATTATTCCTCCGTTAATAGGATTTGAAGATGTTTAGTAGGCTAGGAGGTCTACCGTGTAGGCGTTAATTGACTGTTGCTCACCTGCAACTTTGGTCCAATGTAGCAGGGTGTGTTTCCAGAGCTTCAAAGGCAACACCCTGCACTCCTTATTTGAAAGGTTTTGCCTCCAAACGAAAAAAAGATGGCGTCGACTCTGGGCTTCAACCGGCTCCGATGCAGACCAACGGGTGACGTCACACCTCGCTGCATCCATCTTTATATACAGTCTGTGCTTTCCTCAGACCTTCCTTGCCTGTTGAATGTAATTTAAACCCTCTAGTTTATAGCCTAGGCTCGCTGGTAAAAAAAAAAAAATTAAAAAAAATTGAAGTCTTGAGCCCAATCTGACATAACCCTGATGACATCACTGTGACATCATCAGGGTTATTTTCTCCAGCTTACCAAAACTCCTTTCAGAGCCACAGAAGACGTACAGCTGTTTTTCCATGTTGAGTAGAATTCCTATAAATAAACCGATCCTCATATGTGAAAGTGCCTCCATAATTATGAGAACACATCATATTGGCAAATTGAAAAACTTGCAATCAATTATTCTTTGCCACAGACATTGGAATAGCTGATATAATTAGAGTTATATACAAGAATGTGTTAGGGGCAGGTCTTCAGGACAAAGATAATAATGAACTTGTATTAATGGTCAACTGCGATGTCCTTGCTCTTTCCACATAAGAGCGTAGGCATGAAAATTGAGGCCCACGGGCAGGCATGGTGACATCATCCTGGCAATGAGGTCCCACTCGCCTGTGTGGCTCACTTGGCTCCTTCTAAAGCCCCTACTGGTCTGCTCTTTGTTTTTATCAAGCCACGGCGAATTAATGCAAAGTGACTCTTGCTGCGGTGGTGGGGGGTGAAGGGGGGGGGGGGTGAACCACGACTGCACAGCCACACATTTGGGTATATGCTGTATATATAATCACAGCCACAAACACAATTTAATGTTTTACATATCTTCATTCAATACACACAATTGCCCTTATAATACATACCATCACACTGTAACAGCCAGAGCCATCATGAACAGTCTATTCTTAGATTGTTCCTGTAAACTTGCCGCCGCTGTGATACAGGGGGGTAACATGCTTTACTGGGCAGCCAGCTGTTCAGCGGAGATTTTCAAAGTGTGTCTTTTCTCAATCTCTTTCTCAGACACAGACAGAGGCCAGATGCAGAGCGTGGAAGGAAGACTATATCTGTACCAGCAAGTGTGAATGCCCGAGGCAGAGAAGGGTGGCAAAGTCTCAGTCTGAATATAAATTGGGTTTAATTCTGAATGTGTCAAGCTAAAAGGTGAAAGTCTTAAGTTGCCTTGTTACACTTTGTAAAAGTGCATGGATTCAGGCGCAACCTGCTGCTTTATTGTGTGTTGTGGATCCTCACCGGGAGCAGAGCAAATCATTTTCTGATGGCAGGGGGTAAAGACTTCTATAATCTCACCATCATGTTCAGAGAGTTGGCCTACGGCACCACAGCGTGTCGACATTTTGGAATCTCCTGTCTGAGTGGTTTTTCATCATTCCCCCCGCCCACTGCTGTCAGGGAAGGTAAAACAGCTTGAGCAAAGGCAAACAAAATAAATTGTTTTGCTCTAAACTCTGGATAATTGACAGTCTAAACAAATTTCCAATAACTATTGCATTAGTCAATGTTGTTTTTGCGTCTGAATTGTTTACTTAAGGGGCAATTTTTTGTCATCACTAAAATGAAAATACGTGCCATCCTAGAGGGTTATAAGCTTTCAGTATTCATCATGGGTTGTTTGAAATAATTTAGTTATGCAATTTTGGTGAATTATCAATGAATACAAGACATTCACAGTTATTGTTTTCTTTATAGACACATTTTAGCATATTTATGTATCTGAGTGTGGAGGAGGGTGATTATAGTGTGCATGTAAGAGCAACAATGAGATACTAAAGCTGGTTCCAATCATAATGTTAAACCCTCTAGACACTTATGGTTCACTCACACAGGTGTTTTCACTTATTTGATTAATTGGACCATGTCCAATTAATCAAATTTCATGTAATTCCCAACATAGCTCCACCCAAGCAAAGGTCTAATTAGCCAGAGAAAGTGAAAACTTATACCAAATGATGTCATTACATGACCCATTGCATTCGTGATTTCCCATAGGCCTTTTTCAGAGGAGATATTTTGACATGTCAAAGTAGGAAAAGCTAATAAAGGCTGAATTCCATTTAGCTGCTTCAGTTTCAGGATCCTGGTTCTGTGTATCCTTGCTCACTGTCATGGCTTACTGGGACACCTAGAGACATTGTTAACATTTTTAGTAACAAAAAAGCCCATTATGATAATTATATAATGATTAACTCTCCATGTCAAATAGAACTTAGAAGTCTGATTGTTTTGAATAACTCAACTATAAATAGAAGAACATTTGATCATTTCAGACAGAAATGTGAGTTGAATTGAATTCAAGTTGTCCCCTATCCAGTTACGAGTGATGCTATAGTCAGTCTGTTTCATATGATAATTTTGGTAAATTACATCTGTTCTGTGAACCTTTATGATTAAGTCTTTACAGTCAATCACATTAAAGATGCCGTTCCATAAAAGTGGATCAGTGGTCTTTAAAAGATAGTTCAGGCATAAAAATGTGTTTGTTAAAACTGATTATTTCCTGGAGTTGAGCATTAAACACTGAACATTTAAAAGAAGAATAAACAAATATCCAAATAAAGTAGTTATACTCGACATAACAACACATTTAGACATGCTTCTCCTGTCTCCTGCTTATGTACAAAATGCTACATGGATACCTGCATCCATGTTTATGTTTGATTCCAGTAATGAACTGCTGTCAATGGCAGTAGATTTCATAAATTTGAAGTCTTTTTAAATGAGTGGTTTGATTTTGTCTGTGCAAGTTATTGAGTAGGGAGGAGCTCAAAGTACAATAGATGATGCAGACACCTGTCAAGACATTTCCTGCGCAGCTGCAATATGACGATGGTGATGGCGAAACAAAGTAAACTTTATTTTTGTACCGTTCATACATCTAGCTCTCTCTCTCTCTCTCTCTCTCTCTCTCTGTCTCTCTCGTTCGTGCTCTCACCTCGTTCCCACTCTCTCTGTTTTAGTCTTTTTTTTAGAATGACTCAGGAAGCCAACAATAAGTCTGACTTTAGTTTTAAAGTTATCAAACAGAGAGAAATGTCCTCCCCTCGTCCTACTAAGATCTTTGTATTCCCTCATGCTGCAATGGTACGTACAGTAGATCATTTTGTCTGATTTCGCAGGGAATCGGACCCAGTGGCAGGTGTTTAGAATGACTATATAGAAATGTCCAATCTTCTTGCTGATAATCTTGTTTGCTTATGTAGGTCATATAGAGGCATCAGTGTTAAAATGAGATTATTTTGTAACCAGTTAAAAACCAGTTAAAAACTCTGTATAGTTAGTTAATTAGCTGATGAGAGCCACTTCATGGAGAGCCATGTGATTTATATGATATTTTTGATTTAGGCTTTAGTCGTTATTTCAAGAAAAAAAATAAAAGAAAGAGAAAAAAAAACTATAAAAAGAGCAATGGTGAAAAACCCAAAAAGTCACTGATGTTCCCACTCTCTTGAAGCACAACAGGTCACAAATGCATCTCGACACCAACGGGTAGAATAAACAGGCCTGAGCAACTGTAACGACGATAGTGTTCTTGAACTCTGGCATCTAGTGTCACGCTGAGGAAGGGGCACTCACAGTGCCTCCGTAGCCCGTTGTCAGGCTGCATCCACGAGACTGCGGTGAGGTGAAGAGACAGGCAACACGCCAGCGGAGCGTCCCCAGCCACATGACTCAGCCTGTCCCTACGTGTTAGCCCTGGCTCAGTCAGGGCCATGAAGGAACAAGGCCGTTGGTCTTGAGTCACTGACACACTGGACAGTCCCCCATATCAAGCATGATGATGGGGAAGGAAGCGGGGGAAGTATTCCATGCTGTCATGTTCTCCTGAGCAGTGGTATGACCATGGGTAATGTGCATGGGTGCATACATACAGATCTACTACAATGCAAGATGGTGATTTTATATAGGCAGATGTTTTTGTCCTTCTGCCCCTGCAACCTGCAATATGTGAAGTGATCCTTCCTGTCACTTTATGTGAAGTTACATCTGATCACAATGTTAGATTTTGACTACAAATTAACAGCCTTTTTTGCTCAACCATCCTATTCCTTTAACCAGATGTTTTTCTAAAGCTCTACTGTAGACAAGCAACACTGGAACATTAATGAGCAATATTGATTGTATCTGTGTGAATAATATGAGAATAATAAAAGGTATGATATTCATCACACTCTGTGTAAATGTTTATATTTGTGCCTTTGTAGAACTCAGGGTTGGACATTTGTGAGTAATGTCAGTTTCCATATTTAAAGGATTTCTGTAACAATTCTTTAAAAAAGTAATGCTGATGATATTCAAAAAATGTAATGTGACAAGGTGTTAGTCCATCTCTAAATACTGTCCACCTTTATGTCGCTCTCAAGCTCATTGATTTCGACTGAAGACCTTTAAACACTGGTCACGAATATGTAGTTTCACTTCACTAAATTTATAAAATAGCTGGATTCTCTTGTTTCTCGCTAACATTACTCAAGCAGTAAGGAGTAAGTGGTATATTTGTTAGGGACTACTTTATCCTTTATGCCAAAATGATTGAGTCCAGTCACTAATCATCAAATTTGGCTCGACCATGAAAAATATTAATATAAACAGAGACTTGGCCAGTTCATTGATCACAGAAAAGTATTTGTCAGTTATAAAATACTGCAACCAGATCCTGATCCAAGTTGAACAGCAAACTACTGAATATTATGAATGAAGTTTGTACTTTTCAGGAGGTGAATCACATTCATGAACTGTACTAATACACTACTATCCAGGCCACATGATGTGCACACTGGGGCAGAAAAAGGCATCAAAAAGTACACCAAAATTACACAACAACTGTAATTAGGAACTTTGAATAATGTTTAAGATATTATATTTATCTAATACATTAATGATAAATGTTCCAGGTTTTGTGGATGTAACCGCTTCCTGCAATTCTCATCATGTTGCAAAATCAATAAAAATCTTGCAGTTCAGCTGCTCATTCTTAAGTCTTAGATGTTAGAACTTCTTACCTGCATATGAACGCACCCCACTGAAACATTTTCTTTTAACAGCATTACCACACACTCATAACATGTGAAATGCATGAATTCAGCTATCAGGTGACTCAAATTCTTAGATCATTTGATAACAATAAACCATCTCCAATACAACTGAGCAACTCCACCCACAGAGGAAGGCTGTGAAATGCGGTGGAAAGCTGTAGAAAGAACATCAAATACATATTTTTTAATCAAGTTGCCAAAATTAAGACACTGATTTATTCATTACTTTAAGTGTCAAGTTTTTAAGTTGATTCTCAAAACATAGAGAGGTGAATAGAAACCAGTGGCTGAAGGCAGCTAAGAAATCTATGAAGTTTTAGCATGCTGTCAAAAATGTAAATCTGAAAAATGTTTCTTAAAAAGTAATGTAATTATTTGGAATAAATGGACACATTTTCTTGAACCAGACATATACTTAGTCAACACCTATTGTAAAAGGTTCAAATATCTTTTTAATCATATTGTTAAAAGATATTCACTGCCCACCAGTGAACTCTTTAAATGCATTGGCAGTGTAATTTCATGACAGTGAAACACTGAACTGGGTAGCGAGTTTATCACGCACATCTCCCCTCTGGCTTTGCTGACCATTCTGCCATAAAGCTGAGAAAATTCATGAGAAAGCTGCAGGAACTGATGAGAGCATTGTCATCTTCACAATACAAGTAAGATTAAGGTCTCAAAAAGATCAGTCTTTACCAGCAACTTCCTTGTAATCATGCTTTTTATAGTATTCTCTGTGATCTTGAGGACATACTGTAAACCAGGTTTCCATGATAACCGGTTACTTGAGTGAGTGGAGACCCAAACGCAGAACACGAACACAGAGAGTTAAGATCAAAGTGCAGTGTGTAGGATTTAGTGGCATCCAGCAGAGTGGACATGGCATGGAATATAATATTCATGATTATGTTTTAATTAGTGTATAATCACCTGAAAATAGGAATTGTTGGGTTCTCATTACCTTAGAATGAGCCCTACATCTCCCTATCTTCTATCTACATAGGGAGTAAGTCCTCATCCATGGAGCCCACCATGTTGCACTGTGAGGTTTCTACAGTAGCCCAAAACAGACAAATTAAACACTGGCTCTAGAGAGTTTTTCACGAAGCTAGCGATTTGACCATCGCCACCTTGGATTTGACTTTCGCCATCTTTGATTTTTGGAACCAGAGGTGACCATATTTGGACAAGAGGATGGAGCTAACCCTGACGCTAGCTGCTAGCTTGGTTAGCAGTGTGCATTTACAGTCTATTGTAAACTGTGACAATGCTAATGCTAATTTTTGCTAGCGAAAAACAGGCCTAAAAAGATTTAAAAAATGTATTTACTAGGAAAACGGATCAGCTGACTCCTTAGAGGGTTTTTTTCACAGCCAAATGCTGAACAAGACTTTTTTAGGAGGGGTGAGGGTAAGGGGTTGAAAACTGCAACCTCACCTCGGCAACCTCAGATGTCACTAAATCCTTTAAAAGGAATGCTTTTTAATGCAGCGGTTGGAAGATTTGCAGGAGGGGATGAAATGTAATGGAAGGCGCCAGAGTGAGGTGAAGGTGAGACCATGGCTGGCTGGAGTGAAGAAGAGGTGAGGACGCAACTTGGCAAGCAGGCAGGTCAGACAGACAGGAAGGCAGATGGGAATGCAGTGATCCTAGGTCACAGAGGAGAAATGGTGAGTATCAACATACAAAAACACGGAAACAACAACTTCTCAAGGAAACCACTTGACACAAGTGGCTCAAGAACACGAGTTTACCACAGTAGCTGAAACAACGATCTGGCAAAGAATGGTTGAAGAACCGGGATTGATATGCTGCCGGTTGATGAGCTGATAGAAGGCAAGCATGTAGGGGATCAGGGAGAGTGAGTAAAAGAAAGCAGTGCCCTCACTAACACACAGACACAGACAGGAAGAGACAGACAGGGGAGCGCTGGAAACACGGGAGTGGGAGACACAAGAGACACTGGGGAATGTGCTGGGGGACATGACGGAGTCCACCTACGCAGTCATGACAGGATTGTTGGTGTGATATTGTATAAAAGGAACATTGCATCTGTTAAGCTACCTCAACAATGATGTAAACATGCAACTGTGCAAAAATGATGACTTTGACATCTTTGAAACTCTTCATTATATTATAGTCAGTTTACATTTCACAGAGGTGGTAGAAGTGTGCTGTACTTAAGATTATAGCCTGAAGGATTAGTTCAGCTAGTGTACACATAACACTTACTGTTTATTTTTAGTCTCCAAGGTGATATACACAGGCTTGTGGTGACCCTTGAGATAACAGGGCTGAAAAGGATGGCAGAGCAGCTGGCAAGATCCTGCTCAGTGTCAGTAGTTATTGACAGCCAGACAGTGTTGCAGAGACACTGTTTTTTTTGCAGTGCTGGCGGCATGGCTCTATGGATGGCAGTGCTGGTCTATAGGTCGGTCCACTACTTTGGATCTCAACAGCTGTTTGATGGATTACCTGGAAATTCTGTACAGACATTGAGGATGAAGCCTACTGGCTTTGATGACCCCCCTGAGTTTTGCTCCAGCACTACCAACAGGTTGACATTTTTGGCGTTTAGTGAAATTTCTTGACAACTTTTTGGATGGATTGCCATGAAATTTGTGAATTTGTGAATCAGAGCATTGTCATGGTGGAGACCGCTCCCATCAGGATAGAAATGTTTCATCATGGGATAAAGGTGATCACTCAGAACAACTTTGTATTAAAGCATTCAGACCTGTACCAGTTCTTCCTTTAATTTGTCACTAGTGTATATGTTTCTTTGACAAATTGTGCAACCAAGTAGAGATTTTTATGGTCTTTGTGTCAAAATGTGAGAAAACATCTTCTCAGGTGCACACTCACACAAATGTGGGCAGATGGCTGTACATTTGGTGGGAGGAAGTGTATGTGAGCATGAGAGGCTATTTAGCTTGACAGTTAAAGCATCTACTTCTAATTTGGATGCCCCCTGGTGAGTTAAGAGGGAATGCTCAAGATAACAACACCAACACCATCATTAATGTCACTTCAGAGGAGGTAGCTTCTCTTCCCAACCCTACTATTCTCCTGTCTCATGGAGACTAAAGAAACATGCAGGGACACACACACACACGCGCGCACACTGACCCGTATATTGACCCAGACACTCATACATATTCGACCCAAACGCATACACGAGCACTCTGCAGTAGCCTGATAAGCCTCACGCCTCACCAATTGGCCCCTGCAAATGTCAAACCAAAGCCATCTCAGTTTACTGATATTGAGTGGGCGGGAGAGAATGAATCAAAATTTCCTTCGGTTACGTTTGCATATACTGAAGATTACCAAATTAAAACAAGTCTGCAGCAGAGACATAATCTTTCAAATCCCTCTACTTATACATGATGAAAAGGGGTACAGTAGAAAATCTGAGTATATCCTCAAAGCCAAGTCCAAGAGATGCAGCTTACGTCAACAAAAAGCAGCTTAGAACACTTATGTTCAAACCCTGGACCTGCTTTAAGTCAGGGAGGACATGAAATGAAATGTGAGTCAAAGGTTCAAGCGTCCTGTACAGTCCAGATGCTGTTTCATCATAAATAAACAGCCCTGAAGTGTCCTGTTGGGTAGGTTGTTCAGCTAAAGTTACCATTAAAACCAAACACCTCAGAGGAGGGGTTTCTGTCGCTTATACAGGCACAATATAGAGTGAGGATCACCCAGTTTCGCTGAATGAGGCAAAGACAGTGCCTGCCAAGAGAATTTCTCTACATTTTAGACAAAGGTTTCCACAGATGGTTTTTGGCTTACCCCATTACCAATGCGACTCTGACCTGGATAAGTAGCTTGAAAACAGAGATTCAATTTTATCTATGTACTATGACACAATAATGAGTAGTATTTGCTAACATGATAGCACGAGTAAAGTGTATTATGTTCTGGGAAATAGGGCAGGAACAACAAGCACAAACAAACAGCCTACCAATGGATTTAGGTGCATTTTCATGTCACTCTTTTCACTCATAGATATTGACACAGTTAAGGCCGATGGACTTGTGGCTTAATCTTTGTGTTCTCATGTTTATATAAGAGTGGTTTTGGTACGTTTTAGTTTCTCCCTGGGAGATTCAGGGAAAGTACAGATGTTGCAGACTCTCAGGCAACGTTCAGTTCCAATGGTTTCCGCAATGAAAGCAGATTCTCGCCGACCGGGGGCGTTTGTCTTTGACATTGTGACATGAAGTCTCTAATTTGACGATGTGCTCATACACCCTGCAAGGAGAAAACAGCCTGTGCTAGTGCTCAGCTGCCCCGTGGCTTGGGTGACCTCTGCTTAGGCACAGACCCTCGATCTTAATTGTGTCTGGAGGAATTCTGCTGTCTTAAGACGAGCTTAAGTTTAGACCAGAGGGCTTCCTGGCCCTTACCACATTGAGCGCTTAAACAAACCGGGTGCTCTGACACTGCACAGTGTGGCATTCTTAGTCTCTTTCCCTCATTTTAATCAACTGTTATACCAATTTACAGCACAAGAAAATGCTGAATTTAATTGAACTTGAAATTGTATTTTGGTGGGAGGTACCACTACGCTGACATTTGATTTTATTAGCTTCAATAAATGAGTGAATGTGAAATTTTTGACATGGTTTCCATGGTAACATTTCTTGACATCCTCAAAACTTTTGTTCTTGAACTCTTAACTTGGTGTTTCAAGCATCATGGAGTCTCAGTGGCCCATGTCAAAGGCAAATTATGTCCAAAGAATTTCATAATATCAAAGTAAGCTCTTAAGAAAACAGAGAAATATATTGGTTTTTACAGTTTAGGCCCGAAAGCTATTTTCTTGTCTCTGACACTTGTGTCGCAGTCACAGCAGAGCCTAATTTGCCCTGGATTACTTTCCTACACTGATCTAAGCTTTGTCATGATATGTTTTAACACCCGTCTCCTGACTTTCTCCTGCCATATCTCAACGTCTCCACACTCATTAGGGGAAAACACACATCTTTCCTTTGATTGTGAAACACAATCATCCCCTGCTTCATTTGGCATTTAACACAGCTGTGATTTCTCTTCCTTTCCCCCAGTGATCATCTCTGCGTTGATTGCCTCTTGCTGTGCTGGCGTGGCTCTCATGAGAGTGTAACATTTGCAGGACTAAAGGCTGGTTCCACTGGAAAATGAGAGATCAGAACAACTGATCACAGAGTAGATAAGGTGGTGACATTAACGAGATAATGTGTGAGGAAATGCAAAAAACAGTTTTTTAATGAAAAGTCATGGACATTCACAAACAAAAGTTAAAGCAACAGCAATAGATAGATGTTCCTTAAAGCCCACAATAACAATTTTTGTTTAAAATCACTGTATTTTTCTTTATCAGCTCTCATTTTTGGAAACATACATTTGGAGGGCTTGTTGATTTTAACAGGTGTTGCATGCACAAATAAAATAAATAAATGTTTACCAATGAGCACACTCACCATTACATGATATAATTGTACAACTATCTCACAGATATATTTTTTCAATAGACACAATAGGATGTATGTGCAGTGCTGACACTACTTTGACTTGTGTTCAGACAAGATTCAATATCAAATTTACAGTTTATACACTAACAATATGCCAAATACAGTATAATGGAATAATATGACAAGATTTCCCAAATGATCACACTGAGACACAATACATTTTGGGAGAATATCTGCCGTTCAATCATAATCTCATGTTTGGTGTCAAATATTTGACAAAATATATCTCCTCAGTCATGGAAGGACAACATCTTATCATATAGGATGAGAAAGCATAATCTGAACAAAAATCTAAACAGCACGTTAACAAACACTGCAGTCGCCACAACTGTTGGATTTCCAGACTTGAATTTGAAATGACAGCTCAAAAATGATGGTGAGGCATCTGCACTGTCAGAATTGTCACTGCACCTCGACATGACACACGGCAGTGAGTGTCTTTGTTACGTGGCTCGTGTCCGTCAGAATAGCGGCATAGGCACCCTGAATACAATGGAACGTATGGATGAAGAGGTTACCGATAGTTACCATAACCACAGATCCACAGCCTTAATCACTGTATTTATGCCGACCTTAAACAACGGTGGTGTGTCAAAACCATCTGACTGTGGATCAGTGGCTATGAGCAACATTAACCTCACTAGTGAAAGTCAGGAAGTGAATGTCTTCTGGCTGTGACCTTTCACCGTTGAGCCCACGTCCTGTCCAGTCTTCAGTCGGCATAAAGGATGAACCCTGAGAAGGTGCTATATTTGTTGCTGTTGCCCCCGTGAGCCTTGCCCCCATCCAGTTTTATGAAAACCTCATCACCTGCATCCAAATGAAGGATGACACTGTTGCTGGCGTAATCATAACTCTGGTCCTGGTCTTGGGCGATGGCACTGGCCCTGACCTGAAATATAACATGCATATTGACAAGGAAAGAGAAAGTGAAGAAATGTAAATGGTAGAGTGAGGAATTGTTATAATTCATTATATAACTGAGAGATATTAGCAAGCTCACCATCAAAAATACAAGTATTTCTTATTATGTCATTATTATTAAAGGAGACCCAAAGGATAATCAAGATCACTTAGTCACATGTGATACACTTATTTATAATGTGTAAGTGAATGAAAGACATTTTTAAAGAATATTTGCAAGAAGTGTGGACTAAAGTTTGACACTGTTTGACAAGTGCGTCCCCTGTGGTGAATATCCTGTTTTTCTCTTATGACTCAACTGAAAGGGTCAGGCTTGAGTGAGTCTGCCCCTGAGGAAGGATGGCAGTGTAGGCTCTCCCTTTGCCTCATGTTCCACACTTACATCAACCTTTCTCAGGGTGGAGTACTGAAAATCCCACATTTCCCGAATGTAAGTATCAAAACAGGCTAATGATGCATAAAATGAGGGTGTTAGATCTGGAGCATGAAGTCAAAATCCCTTTCCAGAACTGTGTAAAAAAAAAACTGAGCCGGAGAAGTTGCTTTGCTTGGACAGTTAGCCAATAAAGGATATATCCTCTGTAAGCTTTAGCATGTCAGTAAAGATCTGGGGTTGCCAGGTTTGCTGTTACGCTGCAACTTCACCAGATCAACAAGAAAAGTGTAATCCCTGCTCCAACCAGATTGTGGCGACACGTTCAAAACTAAGTTAGAACCAAAATAGGAACACTGAGTTCTAATTAGCGGATTACAATAGTGTATGTCAAGGGGGCCGCGGGGTCTGAGAGGAGAGGCTGAGCCATGAATGACAGCATGATGATGGATTTCTGAGACATGAGGGCAATGCAGCCTAAACTCCCTCTCCTCTCCTCATCCACCCTCTGCAGCAGCATGACATATAAACACTGACTGACTATTTCATTTACAGTAATGTGTTATCCTCCTTTATGTCATAAACATCTAACTTTTTTCAACCAGGAGCATGTAATATAGTGACTAAAGTGGTCCAACACCACCACAAAGTTCCCCCTAGACCAAATAAATGATCAGATTGAATGAATGATTATTATCGTAATAATGACTAATGATGTCGTGTATACTGCTGCTCTTGCTTTAATTCTTATAATATTAATATAAGCGAGCCTGCCAAGCTTACGTTCCAATTAATTATCATCTCATCATTTCATTGTTGGCAGCATTTCTCCATGTTTATTCCCTTCCTTGTTTTTCACAGTATGTGTGTGAATGAAATAAATATAATGTCAGTAGTTTATCATTATGAAGGTGATTTACTCAGCAGTTATATTTGATTTGCATGTTTGCCTGAAGCTATGTTTATATAAATGTTTCATTCTTAATTGGTGATCATTAAACTGGAGTGTAAAGTATGGAAAGTCAACAGGTGAATCATCATGATTAAAACATCTAGCCACAATTTCACACACACTGTGTCTCTGATAAGTATAATTATCTCTCTGTCTTCCACAAGCAAGTTTAATAGACTGTAAATCTAATACTCAGGTTATACATTTTTGATAATCTAAGTTGAAGATTTAATTCTTTGTGGTGAGGAGTGAAATGTGTGTGTACTTATTTCTTTACTATTATCTTTCACAAGTACTGTTTGCTTATATTAGTACTATTTGATATGATGTAGTATGCAAACATCAGTATGTGGGGTGGGAACGGATGGTGGCGGTCCTTTTTGTTCTGTCTGTAACCCCTTTTCATGAAAATCCATCAAACTTACAGTTGCAATAGGGTTAGAGCGTAACATGAATACCTACATTATACAATTTAGTGCCATCAGTATGACAGCCCTGCAATAAGTAATGCATTTGGAAAAAAGGTATATTTTTGTGGATATTTTTGAAGAGATGTGGATTCCAATCTGGTGTTTTTTAAAAACATGGTGATGTTGTGTTGGATGTCTTGAAGTGTAGGGTATTTTGTTCCTTAGGGAAAAAAATAACACACATTAGGAGCATCCCTATACCCGAATGTTTACTGTGATTGCCACATAACTGCAACATCCCTGGTTCGATTACAGCCAGGGACCCTTGTTGCATATCATATCAATCTCTCTCTGCACTTGTTTCTTGTCTGCCTCTTCACTGTCCAAAACATTACTGTAAAAAATGAAATAGCATCACATATGCTATATCTTATAATGCAATCCATCAAGACAACATGTCAAACTATTGCCTCAAAAATAACACTTGTATGAAACAGTCTGCATAAAAACAAATCACTATAAGCTTTATTATACACTTTAATTTAACTTTTCTGGCACAGCTATTGCACTAGATTGAATGTTAATCTACAGGTGTTTGTTTTATTGTGTCGACCCTCTTTACAGCCTGTTGCAGCCTGGCCGAGGTGTTTGCGGGGAGAAGCTCAACATTTACATGGTGTTTGATCAGTGTCATCACCTAAGGCTTTAAAGACATTACAAAATTATCCATGAATGTAGCAAATATCGTGATTCGATATTGAGCCTGTCAGGCAATCTGATAACGCATACTAGCACATCATAGTTCCATGAAGCTTGTTGTATTTCAAAGGGCACCAGCTTTGAACTAGCCACTACCCCAGGCTGTGTTTTGATGTGTGCAGAGTTGAGATAGCGCTCCACTCCTTCCACTCACTTCAACGTGTACATCATGTGTAATATGCACAGTTACACAATCTGGCAGCATGCCACTGTGCATTGTCATTATACTGAACTATAACACCAGACCAAGTCAGACCTAAAATCACTACACACATGAATGCATGACTACTCAATTTCGACTGCCTGCACACTGGTTACACTGTTCCCTCAGCATGTTGATGTGGGTTCATCCCAGTGTATGATTCGGGGTTCATAACTTATAATGTCAGAAAATGGATCATTTTCAACTATTTATATTTTGAGAAACTGGGATTTTGCTATTTGTTAAATTCAACTTTAAATCATAAGTAAGTGAAAAGGTGTCAGAAGAGTTTAAAATGTCACCCACCAGACCATTCTTGATCAGGTCAGCCCACATGCTGGTGCCATCTCCTCCCCTCATCAGCACATTGTAGATGAAAAAATAGGTGCCAGGGATCTTACAGGTGAACTTGCCCGTCGCGCCCTCATAGTTACCACCAATGTTAGTCACCACGTCATCAAACCGCAGAATATCATAACCTTCTTGAGGGTTTCGTAGTCCTGCGTAAAATGCTACCCGAGGTGTGGTGTTGTAGGTGGTGGTGCTAACTGCCCCTTTACCCCCTAAACCTAGTATCCCAGTCCGTACTATGTCCACACCATCTCCTGGTGGTCCCTTAGGTCCTGGTGGGCCTGGCTCTCCAGGAGGTCCTGGGGGTCCGGGCTTGCCCGGACGTCCTGGTTTCCCTTGTGGGCCATGCGCACTATAAGTAGGCAGTGGTGGGCCAATACTGTGATCACTCAGATCTGCCTCATTGTCCACCTGTAGGCCTGTGGTTGCTGTATCTGTGCCCGCGTGCACACCTGTGCCCGTTGTGCCCGTGCTAGGGAAGGGGTCACAAACCATGCGGCAGGTACCCAGCATCTCATAGTGGCTCCCGCTGTCATCTATGCCACCTGTGCCAACGGAGCTGACCAGCACAGGGATGAGGACCACCAAAACCAGGACCAGCATGACCCCCACAGCAGCTGCCACCAGGGTCTTCCGCCCGATGCTCAGCCGGGGAAGGGGCTGCGCTGCCAGCGTGGAACTCTCCGGGGTGGAAATGGTGACTGCGGGGAGTGCGCCCACCTGGCACAACGCAGTCGTGATGAGGATCTCCGATAGTGAAGAAGGTGCCCAGGGAGCGCTGGTATGAGTGTGTGAGTGAGTGACAGAGCCGTGTAGGAGTCAGGGAGAGGGAGTGGAGCAAGAGACCCAAGTGATCAAAAGGAGAGAGAGATTGAGAGAGTGAGGAGGGAGAGTAAGAGGAGAAGAGGAGGGAGAGAGTAAGACAGCTTGAGTGAAAAAAAAAAAAGAAGCAAGGGGAGGAGAGACTGAGCAACATACACACACAAACCATCTGAGTCAGGGATGAGGAGGGCACTTTCCTACTGGCAGATGTGAAGAGCCAGGGAAGACAGAGAAAAAGAATGTGTTTAGAGAGTAGGGAATAAGAATATAATTAACTTCTCTTCATCAGATAATGAAGATAAAGATGGAGAAAATGATTTCTGCGAAGTTTACTTGGATCGTTACCAGGGGAAATGTTTAGGAAAGCTGCACTTTGTACCAAGTGTAATTTTTTTTCAATTAATATTAAACAGTTGAACAGTTGGCATTGATTTTATGTACTATATATTAAAATATATTTTTATTTTGAGGAGCAGAGGACTGCATTGGAGACATCTAATAGTCAGCAGCCAGGTTTCAATATAGATTTAGCCAGATACCATTTTCTTAGCTTAATGTGAAACTGGCTCCACTGCATTTTATCAAGGTCAGAAAGTGTATATTTTTTCCTTATCTTGTTTGTGTGCATGTGTGTGTGTGTGTGTGTGTGTGTGTGTGTGTGTGTGTGTGTGTGTGTGTGTGTGTGTGTGTGTCGCAGGAGCTTTTGTATACTGGATTGATTCCAGGCATCTGTGGTCAGTCAAGCTGTGACCTTCATAAAATCACCAAACTTTTAAAGGGGCAGTTCAGAGTTTGTCAGTCAAGTACTGTTTTGTGACAACTAATAGCAAACAGCGTTTGACGTGTCAAAGCAGCAAAACCACAGACATATCTCATTATACTTACTATCTTCTTTTTAGAGCTTTTTTTAGACAAGCTGGAGACAATGACACACAGGATGTAAACACAGCATTGACATATTATCACTTCAATGACACATGAACGTGTTAGCAAACACTTGCCTATTTACACATCTAGCATTCACAGAGCAACATTAGCATTCATTTGGAGTTATGTTTGTGTCTATCTGTCCATTAATCAGTGTGCTTTTAGTTTTGTTTTTGGTCTTGACTAAATCCAAAAATGTGCATCATAAAACCAAAACAATTAGCTAAATGACACTTAAACATCCCGTAGAGCTGAGATAAACAGGAGAGTTAAGTGTCAGAATAAGCCATGACAGTAGAGGGCTACCCACTGGTCCGAAGGCAGATTATTCTGAAAGCTTGAAAACTGTCCCATTGGACCGAAAGCCCATCAGTCTGACAGCCTGATATCCCAAAAACAAAGGCCCATTGCTCCTAAAATACACACTCTGGGGTTGTTGGAGTTGTTGTGGGGGGTTAGGTGGTCCAACTGGACACTATGAAATAACCTACTCCATAACATAACATCAAATACACCTTTAGCAGTAATGTTCAGTGCCCTGCCAACTTCTTCACTGCTGCTGCAGCTAACTGTTATAACAGTTGTCACTCTTCCTTCTACATGCTACCACTGCTGACCTCGTAACATTTCATAAGTAAGCTAGTCTGCCAACACAATAGTTAAATCATGTTCCTGTAGGGTGACTTTGTGGCAGGATTATTGGATGTACCTTGCTACCTGCTGAAAATAAATTCAGTTTTCCTCTCCTGATGCCTGGAGCTTCGGACCAAGACACATTTCCTAAAGGGTTTTATTCCCCACTCTGAGTTGCAGGGGACCACTGCTTCACCTCACCAGCCAATTTCAGTCTTTGCTGCTTGAGCTAATGTGAATATTGTGAGACCTTGTCTTGGCTCTGCTTTGTCCACATGAGTTATATGGCTGCCAAGACTGCTGGCTGTTTTAGCTTTCCTGCTGATCTGCTTGTGACCATGTCATGGCATCTGTCGGCTGTTAATTTCTCCTCTTATGCTGCTGTCACCCACCTATGTGCAATATTTGCATTGGTATTATTTTTTACATATTTTTCCTGAGGTTAATGCTGTTTTTCATACAGTGCATACACATAATAATTTTTATATGATAATGGCTGCATGACATGGCTTGTGAAATTGATATATTGTGATATAATATCGTTTCTGAAAATTCTTATTGAGAAACTGTTATAGACAAAATAATCAGACTGAAATGTTTTCTTCATATTTACACTGATGCAAAATATATATGAAAATCCAACATTGCCTGAAAGAAACTCTGCTTATTGATTTGCAACAATACCCACAAAAGCCTAAAAACACTCAAAGACATTAATTAAAAAGATACCGCATATAAAAAGTATGGAAATGTCTCTTACAAAGTCAAAGGGTCTCATGGTCTATAACATCATAGCAATCATAGTTACACAAAAGCTGGTGAGCTCCTGATCAACTGTTTATCTGCTGCTACATTCACTACAACAATAAGATAAATCTGCACCATAAAATTTTGTGAGTTCAACATGCATGAGATACAGTATTAGTCACTGATACATATCAGATGGATTGCTAGGTTTTGCATCTGTCTCAATTAGAGGTGCAACAATTCACAACAGCAAGTGAGCAAGTCATTTTTTAAGCAAAAATGTCCAATATTTCCTAGTTCCAGCTTCCAGCATGCAAAGATTTGCTGCGTTTCTCTATTTTATATAATTCCAATTTGATTATCTTTGAGTCTCAGACTGTTGGCCGGACAGAACAAGACATTTAAAGTCATCATCGTGGACTGTGAAAAATTACAGGCAGATGAATCGATGATGACATCAGTTGCAGCCCTAGTCTCAGTTTTTTGAGGGGGGTGGGTGTGGGTATTACCTCAAAAATGAGCAAAAGGGGTAAGGGGGAAAGATTATTACCTGATCAGTAAGTAAAATTGGAGTATTACCTGAAAAATTAGTAAAATGTGTAAGGGGTGGGGTTTTCTTATTTGTTTTTCATCGCAAATCACCACACTTCTTGTTTGTGTTTTCGGGACAAAATGTAGTTTGGAGACCAGACAGACTCATTGGGGATTTCTCCTGGTGAAAGATGTGTGACCCCCTGTTACCAATCAGTCATGTAGTGTGCAATCCACAACAACTTCAAAACTCTGGGTAAGGTAAGGAGGGATAAGGAGGGGTATTACCCAAAATTTGGTAAGATGGGGTATTACCCAGGTCAAATGGTTGGGGTAGGGGGAAAGAGACTTACCGGAAAAATGGTGAAAATGGGTAAAGGGGGTGTATTACTGTCAAAAATTGGGTAATGGGGGCCAACCAGGAGCAGTCCAGACCAGCTGCAGTAAAGTGCTGCCTTCTAGGTTTCCCCTGGGGGAGCAGAAGCCCAGAAGGATGGACTCTGTTCAACCAGTGAAGAAAAAACAGGACCAGACACAGCGAGTACTGCCTTCCTGGCATTCCCCAGAGAGAGCGGAGGACCAAGGCCAGCAACAGCCAGCTGCTGCACCCAGGGGTTCCTCCTGGGTGAGCAGTCCCTCGGGAGGATGGACACTGTACACTCTCAGAAATGTTGACTTGGCACTGAAATAAGACATTATTTTAGCAACAGTACAGATGTAGCTGGTTAGCAAGACTTTGAGTTCAGCTTCAATTTCAGATTTTGTTTGATGTTGTGAATAGTTGGCATGGTGCCAAATCATGTCATGACAGAAGTGCATATAAAACAATTCAAATCGATTGGAAACGTAATGTATTTTTCCTCTGCTACCAAGCAGTCATGTGCCATCTCTCTACTACTGTAGAGAGCTGCTGCTACTGCTACTGCAGCAATTTTTTAAATCTTGTTGTGCCACCTACAGGTGAAATTGTATCAAATGCTACAGACTTCTTCAGCATCCCCATCTGTACAACTTTAATGACTTTCGTTGCCATGGAATATTACATTTAAGACATGTAGTATGGCACTTAATAAGTAGGATGGTGGTACTTTATTAATGGCCACAAGGTGGGGCTATTGGTGCCTGGCTCTAATATGTTGTGCAGAGGGCATAAAAAGGGGGTAACCCCTTTACTAAAACCCCAGACATCATTTGATCCAAATGTGGAGTCAAAACAACAGCACCTTGGAGCTTAATGTTTATTTCCATAAAGGTAAGAAATAGCCTCAATGAAGTGCTAAACATGATGATGTGTGTTTTATGTACAGTGCAATATGTCTATTTGTCAACAATACCCAGAAAACCCTGCGTATCATCCTAGAAAATATCTGATCACCTGCCATCCAACCAACAGATGTGACCACGAAGCAAACCAAACACTGAAGTCAGCTACATGCACGTGACTCTAGTATGCCTGAAAATGTCAGAGTCATCCGGTGGTATTAAGATTTCATGAGAGCAATAAGAGCAGAGAGTAGTTTTGTTGAGTCCTCTCCAAATTTTGATGCTGCTGTTTTCTCAGGACACGACAATGGTAGTGAGTCAGATACCTCGAGCAGGGCTTTCTTGCTGAGTCTCTCCAACTGATGATACAATACACTAATCAAAGAGGTAACCACATATTTAGTGTGACGGAAAAGGCCTTTAATCTTTTTCAATCTACTATCAGAAATATACCAAATATAAAACTGTATAAACAAATTTGCCCAAATACAAATGAAATATAACAATATTACTGTTACATACACATGGGTCAGATCAGAGAGAATTGACCAAATCTAACAAATTACACTACAAAACTGTTAAAAGATTGAAAACCTAACAAAACAAACAAAAATATGGTGATGGAGTAACCACACCAGGCATTACAGTGCATGCCCCTGCTGAGACCCTCCATCACCACACAAGTCAAAACATTTATCAGCATAAGACACATTTCACATACTTTAAAAACCTGTAAATTAATAATACAGCTTAAAAGAAATTGTGCCAGCATCTGAAATGGTACATACAGTATGAGACTTCTCTCTTAAGTGCTGCACACAGACCTCTCTGTTTGCAGGCTTTAGCGCCCTCATGTGGCCTTTTAACATACATATTTTAAACGCATTTTTGGTATTTGCAAGTAGTCAAGTACCTACTTATGTGACATATATCTGGTAGCTGCCACAATGTCCAAGTGCCCATTAAGATCACAAGAGTGTGGAGATTTATCAGAGCACACTGGGACACCCTTGACATTCGGTCTCTGACGCAAATACATACAGTATAGCTGACTGTCCATGGCCCAATTGAGCTAAGATGATTTGCTGAAGTAGGAATAGGATCAACCAAACAGTAACATAATCACAGTCCGATGAAAGTTAAAAAAAAAAATCTTGGATGAATGGAGTATTTATCTCAACAATGCAATACAATATTCTCATCAAGGAGAACAGATTGTTAATATTGCATGACAACCAACTGTTGAGGTTCTGCCATAACCTAGTGTTTGGATATTAACAAAATTCCCCAATAAGATGGGGAATAGATAGAAAAACTTGTTAATATTTTCTTGCTTACAATATCTGACAACAATCTGGATGTAATAGTGCCAGACAGTTTAACAGCTACTGTTATGGAACTGTGCTAGTGGGGCTTGCACCATGTCTGGCATTTAATCAAGTACACATTTGCAGACTTGTTTTGCAACCCAAGAAAGAACATTTTTGTTCAAACTTGCCATTTTCAAGTGAGTTAATGTTTTCCAGTGCTGCATAAATTGGACACAGTTTAGGAAATAATAACAATAATATTAAAATAGATAGATAAAATAATAATAATCATGGCCCTAATCTTCCTCTTCCACAAACAAACACTACATTTTCTACTGACTTCTTCATTGATCCAATACAGAGCCACACTTTCAAATTTCTTGCCCTGTTGGACTTTATTTTAGAAATGTCACAACATCTTCAGATCTCAGCAATTGCTTTGATGAGTACAGTGTCACCATAACTGATAGAAAAAATGGCCAAACATACAACTACTCTGAGACACTGAGTCCACAAAACACCCAGCACTGTCAGATACTTTTGAGTGTTTCTTTTTTTTTTTCAGAGATAATTTACATTGTTGGCTTTAAAAATGTACAAAGAAACTCATAGGGATATGTTTAATTTGTACTCACTAATATGTTTTGTTTTTGTTTTTTTAAATAATGATGAACAGATAACATATTGGCTTATTGGCATTTGGTTCCAAAACAGGAAGTAATGGAATATTACACAAAACATAGAGATGTAGTTAGATGGGTGCACAAAGCACAGCTCATCACCACAGCCTTCATGCTTCAAGTTAAGGTTGGCTTTTCCAGTATTACTTACTAAACTTAATAAAACATAAACACATTTGGAGGAGACAGGGTTGCATTGTCTTCTTTGTAATGAAATTACAATGTCTAATGAAATCAAAGATGCAGCAGCTGGATTTCATGTTTTAAACACTGTGTCTGTGTTATCTCACCATAGCAGGCATCTCTAGGCTGCAGTGATGCTGCTATACTACCTGTAGTCCAATCAGTGATGCCACATCAGGTGTCCTCAACCCCCTGAAAGGCAAAACACCTGCTGTAACATCACAGATTGGAGTTTGGCCACAAGTGCAACTCTCTTGAACTCTTGAACATTTCACAGAAAAATAGTGTAAATGGCAATTTCTGCCTTCTGTATGATTGCATGCTGATACACCCTTTGAGCTGCAATTTCTCACACCGTCCTGCACACGTGTGGTAACCCTAACCTGAAACCACAAATGAATATACAGAAATGTTTGGTTCACAAGTAGTGACTGGTGTAGCTTTAAAATGTTTTCTGTGCTCCCACTCTACTGAACAGACTGCATTTACTTATTTCAACCAGAGGATGGCACCCACTGTTTACTCTTATACTGATAAAATAGAGCAAAGTAGCCAGACAGTAACAATTGGGCCCAGGATGAAGACCTTTACATAAAAATCTCTAGGAATACTATCTATTATTTAAGAAAATTGACATCAAACATCAGATGGTGTAATGGTTTTGACATGTTTAGCGTCCATAAAGAATCCAAGAAAGGAGACGTTTGGTGTATCTCAATGTTTTGTGCACTACAAATTCATGATTTATGGTCATGAGTACACACGCTTCTTTCTCTACTATGTCAAGACATTGTCCCACCTTCATGTAGCAGCAGTAACTCATCAGATCATCTAATCAGGTCTACAGTAGGGGAAGGTGTAGACCACCCATCTTGATCAGCCCTGCTCACATTCCAGCTTGGACACACAGGATGGCCATGTTAGTAACTAGAGAGATGAGGAAATGGCAGGCCATCTTTGATATATTCAGGATGCACTCTTGAACTTTTGGGAGATGCGGAGTGAAATAACATATATTGGTTGCTTGTGCCTGTTGACTCATTTTCTATCATGGTATATGTAGTGTAGAAGTAAAAACATTAAGTGGTCGAAGTGGAAAAATATATCTTCTTCTAGTTTAGCCTTTGTAGTCATATTTACTTAATGAAATAGTTGAGTGAATGAAATGAGGTGAGTGTAGTAGAGATAACTCATCCTAATCAAAATAGAACCCCTGAGCTCTACGTGATTATCCTTCATTGACATTTGATATATCAACTTATTACATAAAATGAAAACAGGTCAACCCCTTGTATGTTTACTCAAGAGTTCAAACAGAGTAACTTCCTTGATTCTTTCATTTTGGACTCTTCCTTTTTAGGCAATGGACCGCTGCCTTGCAGCCCCTCTTGGGATTCTGTGGGAATTCCTTAGCTGTTTTACTTGACAGTTGGTTTTCAATCCTCAAATATTGTTATTTCAGGATGTGAGGTTGGGATGGAGAAGGAATTGAAAAAATGTGCCGTGCCGCCTCAAGCCAATCTTGACATAGCTCTGTCCCTGGTTTGTAAACAAATGTGTATGGCTGGTGTGATCTATAATGAGTGACTGAGGAATTTAGTCTCTTAGTTGGAAACTGACAAAGTGAGATCACAAGGCATTCATAATGCTGGAATGTCTCACTGTACATCCTCCTTATTAAAAAAATTAAAAACTTTCTATAAATACAGACTTTAGATTTGTTCAACACCGCAGTTATTATAATTTTAATCTTGAGGTATATGTTATTAAAGATTGTGACAGTATTCTGTAATGAGTTGATAACAAAAATATCCATAAAAGGATATTTGATGATAGATATTTTATACATATATTCAGGGTGATCAGTTTGGTGTTTATTTAGGTTTTTATTGTTTGCTTTCAGAGAGGTCTGCAGTCTGATCAACCATCACTCACAGCTCCAGTTTCTGCGCTGGAAATGCCAAAAGCTGAGCTTGTCTGACCAGTAAATTTACAGCGGCTGGAATCTACTCCTCACAAACAGTAGACACATATTTCCCTTTTTAGGGCATGAGAATCTATTACGTAATTTAGGGAGCACTCGGATCTCTAGCAAAGTCGACAGTGTGGAAGCGGGAGGCGCTGATACCGAGTGGCACCAAGACAGACCAATCAGACTTCGGGGATCTTGCCTTGTCGCTCGGTGATTGGTCAATGGGTGGAGAACGTTGGTTGACGTTGCGGTTGCTCGCGCTCACTCTCTGCCCCTGGAGTTTTTCACGCTGATGGTTTCACGGGAGTAGTTGTAGTCTCACACAGAAGGGTCAAACTGTGGGAAGAAAGAAGCTAGCGGGACTGTTTTAGGTGATTTTAGCAGGAGTTCGGGAGAAAACTGCCTTAGGTGGTAGGAGATATACTCGTTTTTCTCTTGGATAGTAAGCAAAAGTTGCCACCATGCCGGTTTTTCACACGAAGACGATAGAAAGTATCCTGGAGCCGGTGGCTCAGCAGATATCCCATCTGGTGATAATGCACGAAGAAGGTGAAGTTGACGGAAAAGCTATTCCAGATCTGACGGCGCCGGTGGCTGCTGTTCAGGCGGCTGTGAGCAACCTTGTTCGCGTGAGTAACTTTCATCCTCCTTTTTTGGTTTAACATTTTATGTGGCAAAGTCAGGCTAAACTCGGTGGGTGTCGTAGGCTACCTGTCGCTCTTTGTCCTGCACCGTCCACTCTCGTATTAACTTACTTGAACGTCTAAACACAACACTTAACTATGATATGAATGTAGCTTTGTTTTACTTAATTTAATGGCAGGGAAGTTACCCAAGTACCCTAGTGGCTACCCAAGTTTCTTGAAGTTGTTTGCCTCGGGGCAAAGGGCAGTGACGCCCTTTTCCCCTTGAAAATATGCCCTGCCTCCTCTCTAGCTGACTGCCATATCTTGACGTCGGCACTGCCGCTGTATGGGAGCCAGGTACTGAAGCTACAGGGAAATACTTTTTCATTCAGTCCGGTTCATTTGAAAGACCGGCTGCACTGGATGTCTGTGAACATTTCTGTGGTTTAGAATATGAATGAACATCTTATATAGATGGTTTGATTTTAGGGACATCAGTTCACTGAACTATACAGAGGAGTCGGACAGTTTATTGCACTGCTTTTCATTTACAACCAAAACTTCTAAATATTTCCTAAATAGACTTTATTGCTGCATGGGACAATTTGAATTATTCATCATCGATGAGCTGTTTTTCAGCAGTTAGCCGTCAATACCCTGCTAATGTGATGAATTACAGTAAAGTGACACACACAATATGGGAAGCCTACCAAGACTACCAAGACTTCACGCCCATATGTTGAAATTCTTATTGCATGTGAATGTGGTGTTATGTTGCATTCTCATACTCATAAGATTGAGTGACCTGATTATAAATCTCAGCCATCTAGACCCTTTTCACTTTTTAGACATTTTGGCATGTCAATGCAGGAAAAGCAAATGTGTAACTAATATGTTAAATATGGCTGAAACCCATTTAGTTTTTCCAAATCCATGACCCTGGTATAGTGCATGGTGGTTCACCAGAATGGCTTCCTTGGACACTTGAATGGAAGTTAGCCATCGTTGGCGTTATCAGTAACTAGTATAACTTGTTGTTTTCCTGCTATGTCAAGTCAAGATGACTACAGTGGAAAATGGTCTATTGCTTGCTCCATGTTTTTGTTATGTCTTTTTATCATGGTCATATACTGTATTTTAATAGCTGTTAACAAAAGTTGTGACCCCATGACTTAAACTGGTCTTACGTTTTTATCGATGTGATAGCAGACATTTGTAGCAAATAGTGAATATTGAAGGTCTGTCTGAAGGCCATCCTATCCTCACATTAATGGTTGTCACTTAAGCTGATCCAAGATCAGTCAAAAAATCAGTCAAAAATTGTGGGTAAACACAGAATTTGCATCAAAATGGTCATAGTGATCATGGGAAATGTGCCGGGGTTTTTCATTCAACTAAATGCAGTATTTCATGACATATTCATTTTGATCCACCTGTACCTAAAACATAATCATTTGTGCTTTAACCATATGGCCTAAGTTTCCACCAGATTTAGCCAATGTTATGGAGAAGATTTTGAAAGAACCTACCATCCAAGAAACAAACTGAACCAAAATATACCTCCTTTTCAGAGCTACAATAGCTGTAATTTTGAATCGCTTCAACTAAAATATGACAAGTGCTTATATATTGTCATGTCTACTTGATGCCCATGATGTTTCTCAACCTACGCAGAGCAATTAAAGTGTATTTGAGGCCATTAATTATGCATTTCCAGGCTGTCTTTTGAACACATTAAATTACATGTACCCCTTTTACCAGATGTAGCTTTGGTTTCAAGTATATTTAGAATCTAAAACGACCGAACCATACTGGTGTTCCTCAGAGACACATCGCAACTATCATGACACTACTGAAGGAGATGTCTTTTCCTCGTACACTAGTCTCAAATACAAACCAATATATGTCAAATTTCTTGGAAAGGAAATGAGGATATGTGAGGGACGTGTCAGATAGTGTAGCTATTTAAGAAAAGAAGAAATAGAGGCTATATTAAGGAAGCCTGTGTGTTGTTCTCCTCTGTCAGCCTGGTTAAGCACAGAGTCTCTGGTAGTTGTTGAGATAAATTTGGACAATTGCTCTGGCGTCCCCCGTCAGAAAAGGAATGCATCGTTTAGGGGATTGCTAACCATGCACCCTCAATTTATTTAGTGGATTTTATGGTCCATTTCAAGCCACTTCAGTTCATTCTGTTCCTTTTGTTTTTTTTCTCAATCCCCACTCTCGAACCACAGGTCTGTACCTCATTGTGTGCATTATTTAGTTGATGTCTGCAACCTACCAGACTCCCTTCCTCTGTGGAGCATTATAGAGTGAATGTTTAGAGAGGGTGGTGTGTTTATTTTTTGTGTCATACGTTGACAGAAGGCCTCTCTCAACCAAATCATACTGCAGTGACCTCATTGTTGTTGTTTTTTAAGATACGATAATAATACCTTGGATGCTAGTTCATAGATACTGTTACAAACTGCTTTGGTTACATGCAGTGAAAACCTTTGACTGTCTTGAACTGATGATAATATTTCCTTACCATTTTTGCTACCAATTGTGAAGAAATCTACATTTAAAATTGAGCAGTTTATTAAAAGGTCTGTAAATAGTCTGACCTTCAATGGATTATGCTGATGCCTGTATTTAAGTGTTGTTTAATAGAAGTATAGTTTAAGAGTCAACTTATGCAGAGTAAAACATCAAAACATTGCAATAGTGCTTTTTATACTAAACATGAATTCAAAGGTGTTGCTTGCAGTGATGAACCAATAGCGAATTATCTACCAACTCAGCTGCTTTTACAAAATTCTTTCGCCTCTTTTAGCTTGTTATTTGGGTTTTATAGCACATCGACTGTGTTGCTTAATTCCACCAGTCTAATTAACCTTATGTAGCTTATTTAGCTCTGATACGTGCTTCCTGACCAGTATCAGTAACCAGCAGGCGAGAAAAGCAGAACATTTACAAGGCAACAATTTTTTTTTCAGGAGTTGTTTGAGACCAAACATGAACTAAAAGTATAGTTAATATTGCAGTTGCATTCATCAGGTGGATTCATGACACCAAATAAATGTTGTTAATGTTGCTTTGTGTCTACATTGTAGATAGGACATTTTAAGTAAATCATGTTAGAGCTAGATGTCTTTCAGCTTGTTCTAAAGTTATTTCGCTCTCAAAATGGCTAAAAAAAAAAAGAAATCAATTAATGCAGCTTAAAATATAGAAACAGTACAGTGTTTCTGATTGGCTGCTGATTAATTGTTGCTGATTAATTTAACTTCAGTGCAGTGCTGGTCAGTATGTCCTGATGTATGAAAATGTTCTGTGCAAGCTCAACTAGCTTGGAGTGAAATGATTCATGCGCTCTGGACATTCTGAATTGCGATCAGATGTTTCCGACAGTGGCATAAACGAACGCGCAAGTCTGTAATTATTTCCAGTTGCCATAGCAACATTACAACACGGACAGTGTTATGATTTCATTGAAGTTAAGGATCAGATGTAATTTTTTCTTTTGGTTTCAGTCCCACCAGTCCCGTGAGTCATGCATTTGCAAAAAGCTCAAAAGAAGAATCAAGTACAGTGTGTGGTACTTATCTTAGACTTCTTTGTTACTGACGGTCATTGGGTTTTCACAAGAAACAGGAACATGTTTTTAAATGTACTCCACTGTATAGGTGTTGCTATTTTGGCCCACACGTATTTCATTGTTTACTATGACTTGTAGCATTGTCAATTTTTGCACCTGTTTTCAGTCAGTCAGTATAAATGAATCCAACATCTAAACACCTAACTGGGAGACTCAATTACTGTCGAGGATCATCCTTGGAAAGGAAAACAATAAGACTGTCTAATTGCATTTCTTGAGACATTCTCAGGGCGGGGCTGTGTCAAAGAAAGCTATTTACTTCATTGTTCTGTGTTGCCCAGAAAACCACATGTTGCACAGATTTCCTCCTTCGTTTGTTCTCTTCGGGCCAGAAGCTTAAACAGTTTATCAAGTCTGACTGAAAGTGGGCTACAAATGATTGTACTTTTTGAAATTACATATTCTGATGATTGTGTCAGGTTGCTTTCCATTGCCAGGCAAAAAAAAGAAAGAAAACAAAGATGAGCTTTCAGGAATGCTCTTGAATGCTCAAGCCTGTCTGAGGAGATATGGCGGAATGCTTCCGTGCTGCAGTCCCTGTGGTAAATCTTCAGATCTTTAAATAATTTATGTGCAAGGGCCTAATCTCATTTGGAGATAAAAGTGCAGGTTACGTAAATTGACCCAGTATTTTAAGTGTAGCATGATCACAAACCAGTGTGAGTCAAATATGTCTAACTGAGACCCTTCAGCATCATTGACTGCAGTGTTTTCTGATTGAAACAATGAACCAGACCTCAATTAAAGACGAATGTGAGGAATGTGAAGAATTCCCAGCAAGCAGGAATGCATCCCTGCTCAGAGGGGGGTTGAGTTGATGCTTTGAATGAGCAACTTTACTGAGGCATTGAACAAGATAGTACTAACAAGGTTCCCCCTGGGGAAAAAAAAACGGTTCATGTCAACCTCCTCTGTATCTGTGATAATTTGTTTTTTTCACCCACAATGCAGCTTGAAGTTTTGTAAATGTCTTTTTCAGCAGGTCGTGTCAAACTGCACTCAGTGAACTTGCTGGTAAATAATGTGTTCGGAACAATTTGAGAGATGCTGTATTCATCGCTTATTCAAAAAGTGCTTGTCAAAAATGCCTTGTGCAATAAGCCAGCCTCATGTTTATTGCTCAAATGGCTTGTGCAACAATAACAGAAAGTCACAGTAATAACTAATAACTGGTAGCAGGGCTTAAAAAGATGCTGAGCTATACAGTTTCCCATGTATGCATCAGTGGTGCTTGCGGCATTTATTCTAATTTTGTCTCATAACTGTCAGTTTAAAGTTCAAATTAAGGCTGTGGTTGTAAAAAGTTTGTGAGTCATAATGAAACATCTTAGTTTCTTTTTGCTGTCCTTTCACATCAACGCTAAGACAAAAATGAGCCACTGAGGAAACATTATGGAATAGATTTAATGTTTATATTGTATATTAAGTGACTCTGAGTTTAAAAGTGTTCTCGCTGGCGTAACTGGATGAACAACATGCGTCTCTGTGTCAGCAGTCATTCTTTTGAGTTGACTACACAGGCCCTTTTTTATTTCAGGCTTGTTTTACTTCATTATTTTTATAGCTCCTTTTTATAGGCATGGGATAATGAAAAGAATGCCAGTGATGTAGAGTCCTGGAGCGGATGAAGTTGTGAGTGTTTGTCTTCCTGTTTGCACAGATCACAAGGCTCACATGACTTGCAGAGATGCTCCTGTATACAGATCAGTTTAGGGACTGTACAGATACTCTTTGGATCAAAAGAAGATACCGTCCTCTGCAGAGTTTCTTAGATTTCAAAATACCGCTGCGCTTAATGCAATTTGTGCTTTAAAGGAAGTTTTGCTCAATGGCAGTCTTTGAGTTGTGTGAAAAATTACTTTATACTTTTAAATCATTCTGCAGGAAATGCCAGCAACAAAATTAAAGGTGCTTTGCAACTTAAACCGTCCAGAGAAGTACAGAAAATGCAACATGACGAAACATTTGAGGAGTTTAAATACTAAACTATGGTGAGATCAATATTTCATGAGTTCTTGACGGGTCATCTCAATTAACTACTACTACTAGAGATGGGAAACAAATGTGTTCATTAACTATAGTGCTATAAAGGCATACAAAAGAAACACTTCCTATTACCTGGTATTTAAGCTTCCTGCAATTTGTCAAAGGAAATCATTTCAGGATGCTTACCATTTGATTCTGTCATCTTGGCAACAACACAAGGACCAGGAATGCTCTTTAAAGTAGAGTCTATACATAAATGCATTGCTGTGTTACAGATTAATTATGCACCTGTAGTCTATTTTCTTCATCAATCAGATGAAAATTTGTCAGGACAGGAGGACACAGGAGTGTTTTATTATGAGGAAATTCAAAAAGCCAAGTCAGGAAGACCCGGCAGCTGTCGGCACTCAGGAAAGGGAGTGTGAGCCAACAAAGGGAAACCCCTCTCTCTGAGCAATGAGATGTTTATGGCTACAGACCACGACAAAGGATACAATGCTCTAGTGCTGGCACTTAGAAAATAAAAAATCTAGTTCTAATGAAGATATATTTTGTACAAATAATTTAATGCGTCTCATGCCGCCTTACGCTTGATCCACTTGTTTAGTGTTCCTCTGCTGCCTCACCTCAGTGACAACTTAACAGATGACTCATCAGATTAGTTGTAAAGCAGTTAGATTTTATAATGTCTGCAAGCGCTCTAATCTTTATCCACTGCTTGAATTGGAATAAAAAAAGAGACCGAACCGTGCATGCATGAGATTTATGACTTTACCACACCTTGTTTTTCACCAGCAACTTGGTGCAAATACACTGAAGATTTTGGCTCAAAACTATGACGTTGATAAGCTTAAATTATTGATAAGAATCACAGTTTAACTGAGGAAAATGCAACTCCTGATAGACGTGATCAGCTAGATCCTTCTACTAGGGATGACGTTTCATTTTGTTGGACTTCAAACTATGAAACTATCAGTCCACTAGCGATTGTACAAAGCGGAGTTTCCTTACTCACAACAGTCTTTGGCTGAGTATACACACCAACTTACAGAGAGCCCATAAACCTGACAGCAAAACAGCCAAGTTTCATTTTGGCCTGTCATCAAGTTACTCATGGTATTAACGTTAATTAGTGCCAGCTGATATGACCTTTGGGGTTTGATGTTTTAACCAGTGAAAGCCCTGAAAAATGGAAGTTCTTAGTAAAAAAGTAACAGTACGCAGTTGGACAGAAATCATACATGCCTATGAATTTTCTTTACAGATCAAATCATTCGTTTCTCACATGTTCACAACAAATAATTGTTTAATTATAAATACAAAGTGACAGCTCTACAACGCACTGAAGGATTTAGACCTGTTGTGTTTGTGGTTCATTGGATCACTTCATTGGTTTCCTGGATGTGTTTTTACCCCTTCCTCACCAACCCTCAGTAAATGCAATAAAAGTAATCCCCCTGTTATTTCTGTTCTTTTAGCAATCCTAGTTCTGATTGAAAATGACAGCTCATCCATGCCTAGCCTCATACTTACTCACTCTTCTTTTTAAGAGGAGGATTCACACCAATGAGTGCCGCTCCCTAGTAACACTGTACGAGCTGCTAAGCTCCTGTAACATGAGATAGATAGTTGTGATATATTCTCTTTGGCTCCAGGGTCTGTTTTGCCACGGCCAAGCAGACCATTTGATTTGTGACTTTCATCGCCTTGGATACCCCATGTGTAGATACTTCCTGAACCAAATTAATAAACCATGTTTGACACCACTTGACAGATGCATGATAAAGGCGTTGACCTTCAGTGCAACCTCTCTGCTGCCCCTCTGAGTCATTATTAGTCAAAAGCCATTTGATATCTCAGAATGCAGCACTTGCTGGTTCTGAGACTATTGATCAAGGGGAGCTAATGGAGTGCTGCGCTATCATTTGTATGAGCATGTCTTATCAGATTACAGTGTAAAGTCACTTATAGTAGGAAATGGTGACTGAGTTGCTCTTTGAGAAACAGTTTATTTGTAGGACATTGCTAAGGGCAGCGGTGATGGTGCTTGCCAGAATTTTGCCATCATAGATCTTTGTGGTCGCCATGACTAACACAGCATTGTGCTAAAGCAACCCAACGTGTGAAAGGCAGGCTCTGTCTTGGCAGCCTTAGAGGCTTTGAGAGTGGCCTTTCTTCTCCCGGCAGAACGATGGGCTGTTGTCAACAAAGCCGAGTCTGTTCTAAAGAAGCAGCCACTTTATCAAGCTACTTCACAACACAGGGTTTCCACACTGCACTCTTGGATGGGTAAAAGGAGTGTCAGTGTTTCCACTCTAGACTTGAAACGCTAAATGAGACCGACAAACAGTAGCTTGGTATGTGACAACTCAGAAGAAGATGACACTGAATCAGTGAAAGGTTTTAAAAAGAAGGTGGAAGTGAACAACTGCCCTTCCTGTGGTTTGCCAAGATCTATTCAAGGCACAGGATATTTGTGTTGTGGTCTGGTTGTGAGTTTCAGCTTTGATTAAGAGTGAGCTCAAACTGGGCGTCTTCAAGTCATCTCTTCTCTTTCCTATGTTTCCAGTCTTCACTATGAACTATTCAGGAACTGAAATGAGTTTAAATGTTGAGTCGATTAGAGTAATCAAGTAGAAATGGCTGCTGCTTTCCGCTGTTTCATGTTATTGTAAATTGACTGTCTTTGGGTTTTGGACAGATGGTCAGACAATAATTTGAAGATATCACCTTCTCTCTTGGACCATATGATGGCCGTTGTTCACTATTTTCTGAGATGCTATGGGGTAAACATAATCAGATGAACAAAAAATAATCAACAGGTAAAATAATCTCAAGTTGCTGCCCTAATTTTGAGTTTGGTCAATGATGGTATCATAAATATGTGGTCTAAAAACTGGATGGAGGCTCAATATAGCAAAGAAAGCCAGGCTGCTTGACAACAGCAGTTATGAACTTGGGTCACAGTTCTATTTTTAAAGGGAATTGTTTGGATCGCTGTTGCGCTGCGGACTGTTTTTGAACTTCAGACAACACGAAGAGGCTCCGGAGGGTGGAGGGGGAAGAGGAAGACAGCAGTGACCTGTTGAATGCTGTAATATCAAGAGACTCTGCTTGGTGTCAGACACTCCTGCATGATACTTAAAGGAGAATATGACTCAGCGCTCATTAAATGCAGCACGCACACACACAGCTCTCGGCCTCCACATTGTTGGTCCATAGTGTAGTCGATCTTTCTTCTCTCTGCTCAGTTTAGGTCATGTCTGAACTTGACTTCATCTCGTATAAATCTTGGTGTTGTTGTTAACAATTCTGTTCAGATTTTTTTCAGGCAGAACTGCAAGTCAGTACCTTGTAAAATGTGTCCATAATGGTCAAAATGCTCTTAATTTAGGGCTGAAACTAATCGATATTTTCATTATAAATTGATCTATAAAAATTGTGTTTATTTACTGAGTTATTTCATCTATAAACTGTCAAAACGGCATGACAATGTCACAAGCTACCAGAGTCCAAAGTGGTGTCTTAAAATGATCTTTCCCAGCCAACTATCAGAAAACCCCAACGTATGCCTAAAAAAATGTTGAAAGCCAAGAGAATAAATAGCAAATAGACATACAATGTAAGTCAAGGTGACACAGATGAGACCAAATACACATACAGGAAACCTCCACTCAGATGTGGCTTTCAAACAGTCTCGCCAAGACCAACCACCAGCATCACTAACCACATAGAGGGAGTACAACAAACAACACCATCATAGAGTTGATGTCATATCTAAAACAAAAAATTTGTTTAAAACATGTGCGACTTTTTTTAGCTTCTATGTTAGAAGAGGCAGGAGAGTCTGTTAGCTCATACAAGGAGGTTACTGTTTTCTATAGTGTTGTAATGGCTGTCTGGTCTTTGTGTTACTTCCTTCCCCCTCGCTTATATTTATGTTAGTACCTTATATCCTTGTCTGCAGCCCTGCTGCCCTTTAGCTGAACGGGACAAGCTTTAGTTGTTGTTGGCATTTGTACAGAGCTACTCATGGGTGGAATGCTAGGTTGGCATATGTATGCTGCCACTTCACTCTGCGATGGACCGCCTATGTTAAGCTCCTTTTTTAGTTTGGCACAACCTTTGGCCCTAATTTATAATCCTTCAGTTACTCAGAGTCCCTCTGAGTCCAGTGAAAAGCGATTGAGGAGATGGATGCCTGCTCTGCCCCATTACAGCCTCCACGTCAACCATCTGGAATGGCTCTGCTACTGCTTGCAGACTTGCACATCAACACATTCTCTGGGATTGCTCACCGTAGCATCAAGGATACATCACAAATAACCAAAATGTAAACATAAACAACTTTATATGTTTTTTTCTTTTTTAAGTCTATAAAATATCAGATAAATGTGAAAAATACCAACCACAAGAGCCTTTCATCTTCAAATTGTTTTTGTTCGACTAATGGTCTAAAATCCAAGAGACAATCAGTTTTAAACTGTATAAAACAATACATTTTTACATCTGAGAAGGTGGACCTAGTTACTGTATTTCCTCAAGTAAAAAATGGTAGGCAGTTAAAAGCCGGGTTGTCGATAATGGCCAGGGGTGTGGTTGACACAAACAAAAAAAGACCAGCCCCAAAAACAAGCCAAGGGAAAAAACAATGGTGGACAAACTCCTGGTGCCTGTTATATAATAGTGCATAACAGTTGAGCCTAAATAGTAGTTACCTGGATGTAACTCCAGTCCATGTGTATCCCTCTAGCCATCACGGGAGGAGGGGGGGGGGCAGAGGAGATGTGATATTGTTTAAATATGGGAATAACATGGATAATAATGACAGCAATGATGTTACATGAGCATGGGTAACCAGGATAACTTGGCTAAGCCATCCATGAGCATGCTACAGCCAAGTGGTGCGCTGCTAAAACATTCCCAGTGGAAGCGCTAGAATTATTGTTCCGTCAGAGCAAGTGGGTTACCGGTAATGCAGTAACAAAAATTTAACAGAGCAAATGGAAGCAGATCAGAAAACAAGAAGGCTTCACACTAAAATATGAGCAAATATATTTATCAAACAGGAAATCAGAAGTAAAGGCCTTTCTCTAATGTAAGCCTGCTTCCAACACAGGCCTGGTACCCTCTACAGGCCACTATTTGAGGAATTATGGAAGTTTATCTAACACTTGATAATAAAAATTAAGTAAAACATGCCAGTCAACACATCATTCAGCACTTGAATCATTTCTGTTTTGTTGTCTAGAATTAATATCAACTAAACTTTGGCTTATAGCCTATCACTCAACAGGTCCAAGCAGTTCAGCATGTGTGACAGTGAGGTGCTTATTCATGTAGTTTATATCTGTTATTATAATAATGTAAAAACATAAAAGAGAGGGTTTTACATCTCCCTGTTGGGCAGTGATTCAGCTCTTTTAACCCTGCCGGTGTGATCGTGTCCCGGTATGAACGCGTGCGATCCCTCACCTTTGGCAGCTCGACGTGGGTGAATTGTGTCTCCCAGCAGAGCTGAGGTCATGGTGGGGGAGATGAGTCATTTTGGAATTTGAGGGAGAGGAGGCGTTCAGCTGCTTTACACATTATAACTGCCTGGGCCTGGCATCCCCCCAGCAGCTGCCTCGCTGAAATAATGGTTCGCTGTACATGTAACAGGACATCGATCTGGAAAACTGCATGATTAAAGACAAAACTCCCTTAGGGGGGGAAGTTGTGGTAAAAGAGTTTTTACTCATGCATATGACACGCTATTGATGTATGAAATGTCCTCTCAAGTTGCATCAAATCTAAAATTTAAACATTACTGAGTCAGTACAAGTCTGCCAACTCGTCTGAAATGTAAAGCTGGAGATTTAAGTGTTGACTGATACAAAATCCTCATGACTGATGTACTAGTCATTTGGGTGGGGGTGCCTCCCGTCTCCACTGGAGTCTGTTTGACCACCCCTGGTGCAGCATTACCAGTTCTAAAACATGATAGCTAATAATAATAATAATAATAATATAAAAAAACAGTTGAAGTTAAAGCTTTACTTCTTCTGTAATCCTATTTAATAAAGACTTTTCAGGGGTTTGTAGTAAAACACTTGGTAAACTAAGTGTTCAACCTGAGTCATAATTCATTACAAGTACCCTCATATGAGAGGATAATGGATGAGACAGAGTCAAAGGAGTCTATGGAATCCATTTGTTTCTGTATTGCTTCACCGAGGAGTGCTTTATCACACTTGTACCATGGCGACTTATCAAAGGACAGAAAGAGAAGTTGTGCTTTAAAGCTGGTTTGCTGCCCATTTAGCCCATGGTTTAATTAGAAATGACCAAAGGAAATCTGACGCATTACAGCAGTTTAACCTTGTGCACTGATTTAGAACTGTGGTCAGACAGACTGTCTATATACTATATTTGAGTTATACAACTGTTACACAATTTTAACTGACCCTGCCCATCCTGCCAGAAAGGTGTGTTTTCTGTGGCGATATTATACACTAATGTGGCAATGCTCTGAGACATTCAAAGAAATAAAACTATATGAAGTTGGATGTTGTTAAAAGTCGGATTCAACTAAATCAGTGTTTTGCCAACAATCTACAGTATTGAAGAATATAATAACATAGTGTATGCAATTGATTGAAATCAGCACACTGCATGTCTTGGTGACACACTTAGCCAAGATATGCAGCATGTGATCATCATGTCCAAATAAAAAAGACAAATATAATCATATATCTGTATGTAAAACTATGAACAGTATGGTGGCAGCCAAAAAGTTCCACTGTGTCATCTCAACTCTTTCTTTTCTGTGTTTCCGTAATCTTACTATGTTCACCTCAGTTCCCCGCCACAGTTTCCCCCTTTAGCCCGATCACTTCTATGAATTGTCATATGAAAGTGATAGTGGTTGTACATCTGTGTTGACACCATATTGAACCTGCGATCTGCACAGAGTGCCTTCCCAGAACTTTGTTCAATGCATGTCAGGACAGGCTCCACCCCTGACGCCCCCATGACCCTGAAAGAGACGAAACAAAGGGAATGAATGAAAATAGGGGGAAGTCAGTTTACTGAATAGCTTACTGAATAAGTCAAACTGAGCACTAGGTTTAGAAAACAGGGCAACATGTATTAGCTTGTTGTTGGCATAAATTGTCACAAAGTGAAAGTGTGATGAAATGTTGTTGTTTTTTTTACTCATAAAGAATATTTGTTTTCCAGGTGGGGAAGGAGACTGTACAAACCACAGAGGACCAGATTATGAAAAGGGACATGCCACCAGCTTTTATCAAGTAAGCACAGAAGGATCTCTTTTCAAATCTGTAATTTATACATTGACAAACTTAGATGATATCTTTTTTTTTTCCAGTAAGTGGAACCCACCAGCCTCTCTTTGGCTCTCTTTCTCTCTTTATCTGTTGCAGTAATGGCTGGTTGTGCCCAAGCAAAGGTCAGACATGGCATGTTAAGTGCCTCAGAGTCTTGGCCTGGTGTAACATAAATACTTTTTCTGCCCAGGGAGGAGTTCCTTGTCCTCATACATGTCCATAAGAGCTGCTGCTGCTGCTTTTGATTTATGTTAAAATATGAAAAAAAAAGTTAAGATATTATTGTAGAAAGGTGGAGAGATCTACATATTTAATCAATGTATTTCTCTCCCTGGCTGACTCCACATCAGCTTAATCATTATATTGTGCTCAGCTGCTGTCTGCACATATGACGGTCTCTCACCTATCCTTATTAAATGAGAGACTACAGCCGAGGGAGGAGGGAGAGGCAGGACCTGGGAGCCCCCCCAAGGTCAGGGATGAAACGCATTGGCAGGCGCAGGTCGTCAAGCTCAACACATTTGGCGCCTCGAAGTCACATCGTCACCCTGTCGTCATCCATCAGCACATGTGCCGGAATGCGTCTCCTTCACTAAATATAGTGTCTGGTCGGAGTCCGGTTAATGCATGGCTGTTTCTTGCTAGTGCACGCTGAAGGACACTGCTATCTGGCTCTGCAGAGACACACACACACACACAGACATCAGCCTTGATGTCATATACACATTGGCCTTAATCCTTCAGGAGATTTGTTCCTTCAAAAGAATGAAAACTGAACTCTTCGTGATTGGGCCTTTTGCAACGCCTAAAATGTGGAAAATAACGCTACCCTGTTGCAAAAGTAGGAAGTCAGTATACTGTGGGAACTGGAACATGTGTCAGTATTTGGCTTGTTGCCTGTTTCTATGTACAATATGGCTGTTATGATACCATGCAGGTGGCATATATAACACTGAATCAAAGGACTGAGCCTGCAGTTTTTGGTGCTCTGGAGTTCACGGAGTACATCACACACACACACCCAGGTGGCTGTTATCAATCATTTACATTTCTGTGGAGGCAGGCGTTAAATTGGGTCAGTGCCAGCCAGACTTGAGCTCCACCTCCTGAGTTCCAAATCGCATCCTGTAAGCGAGTTAACCGCTCTGTCACAAGCGAGATATTCATGCTGCAGATGTGCATTTAGTAAAGTCAAGCCAATTTTTATTTGTATTTCCCAAAATTGCAAAGCATGAATTCACCTCATAGAGCTTTACAGTATGTGTGCAGCCTCTATGCTTAGACCCTTAACCATTGAAATAGTAAGAGGTATGAAGTATGCCTCATTTTTAACTCACTCACTCAAGAATTAACTTGAAATTAGACAGCCTATACTGGGCTTTTTTGACAAAAAATCCTCACTCAATGCCTGTTTACTTGATTTATTTTGGAGCTTTCACCCTATTTTTGTGAGCCGATAAAAGAAAGGTTGAGAATGAAGCTCAATTCATTGTGCTACTTCAAACAGTCTCTTCACGGAAGTTACAAAACCACATCACAGACACAGCTTACATTGTGAGATTGTCATATCTTCATGCTTCAGTAGTTCCTCCCAAAAAATGTAAATCCCTTAAATATCTTAAAATAATGAACTAAAGGTGCAAAAAACTAACTATATTGTAAAGCTTTGAACCATCAATTTGCATTAAATTTTTGGAGGTGACATTTGCTCATAGGAACTTTACAAAAACCCCTTCTGATTGTGTTAAACATGATTTGCTTAGTGTAGAACTATGTTTATGAACAAAGATAACTGATAATTAGCCACATCATGCAAGTAGTGCTGTAGCTTGTTGTGAACATGCAAATTGTGCAAACAAGCTGCGAATTGTGCAAACACGCACATACACAGAGCTTGTGGTAGAGGAAGGAAATTATTGACCATAGTGTTAGGATGAGTAAGATTTAGATGAAGCCGTTAACATGATGTCATGAGGTGCTAACTCTGTGCAAATGGCAAATTTGATTAGAACTTTCAGTTACAGTCAAATATAATCCAATCAATCTATTTGAATCTTTAAATTCATATTTAAATGTGTGAAGGATTGTGTTTTTATTTCGTTTATTATGATGATTTTTATGATTTTTAGGCACTGGCGTAGGTGTCATTCACTACTATCACCTTTCACATTAGTATGCTACTAAAATGTGATGAAAAGCATTTGAGAGCAGGAAATGAAACCGTCATGTTTAGACAGCCGTCATTATATGTCATGTCTAGTTTACTCCTAAAGCTTCCATCTGTTTTTGCTGCAGACAATTTGCTGTTTCCATGCGTAATGTTCATCTGGCTTCTGAAGGGCTTCTTTCCATCAGCATGACTTGTTTTGAGGATTTTTTTCTTTTCAAATCAAATCATCTTCAATCAATCATCATCTTCTTGTCCACAGAGTGGAGAATGCATGCACTAAACTGGTGCAGGCTGCCTCCATGCTGAAAGCCGATCCATACTCTGTTCCTGCTCGGGATTACCTCATCGATGGCTCCCGAGGCATCCTCTCTGGAACCTCTGACTTGCTCCTGACCTTCGATGAGGCAGAGGTATTTATTCATCCATTCATTTTTGTTCTTATTTCCTGTAACTTGTGACACAGCTAGATATCATATGTTTTAGAGGGCCATTGTATTCCAGCACACCTCATCTACGTAGTGATTTCCTATATCCTGAAGGATGTGGTTGTATCCCTAACTTAAGAAACACATGTGAAGTTAATGATGGTTTATTGTGGCAACTGACATTGGAGGGATTTATTTCTCTGTATCTTGTGCTGTAGAGTTCACACAGTCCGTTATTAAAGCGAGTAAAAGAGTAAAATAGTGTGTGATTTTACTTTTTTTTTTTTTTCTGTAATCTTTTTGCCTGTTCAGTCCTGATATTTACTTATGACATTTCAGATGATGGGAAGAGGAAAATATCTCAATATGACATCTACTTATTTGCCCTTTGGCTGCGATCCAAACCACAAAGAATTAGATATACACAGAAATGACAGCAGGAAACAGAATTTCTGATAAGCTCATAACCACAGGGTGCAAGAAATAAATAATTACAACACAGGAACTGAAACTTCAGTGAGCTGCCCCGCCCGCCTGGGAACCAAATTTAGTGCTAAACAAAGCTGCCAGAGTAAAATAGAGATATTTCAGTCTGAAAAAAGAAATTGCAGTGCGCTAAATTGCAGCAATTCAGAGACTACAAGCACCATTTATATGTATATTTATAAATTCATTCTAAATGTTTTGCTTTTATATTAATTGTTAATTTGATCCTCTATACTAAAGTTTGTTTTTGTTCCTGCCCCATACATATCCTTGTCATAAGTACCAAATGTGGATGGTTATGGGTTTACCTGAATGTTAGATTTTTATTATGCTCAAATAATGATTAAAATTAAACTCAAAAATCTAACTTCAGGCACAGTCTAATAGATATTGCATTGCTGTATCTGTGTCATAGAAGTTAAAGCAACTTGTGGGGATAGTGAGGAAGACTGGCCAACAGACAACAGATGCTGAGAAATGGAGAGAACATAGTTAATGTAGCCTATAACTGTGTTAAAGGTTGTACCATTGATTTTTCACTGAGCAGCAGCTGAGCTGAAGGGCTTCAATGTCTTGTTAATGGATGCTTGAGCATACTCAGCCTCAATCCTGTGCTGTCACAGAGGACTGAGGCTCTTCTGGTGTCAGGACAGTATCTAGTCCTGCTACCCCGCAGGGTACTGTAATGTCTATAAAGACGACAGAGAGGTAGATAAATATGGCTCACATCTCTTTGGAACTCTCCATACGTCTTACACAAACACTCCCTGGATGTTGAACCAGGCAGGAGTTATCATCTATCAGACTCATCCTTCTTTTCCTCTCAGGGAGGGAGGGTAAAATAAAAAAAGTTGCAGATCAGCTTTCAGCAGGCATCAGGCGTCCCAGCGCTGTCTGCAGCAGTCAGCAGGACTCAGCAGGAGTCATCAGTCAGCGGTGCCATCGTGTTTTCCAATGGAGCTCAGGGATCGCTGTGTAGTGTTTGTGGTGACTCCAGCAGTCCACATAGAGCAGGAGTGAAACAGGACAAAGAGGCTGGAATGTCAGTAGGCAGCATTATCAGAGTGTAATTAGAGGGAATGTGAATGGGAGGAGGGGGCTGTGTTTGCATAATCACTGTTCTCCGAGGACAAAAATTGTTTTTGAATTAGCTTTTGTTGACATTTTATCCCGTCATTATCATAGGTCCGCAAAATAATCCGTGTGTGTAAAGGCATCCTGGAGTACCTGACCGTGGCAGCGGTGGTGGAATCAATGGAGGACTTGATCACATACACAAAGAACCTTGGACCAGGTCAGTCTGCTGATACAGTGGCGGAAAGATTTATTTGCAGAGGTCTTGATTTGACAGCATCTCAAAGGTTTTGCTGTCATGGTTGACATTTTCAGCCTGTATGTGCTGGAGTGAATGTTTGGTTTCTGCAATGAAAGCATTCTTTCAAATCTTTCAAAAATATAACTACATCATTTTAAACAATAGTCACTTGTCACATTGAATCTCCAGTTTCAAGTGTTATATTTTTGTATTAGTTTAAGGATTACTGTAAATGCTCCACCTCATGAGTAAATTCTCTAAAATTGTCCAAAATTGTCATCAGGCTAAAACATGTCTGTTAAGTTTTGGAGATACCATAAAATTACACTTAAAGTACATTAACTGATTAAATGCAAGTAAATGTTCATTTCTACCTTTTGGTTTGTTGTGTCCAGGGATGACAAAGATGGCAAAGATGATAGATGAGCGACAGCAGGAGCTGACACACCAGGAGCACCGCGTGATGCTCGTCAACTCCATGAACACAGTCAAAGAGCTGCTGCCCATCCTCATCTCAGGTAATGACGCCCTATCTACACATTGCATGTTTCAGTTTTTGTTTATTCTGTTGTTCTCTTAGATACAGGCCCACACAATGTATTTCAGTTTAGTGTTATTGTGTGGAAAAATGGTATTGTTCTGATTTGTATCCAGGCATCAAAATATTTGTGACAACCAAGACATCTGGCAGCCAGGGAGTGGAGGAGGCCTTGAAGAACCGTGACTTCACTTTTGAGAAAATGAGTGCCGAGATAAACGAGATCATAAGAGTGCTGCAGCTTACTTCCTGGGACGAGGATGCCTGGGCCAACAAGGTACGGACCATAAATGACATGCTTTTACCTAAGTTTGTCTATGGCCATCAAACTCACATGCACACTCTGTTACTATGAATATACTTGAGGAAAAAGAGACTGGCTTTTACTCTTTTTGCTGCTCAGAGTGTTTAACAAGTTTTCGCGCATTAAAAATAAGAACTTGAAGTTTGTATGAGCAAAAAAATAATAATTTTTATCTGCTACCCACTGTGCTCTCACACACTCCAAGAACGCCTTTGGCAGGAAGCTGCAGGCTGGAGGGAATATGAAGTGATGTTTTTTCCTCATTTGATGTATTTCCCCCCCCCCTACTTTAAAGGTATACTATGCAGGATTTATTGACTGATGTTTGTAAACACACAGTGTTCAAAGTCATGAGGAGGTTCCAACAATGAGAGAGAGAGTGAATGAAGAGAGTGAGCAATGTTGGCGAAAACAAAGCCATGAATCAGATCATTAAAATGTTACTTTCTGATTGTTTCACGGTGGTTTGCTTCATTCTGTCCACCGTGGCCTCCCTGCTCTGCGTGTGTGTAGTGCAGCCCCGCCCTCGGTCAAGCAGACACACAGACCTGCAGCTCTTTATACATCCATGTCACACAGACAGAGAGAAGAGAGGAGCAGAGGAGAGACATGGAGACAGTGATGCAACCTGGACGCTGTTATTGGCAGGGGGCTACACACCCACTGCCCAAAGGTCTACACACTGTTTTTTTTAGGGAAATCCTGCATAGTATACCTTTTTTTAACAAGGCATGCGCTTTGTTTCATCAGGATGACCTTATATCAAGGTTGACAGGTGTGAAAAATGCTGACAGTTGGTAATAAATTAAAGTAGGTCTGCTTTCTCTCTGCCTCTATGTAGCTGGTTAATATGTTGGGATATTTTATTTTTTTTCTGCTCTGCACGTTTTATCTTCTTTCCTCTCCGGTCACTTTCCAAATGGCTTTTTCTTCTGCCACTTTTTCCTATGTTGACACTTTTTTTTGTTCTTGTTTTTGGTCTCAGTTGGTATGTGCAGTTGACCATTTGTATTTATGTGGTTCTTCCTTTCTTTTTACTGTTTCTTTCTCCCTTCACCCCCTGTAGAAGGTAAGCCTTATCTCTCTCGGACCTTGGTTGTGCAGCAGCATGTCTGACGGATGTGTGTGCTGTCTTGTGCTTTGTGGTGCCATTGTGTGCTTTTCAGTAGCGAAACAGTCATGAGGTCAGACTGTTGGATCAATAAATCAGTTTGAATATTATTATCCTGCTAATGGCATTGTGTTTATTGAGGAAGTGTTTAGCAGGTTGAACTGCTGAAATGTTGAAGTATGCATTATCTACTTCTTTCTGGATTTGTTTTGCTTCATAACATGACATTTTATCATCTGTGCGTTCTCCTCTATATCAATTAACCCTCAGTAAACTGTATGCATGTCCTCAACCGGTCGGCTTATTGATTGACCTGACTCATGCTGTATTGATTTGGGTGTCATCAATGAGAAATCTCTTTACCAGAATGATCAGGAGGAGGGCGCACAGAAGATCTGATATGAATTTTGATGATATTTGTGATATTTGTTTGAATGGCTAATTCTTAGTTTTAATTCACAAAAATGGACTAGTTTGCTCACAAAATGTATTTCCATGAATACTAAATAACGCCCCTTTTAATAGATTGGACATAATCCCCCATTACTAATGCCATGAACCACACCTTTCTACTTTTTGAGTAATATTATTGTTTGTGTTTGATTATAGGCTGTAATGTATGTGTGTTTGCATTTGACATGAGTGCAGAGATCAAATCCGTCTTGAACTTCTCTTCACTGGCTTTTTCCACTCACTCCACACACGGACAGGTTACAGACAGATTTGCAGCTGCACAAGTTTGAACAGAAAAGTAATACACCCACACAGCTCCTGTGACTCCACTTCACACCTATTTTCTTTCTTCTTTTTTTTTTTTTCTCGCTCAGTTCTGTTACCCCACACTCATTAACGCTCAGCTATTCAAACAAACATGCTTGTTGTTTTTATTTTGACATGGGGATTATTGTGAGGGCTCGATTTCTCATATCTTATGAATCATTTTAAACAAAGGAGTGGAGGTTTGTTCTTATTTGGCTCTTTTTGCTGTTTGAACTCAGAGCTGAAGGTTCAAGCTGCATTACAGAGAATTTTAACTTCTGTTTTCCACATTTCTATTATTTACCATGAGAAATAAGCTCACTTAACCACTCCTTTATCCGCTCTGGTCTCCTGCTTTGCTCCATGTCCTACAGGACTCAGCTTTGTTTTGCAGACTTCGGCAATGAGTGGACTCATTGTCGAGTCAGCCGCTGTTGGACGGATTGTTGTATTTCCATCCGCTCAGATTGAGATACAATGGAGAGTCGTTTGGCTTTTATAACATGACACGCTCATTATTGACCATTTGAAAAGAATGGCGGAGACAGCATGTGCTACGTGGTTGTGTCTGACATGTTAGTGATGCTGCACAGTGCACAAGGACTTTGCTGTATGTTTATTTTACTGGAATAAACAATAGGGGGAGGTTTTAATGTGGTGATGACGAGAGCCTGGAGCTTTTCCTGACCATGTAACTCACTCAGGAAAAACTTTGAATGAGCAAGAATTTGTTTAATTCCAAGTCATGACTGGACTCCTGTATAGGAATATAATTACATGACATCACAAGTAAACGTCATCCACACAAAATGTACTAGTTACAGGAATATAGACTTGAAATTAACACACATTTCCAGTGTCTCTAATAATCATGTGGTGATTTTATAGAGAACATGTGTACGTGGTATAATTAAGAGCATTGATTGACTCTTTTTTTTTTTTTTTAGTTTTCTTTGGTTGCATTGATATCCGTTAAGTTATTCATTTATTCTTTCTTTCAAACCCAAAGGACACAGAGGCCATGAAGAGGGCTCTGGGGCTCATTGACTCGAAGATGGCCCAGGCTAAGAACTGGCTGAGGGATCCAAATGCTCAACCAGGTAATAAAGAAACACATCCATGTCCCTCATGTACCTTAATTTATTAATGACGTTTCTAATTACGTCTTCGGGCTGATAACCTAATTGAATCTGGGGTTGTTATTGATGTGTCTGACCGTGCGTGTTGTGCTTCTAGGGGATGCAGGTGAGCAGGCCATCCGACAGATCCTTGATGAAGCAGGGAAAGTTGGCGAACTGTGTGCAGGGAAGGAGCGCAGAGATATTCTGGGCACGGCCAAGACCCTGGGCCAGATGACTGACCAGGTGTCTGAAATGAGGGCCAGGTACAGATATAAAAAGAAAATCACAACTTTGGCGAGAATTCTCCTCATATTTCATGCAGTCCACACTTCTTTCATTAGTCTTGTGTTCTTTTACTCTGTTTCCTTGAATCTGTGATTAAATTTTCTTTGCATAGTTTGATTTTGAAATGGTCTTTTTGCACTGTAATTGCATTTTCCATCCTTAAAATGTAGTGTGATTGTCACCAGGGACCCTGAGTCATGCTAGATTAAAAGCAGCTGTCTGGTATTAATCCATTATCTACTTTAACCCCTGATTGAGTTACTTGCTTGAAAACTAGGAGATGCCTCTAAGCCTTATCTGGAAATAGAGGCATTAAATTAGGAAATACTGTTCTTAAACAGGAGGACCACAAAGCTTAAGCTCTCTAGTAAACAAACATGTTGTGTAGATCAGAGAACAAGAAGTGTGTATGTGTAGGCTGTAAAGGCATAGCGAGGCTGCGGTTAATTGTATCCATGTGTTTTCTTTGTCCACCTCAGAGGTCAGGGGGCGTCCCCAGCCGCCATGCAGAAGGCCCAGCAGGTTTCTCAAGGACTCGACGTTCTTACGGGCAAGGTGGAGAATGCTGCTCGTAAGCTGGAGGCCATGACTAACTCCAAGCAGGCCATCGCTAAAAGGATCGATGCGGCGCAGGTGAGTCAATAACTCTTTTAGTTCTTTGTTCTTACGAAACATGGATTCAAACCTCTTTGTGTAGGTATTTGATGGTGTTTTGAGTGTTTTTTGTGTTTCCTGCCTCTACAGAACTGGCTGGCGGACCCTAATGCAAGTCCAGAGGGAGAGGAGAACATCAAAGCCCTCCTCACCGAGGCCAAAAAGATTGCAGACATGTCTGAGGATCCCAAAGAAAGAGATGACATCTTGCGCTCTATTGGAGAGATCGCTGCGATGACTGCCAAGTTGTCTGATCTCAGAAGACAGTAAGTTATTAACTGTTGGAAATATGGGGCTGTGGATTTGGCCCCCAATCTTTCTCTTCCTTTTTTCACACTTAATTACAGTAAATCAGGTGCGTTTTTTTTTTTTTTTTTTCAATATTTGAATCAATTAAATACCATAATTAAAGTGCAACTGTCACCACTGTTGTTGGGAAACAAGATTGAGACAACTTGTGCTTGAAAGTTACTCTCTTCCCATAGATCAGTGAGGTATTTTATCTCTTCCGTTTTCCTACGACAAACCTCTTCTGGTTATTGCTGAAAATGCAAGAATTCCACTAAAGATCTTATCACAACATGCACACATGGCTTTTCTTCTTGTAGGAGTACAGATTTCTTACTACAGTTCGACTGGAACCATTCTTGTTCTCCCTTGTTCAGGTCGACTAATATGGGCTTTTTGTCTGCACCAGAGATTAGTGCTAATTTTACCATATTTTAAGGTGAATTACATCCAAGCTGTGTGAAAGCACCATTAGTCAACCAGATCGACTGCCATACAGACCTCATTTCAACCATATCTTCAACCACATTTCAACCATATCTGTAATAAAACACTATTTAATTTATTATTTATTCTTAATTCCTTATAGGGGTAAAGGTGACACTCCTGAGGCCAGAGCTCTGGCTAAACAGATCGCAACAGCTCTGCAGAACCTGCAGTCCAAGACTAACAAAGCTGTGGCCAACAGCAGGCCTGCAAAGGCAGCTGTACACTTAGAAGGAAAGATTGAGCAGGCCCAGCGCTGGATTGACAATCCCACTGTAGATGACAGTGGTGTGGGTGAGTCACGCTCCCATCCTCCTTAACTTCCTCGTCTCTTTATCTCTCTCCCTCACATTCTTTCCGCTGCTCCTGTGGCTAAATTGCAGACCAAACACTTGTGTACATGTCACTTTCTACTGTACTTGATATTCTGCAGAGCTCTACGTCTTTGGTTTTGGCTTGTCTTCTCTGAATCCTGGAAATCGTCTTACATGTTTACAATAGAGCTGGAGGCTGGCTGCTCTTAGAATGACTGGTTTATTGTAGTGTAGTTTACCTCAAAGTAACACCATGAAGTAATACAGAGGAAGCCATGTTCCCTTCCACTGTTGATACAAGCAGCCAGTAATATACCAACTAACTACCCAGCTATTTGCTGTTCAACTGATGTATAAACAAGCACAAGTCTTTACACTTAAACAGTGCTGAAGCAATCAACTTTTGAAGTGCATTCTCAGGTTCCAGCTTTTCAAATGTGAGAATTTATACCTTTTCTCTGTTTTAGTTTATTGTAAATTAAATATATATTGGATTTGGGAGTGTTGGTTATACAAAACAAGCAAATCAAAGATTTCATGAGAATCTTTCACTATTTCATGGCATTTTGGAGATTGATTGATTGATTGACTGATTCATGGGAAAACATAATTGTGGCCATACACATTTAATAGTGTTATAGCATGGTAAAAATGTAAAACATTTGATTAAACAGTTATCAGAAGTGATAAAATGTATAAATATTTACCCTGATTCACAAAAAAAAAAGTCCAAAGTGTACTTATTTTTTATGACTCAAATTTGTTAGTGTTGATGCACCCAGAGTTAATAGAAGGTTAAATATGAGTTAATGAGCAGAATGGTATTTTTGGGAGTCTTTATGTTTATATATTTGTCTTTGTGTGTGTGTGTCCAGGCCAGGCAGCTATCCGAGGGCTTGTTGCAGAAGGCCGCAGGCTGGCCAATGCTCTCCCAGGCCCGTACAGGCAAGAGTTGCTGGGTAAATGTGAGCAGGTTGAGCAGCTCATGGCCCAGCTGGCCGACCTGGCTGCCCGCGGTGAAGGGGACTCCCCTCAGGCACGTGCTGTGGCTCAGCAGCTCCAGGAGGCCTTGAAAGTAAGACGGCTCACACTTAACAGCCAATCTCATTCAGACCTGTAGCTTCACTGTAAATAGATCAGGATTTATACGCTGAGACAGACAACAACCCCCCCTGCTGGTTTTCAGCAGTGGAAGAAATACTAAAAAAATGTTAGGTACAATTGTTGTGATCACAATGTGGAAAATACTCTTTAAAAGTTCTGCTGTGAAAATTCAGTAAAATAAAGTTTTAGTGGAACAATGTGCCAAAGGTGCCAAAGGGTTTTTCCCACTTTCTAATCAGTTGAAAGCTAACATGCTGAGTATATTCTATAAAAGCTGAATAGTGGCAGTGAAATAGGGCTGTTTTTCATCATTCCTTAAAAGTTTGCATTTTATTGATAGATTTTACCTGACAATAGCTATTTTTATTTTTTTCATCCATTGTCTTAAGTGTATTGAATTATAAATAACATTTTTTATTAGTTTAAATTATTTATCAAGAAAAAATGTTTTGCTGTCTTCTGTCTCTCAGAAAAAGAATTATTAATAATAATTTTTGGAGCAATAATCATTTTCCAACATGTATTTTATCAGATTGTATTGAAATTCAAGAAGAATTTGTATTTTTTTCATCATTAAGATAAGAGTTGTCTGTCAAACCACACACACACACACTCGTTATTACTCATTTGTATTTGTAAGCTCTGTGAGCCGCCATGAGGGAGCTGACTAGTTGTAACATCTGTATGTCCTCCTCTCCAGGACCTGAAAGGAAAAATGCAGGAGGCGATGACTCAGGAGGTTTCGGACATCTTCAGTGACACCACCACCCCTATCAAGTTACTGGCAGTGGCTGCTACCGCCCCGCTGGACGCCCCCAACAGGGATGAGGTCAGTAGTGCACTTACTGTAGTTACTCACTGTGGTCTCACTGCAATGAGCCTCCTTCTGTGGTGGTTTATCTATTGGCTGACAGTTGTATTATTTCTAACCTTTTTTGGATAATTGTTTTATTTGATTATATGTAGGTCTTTGATGAAAGGGCTGCCAACTTTGAGAACCACGCCAATAAGCTTGGCACCACAGCAGAGAAGGCTGCTGCTGTCGGCACTGCCAACAAGAGCACAGTGGAGGGAATCCAGGCTGCCGTCAAGTCAACAAGAGACTTAACACCACAAGTATGTCACGGTTTAGTGTTTATATCCGTTTCTGTTTGTGTCTACCCTCCACTCATCACAAGCACACCATCATGCATCATGAGTGACAGAGCTTAAGTGTTTCTCTGTTGAGCCAAGTCTGTAGCAGTCGTCATTAGACTGACAATTAATGGCCGGGATTGTTTTATAGGTGGTTTCCGCTGCTCGTATCTTGCTGAGAAACCCTGGCAATCAAGCTGCGTATGAACATTTTGAAACAATGAAGAATCAGTGGATTGACAATGTGGAGAAAATGACAGGTGAGGTACCATAAGCATAATTTATATTCCCTGATTTGGAGGTGATCCTTATTTCTTAACTCTCAATGCAGCCCTGTAGATTAACATGCTCTGGATATTTAGGTTTGGTGGATGAGGCCATCGATACCAAATCTCTGCTGGATGCATCAGAGGAGGCCATCAAGAAGGACCTGGATAAATGCCGTGTGGCCATGGCCAATCACCAGCCTCAGATGCTGGTCGCCGGCGCCACCAGCATCGCCCGCAGAGCCAACCGGATCCTCCTGGTGGCGAAGCGAGAGGTGGAGAACTCTGAGGATCCTAAATTCAGGGAGGTAGTGAAGGCGGCATCTGATGAACTGAGCCAAACAATCTCTCCCATGGTGATGGATGCTAAAGCAGTGGCAGGAAATATCCAGGATCCAAGTATGTTGATGTTGCTCACAGATCTCAAGATTAGATTTTTATATGTGTGTGGAAGCTTCTGATAGATGATAACATGTTTGTTTTGATCACCAGGCCTTCAGAAGGGCTTTCTGGACTCAGGTTATAAAATTCTTGGTGCTGTGGCAAAGGTCAGGGAGGCCTTCCAGCCTCAGGAGCCAGACTTCCCACCACCTCCTCCTGAACTGGATCAGCTTAATGTAAGTCCTTTGATCAAAAGCAATCAATTTTGAGCTTTTTATTCTATCTAATAGTTTGTAATGGAAACACACAAGAAACCAGGGAAGTTGTGGTACACTAAACTTCATTGTGGACTAATTATTTGAAGCTACTTTGTTTTAATGCTCACAAAACTTGTATATTTAAACTGCCAAACCATAATTACTGTAACTTGTCTTTGTAGCTTAATGATGAGGCAGCACCACCCAAGCCTCCTCTTCCTGAGGGTGAGGTTCCTCCCCCAAGACCTCCTCCCCCAGAGGAGAAAGATGAGGAGTTCCCTGAGCAGAAGGCCGGTGATATGGTTAATGAGCCCATGATGGTGGCTGCCAGGCAGCTCCACGATGAAGCCCGCAAATGGTCCAGCAAAGTAAGTGAATACCGTAAATACAGTAATAGACTTCTGCTTTTAAGCCCTCTGTTACATAACTGATTTGTCTTCCTGTTGCACTTCATAGGGAAATGACATCATCGGTGCAGCCAAGCGAATGGCCTTGCTCATGGCCGAAATGTCACGCCTGGTGCGCGGAGGCAGCGGAAACAAGCGCGCCCTCATCCAGTGCGCCAAGGACATCGCTAAGGCTTCTGATGAAGTCACACGGCTGGCCAAGGAAGTCGCCAAGCAGTGTACTGACAAGCGTATCCGGACCAACCTGCTCCAGGTCAGTGCAGTAGTTTCAGTCAGGTTTGACTGCAGAAAGGCTACTGAATATAAATACTATTTTGGTATTAAATAATTCCATCTCACCGAAATTTTCTGACTTTGTTTCAGGTGTGTGAACGCATTCCCACCATCAGCACTCAGCTCAAAATTCTGTCCACAGTCAAGGCCACTATGTTGGGTCGTACCAACATCAGCGAAGAGGAGTCGGAGCAGGTGAGTTTTTCTTATGAACGTGTTAGCTCACAGGATTCCAGTTATTTTTCTATAACAGCCTTTGAAATGGGATTATTATCTCCCTCACTCTATCTCTTTTCATGTCTTCTCCGCCAGGCTACTGAGATGTTGGTGCACAACGCTCAGAACCTGATGCAGTCTGTGAAGGAGACAGTCAGGGAGGCCGAGGCAGCTTCCATCAAGATCCGGACAGATGCAGGTTTCACCCTCCACTGGGTCAGAAAGACCCCCTGGTACCAGTAAGAGAAGAGCCAGAGTTCCTCTGCTTCATGCTGGATCTGTCCAGCTGTCCAGGAGGACATTGAATGGACAGATATATGCTTTATCAGAGCTATGATATCAGTGCCCCTCACCCTAATGAGGGCAAAGTTTCTCTATTAGTCCCATGTCCTGTCTGTAACAGTTGCTGTTCTGGTAGAATGTAAACAATGGGACTATCAGTGCGAATTATGGGTTAGATTGTTACTGGGAATGTCTTTTTTTTCTAAAGTGTGTAAAAAATATGTTTTAAAGCTTATTTTGACAAATCCCAGGAATATATATATTTTGATTAGAGGTTGGATTTCACATAATGTAAGGTTGTTTTTGGTCTCTTCTAGACACAAACCATAATAAGTAAAAATTTAAATAACATTTTCTCAAGAGACATTTTTATATCTTTGTACTGATAATTTTTATTGTCATCATTCATTCACCTTTGCTAGGATAAGCACATGAACTTGAGTTGTTACAAGTTACATTATAGGCCTGCGCTCAGCTCACACAAAATATATCCAGCGGTATTTGTCTGTTTACATAATTCTATATTATCGCAACTTAAAGAGAAACACTGTTCCTTATTTTACATGCAATTGTAGCAATGTTTATTTACTTCAGAGCTCTGCCAAAGACATTCTGCCACAATCTTAGTATAATAAGTAAGTGTAATTGTCTTTTTTTTTTTTTTTTTGGTCAGTGAGATCAAGGCTAGTTTTTAGATAAGCTAATTCAAGAAATAACAAAAAATTCTACCAACAGCAGGGCAAGAAGAAAACTTGCTTGTTAGCTTGCGTTCAATTGGTTCTAGATGTGTTTTATGTTTCACGTGTTGCATTGAGATTACAAGTAATAAACAGTAAAAACTATCGCCGATTTTCACAGCAAGCTAACAGTTTTTAGTAATTCAGTAGCCTGCAGAGGCTCATCTTGCCTGCGATTTTTTTTTTTCCCTTTCAAAACACTGCACACAGTTGTATGTCTCATGTTGTCTTGTTGTGCACAATCATTTTTTTTTGTGATATAAGAATTGCACACTTCTCTTAGGTAGTCAAGGGAACGGCCAGGGCTTAGAGATAAAGCAGTGTCATGTGCAGCTGGTGAAATCATTTAACGTTATCACATTTGTTGCGACATGTCTTGATACACTAAACATTAACAGACCACTCCTTGTGGCAACTGTAGTAGATATTTTAAACGTCTGAAGACCGTTGGTGTGAATGTGTCTTTTTAAGTATCTAATACCAACCAATGTGCCTTGCAAAAAAACTTTATTTGCAATTGATTTTGTTTTTTTCATTTTCAGATAATGTTTTGTATCATTTGCACAAGGTATCATGGTGTTGAGTTGTTCAAAACACTTGTTGTACATGATTCTTCTATAAAGTTACACCCGCTTCATGACTTTTACTTAGAGTCAAATCGAGCTCTATGCAAACCCTGAAAACGTTTGTTTAAAAGAATATCAGAATTATGCAAAACTTACTTTGGCTCAAATGGGGCCGAACAACATTTTGCTTAGGCATTGTTCACAATTTTGTAATAAAGCATTTTATAGCACTTCGAGGTGTGTTTGCTCTTTCATTTCTGTGCATGTTTGTACATTAATCATTGACTTTGTTTATACTGAGAAGTTTTGCTACACAGATCCTTTTTAATACTTGGTTGTGTGAGTCATCATTAAAGTGAGTTTGAAGATCTAGTTATGACTAAAATAATTACATGTGACAATAAAAATGCTTGTGATCAATTTATAAGTATTTGATATTAACAGGTAGTTGTATGTATTGTACTATCTTCTTTATATGATAATACTGATTAGTTGAATAGACTTTTAGAAAACATGGGGATTAAATTGGACTTTACCATCCAGTGGAAAGCCTGCTTCCCTTCTTGTAATCTGTTTGCTATTGTGTTACTAGTCTCCCCTCATATTAAGCTAGTGTCTGACAATAATACGTTGACCTTTGTACTGACTTCAAACAGCACCTAGATTAGTGTGTGTGCGTATATATATCTGCATCATGTAAATGCTCAGTTTGGTCTGACTCCACAGTCATAACATTTTTATTTTTCCTGAAGTTGCATTAACCATGGCCAGATTAACCCACTAGGGGGCCCTTGGGCCAGAAATGAGCAGAATTGACCCCTCATTCTTTGCTTTCCCTTGGGATTACATCACTTTCAAGCAGGCCAACTGTATGGCTTGCACAGCAGACTGCACATGTCAGCTTAATTATATTATGAGTTGAATGAGAGTAATTATATGCGCATCACGTATAGGTGCAAGGCTATTAGAAAGCAATTTCAATAATAAAAGTAAAGTCTGTACACTTACTCCAAATTTATAACATTTAATCTGGACATTTCATATAAGAACACATCTCCATACAAGAATTTAAGGTCCCTTTTTCTTAGTATACTATAATATATTTTTGAACATGTGATGTTACATATACTTGATGATGAGTCTGATGTAATGTTTATGTGTAAGATGTATGTTTGATGTATTGTTTTTTGAAGTATGGCCTTTGAATTCCTGCTCTTTTCTATGCGCTTTGTTGAATTATTAATTGCTTTGAGATGTTTATCACTCTGGGCGGTTTTGATGGTTAACCACACTTGTCATCAAAGAGCTTGTCAGCCTATTGGTGTGCATGATGTATAAATATAGGTGTGTTTTCCACTTTTACAAATATTCTAACCTGACTGATTGTCCAGCTTAATTATATTAATCAACCAATACTCTGCTGGATTTTTTGAATGAATTGAACACACATTCATGCAGGCATTTTCAGCATTTAAGCACAATGTCAACGACATAAATAGAAGTGTTAAAACCACATTTTGACACGGGACCTAATGCAGAACTTTTCTTTTGGGTGTTTATTTCAGTGCTGTGATATTACAGAACAAACTAATCAGATTGCCGTAAACAAAGTAGATGCCCGCTTTTCCCAAGCCAGCCTTTGCATTAATTTAGCAATCTAAATCTACACATGAGCAAAAGTCAAAACTGAAAGGAGTTTGGTACTGTGTCTTTGGAAATAATTTGTTTTGTGCAAATACATTAAACTCATGGTCATGGTTGAATTAAACTGCTATTGGTTTACAAAAAAAGGGCACAAGATGTCTCCTAGTTCAAGTTTCCACATCACATTTGTGTAAATTGCGTACTGGACCACAACTGGCTCCAAACTAGTTGTGATGTCACAAATCCTGCTTATATGTACACAGTCTTAAACTGAAATTTAAACTGAGCACAAATAAACTTTCATAAAACGAATGTGAAAACAGCCTTTTAGTATCTGCACATCATTCTGCCATGGATTTATCAGTTAAGGTCAAACATCCAATTAAACTAATAATAAATATATAGAAATATAGTTAAAGATGGTTTAACACATTAAACACTGACATTCTGGAGCCACAGAAATTATAGTTATAGATGATATGTGAAACAGGTGAAAGGGAAAGCACCATGATAACTATATTTTCCTCTTTATATGAGGAGAAAGTAATTATCTAGGTAACACTGGTCGATCCCTGAACATAATTAATTAATTTTCACTGTAGGTTTGCATGCTGTTAATCAATTTGTCCATCAGCATCATCATCTGTGGGGTAGGAAGCTGCAGCCTGTTACTACTCTTCCCCGGCAGTGAGCAGTGAGCTTCTCCGGCTCCACAGCGCCAACAAACACGCTTAAAGCCGTTTAAAAACAATGACTGACGAAGATGCCAACATGTCGACAGAGAGGAAAATAGCGTTAAGGTAATAAAACCAGCAGGTTTTGTGTGATATGATGCGCGATGCTCTGTGCAGCTAGCCGCTGTAGCTAGCTGTCAACGCATGCAGACGTCGCTGGCGTTGATGTTAACTGACAGCGTGAAGTGCAGGTTGCAGGCTAAGCTGTTTGGACCTCTGAACGTTACACCAACTGAAAAAAACCCCGCTGTTAACGGTTAGTCAACGTTTGTTCAGTCATAACGATGCTAACTACAGCTAGCAGGAGAGGGTGGGTTCATCACATGACTGGGAGACAAGAATTGTCGCTATTTCATGCAACCTGTGGTTATCCTTTAAGAAAAAAAAAGATAAAAGCTTATGCAAAAGAGCAGAAAAACCTTCTTTTAATTGATGATGGATGAAGGTTTTGACATGCGAGAGACAAACTTTAACGTTAGCTTAGAAGTTCATCAGTTAACGTTACGCTGGCTGTGACATAACAGTATTTCTTCATTAAGAGTGAGGATTTTGTATGTAACGTTATTCATATTCAGTATGTGTGTAATGCAGATGTTGCGTACATAAAAATATGTGTTAAATGATTAACATGTCACAAATTGTGAACATTAAAATGTTGAGTTAAGATAAATGGAAGAAAAAAAGCATTCAGTATAAAGAGTAAGTGGTAAGATGTATCCTGTTTTAGTGTTTCAGTGTCATGATAGTGTTATGTTTCCTGTCAACATTAACGAAGTAATGACATATTAATGTCATATTTCCAGTGCTAGCAGGCGCGACAGTCTTGTTGACATTGTGAAGACTTATATTTGTGCATAATGTGAACGATGCGGCGTTCACTTGACTTGAGGAAAACTGCACTCTACACATAATCTACACACATGTCCAAATGTGTAGTACTGAGATTAATGTTTAAAGACAATAGTAAAACGGGATGAGGAAGTTCTCTGCAGACTCTGTTGCTCTTGGCAAAAGTCATTCTCAGAATTTATACACTCAACTGGACTAAAATCAACTTTAAAGCAAAGGTGAGCCAAGGTACACAATAGAGGGAAAAGGGAGCAAAATAAAGGGAGCACAAGGTGAAAAATGGCATGTTCATGACAAACAGAGAGAACAGGCTCATACAAAGAAAAAGGAAATGACTAAATACTTAAAAAGAAATGTACACATTAGCTGTATTATAGCACATTAACATCATTTAAAAGTGTATACTCAGCAAATAGCCTATCTATCTATCTATGAAAGGCATACGCCTTTTTTCACAGAGGGAATTTTGACATGTCACAGTAGGAAAAGGTATAAATAATAGGGCTGCAACTTAACAATTATTTTCATTATTGAACAATCTGTTGATCATTTTCTTGATGAATCAGTTAGTCATTTGGTCTATAAATGTAAGAAAATGGTGAAAAATGTTGATCATTGTTTCCCAAAGCCCAAGATACAACCTCAAATGTCTTGTTTTGACAAAACCAACAGTCCACAACCCGAAAATAGACTAAAGGAACCAGAAAATATTCACATTTACGAAGCCAGAAACCAGAGTTTTACATTTTTTCACTAAAAATGGCTCAAAACGATCATTTGATTATCAAAATAGTTGCAGATTAATTTTCTATCAATCAACTGATCTTTGTAGCTCTAGTAATAGTATAATTATAGTTTCTGAGTCCTGGTATGTTGCATGTTGGCTCACTGTCACACTGTTGGGGTTTACTTGGACACTTGAATAGAACAGAGCCATTGTCAATGTTATTAGTAACACATGTGCTTTTCCTAATATTACAAGTCAAAATATCTGCCTGGAAAAAGGCCTATTGCGTTTTTTTGAAGTAGCTATTGAAAAAGCCCTGTCTCTATAGCACTTAGTACTGGATCTTTAGTTAGACAGAAGCAGAGATCAGAGAATTTCAGGTCTCTTACAGTGTTGTATGGGGACAGGACATCCTCCACTAACTGTGTAGATTAGTTTCTTTGAAATTATGAGAAGAAGGACATTAAATTACAACTTCAAAAATGTCAAATATGTTACAATAGTCCAAGACCACTTTGTTTTCATTGTGGTCCTTAGCAAAACTTGCAAAATGCAGGTTTTCCATGTTATACTCAAACAGTTTAACTATATACAAACAATGTATGTTTGTATATCGTTAAACTGTTTGAGTTAATGTTTGAGTTAATGAGTGTTGGTTAAAAATCCCAGCTGCCCCAAACACAACATAGAAAGCTTTACAATAATTGGAACATATGTAGCCAATCCTATACTAAGAAGATCCTGAGGCCCGCCCACTTCCTCCACCAACCAGTCAGTGTTGCCCAAAGTGCAGCTACAGTTCCTGTCAAAAAGCACGTTGCTTTGACAGAGAGCAGGAAGCAGTTGATCACTAAATCATCAGTTTAGGCTGTTTAGTTTTCATTAATTAGACATCATGCCAACTCCAAGGTAAGATCTAAGTGATGATATCTATCTCCTGACTTCACAGTAAACAGTTCTGCTTTTATGATTGTTCTTCTTTTTTTTTCTTTCTCAAGTGTAATCACAGCACTGTCCGTCTTTCAGTGAATAGTGTGAAAACACTGCAGTAATATTTCTTTGTTTGAGAAAAAATGGGAAGTGAGACTTTTAGGTTGATCTTACAATTTGGTCTTAAGATGTCTTCCTTAAATCTAGGTTTTCATTTGCCTTCTTCCTGTTATAGATGGTCTAAAAGCTAAACTGCTTGTTAGAGAAAAGTTACTAGTCTTATTGATCTAAATCAGGTTATCACAATACTTGTATCTCATCTTCACTTAAAGTTTGGTAACCTATTATAAAGAATGATGCCTGGACTAGACTTTGACCACTAAGATATCATGTTTGGTGAAAATTTCTAGGTAAAAGGGTCATGGAAAAAAATGCTAATTTGAAAGCTATTGAAAACAGATGACTACTTTTTCTACTTTAACACGTCAGCTTTAGTGTAAGCAGTTATCCTCAAGCAGTGGTTCTCAAGCTTTTTCATGTCAAGGACTCTTAAATTGAAACAAATTAGACCACGGACCCCCATTTGATAAGATTTTGTCCCAGGAGCCCCCATCTGATAAAAGCTTTTTGCTTTTAGATGTTTTATTACAGAATGTGTATGAAACCCAAGCCAAAATAGTCATACATTATGTCATTGTGTTACTTATGGATGGAATTATAGTGAAATTCATTTATCCTCCTTTATGCTGGGGACCCCCTGGGGGTCCCTGGACCCGACTTAGAACCACTGTCCTTTTTAAATGAATAAGCTACTCATGTCTGTACATGAGCACATTGATACCAGTTCTCTTTAGACAATGATAATCCTATTTTGATCTTCCCAATATGCTAAAGTGCCTGTTTTCCCTTCACTAATCTCCATCTGGATGTGTCAAAAATAAACTCCATCATTGGTTGTCTTACATCCCCTCCCCCCCCCCTTGTACAAGATTAGGGGCGATGAGTCATAAAAAATAATTAGTCTTTTATTAGCTCATAACTTTTTGTTTTTATAGTTTTCGTTCCTCGTGTTTTGAACATGTGTGACCATAGAGAGGAGCTCAGGTAACAGAGCCATCAGTGAAACCCTAATGGAAGTCTTTTTGATTTAACTCAGCTAATCTGAAACAGATGATTTGCCGTATCACAGCAGATTATTTGTTTCCTCTGTTCATTCAGAGCTGTCGAGTGGGAGTTTTTGTAATACAATATGGTTTTGTCTCCACACAGTGAAAACACACTCTTTGGGATGGGAAATCCCTTGCTTGACATTTCAGCTGTTGTGGACAAGGACTTCCTTGACAAGTAAGTCTAAGTAGCTCTTTTGTTTTCCCTGACATCTTCATTTTTCTGTGTCTTTTTCTGACATTACGTATTTTTTTGATTCTTTCCTAAAAGGTATGGACTGAAGCCGAATGACCAGATCCTCGCCGAGGACAAGCACAAAGCCTTGTGAGTAAAAACTTGATGGGGTCAGCACATACTTCAGTAGTGTAACGCGAAGTGTTAGAGTTACATGGAGCCAAATAAGGACACACTGGTCATTCATACCATACTACCATCTTGACCATGTCCACTGTGCTCAAAATAGCAAGAAGGACTTGACACCCATATTTTTCCCACACAGAATTTGTGCCAAACTATATCTCTGAATTTACTACTGCTTAGAGCTAAATAGTAAATCTTTACTGTATTCCATGGGCCTGACACTAGATACATTAATTATTATTATTATTCATTTATTTAGAGAAGGTTTTGCTAAGCATGCATGCTCCTTTTCCAGACCCTTCCTCCTTCACGCTGCAAGTGGATGCAACAGTAACATTATATCCTTCCTCGAAAACACAGTTGCATGTCCCTGAATATAGCGCTCAGCACTTGAAAAATGCGGAGGTAAACATAGACTGTAAACAAAAGACTTAGTAAAATTAAAGCAGAAAGAAGACTTAATTACTGACTAACCTTACACCGCCCTCTTCTCTTTGTTTGATAGAGTGCAGATGGTGTCTTTTCAGATAATTTGTCTGCGTTAATTTAGAGCAGACATAAAAGTAAACCATCTGTAGGTAAGGTGATGGTGAAAGAGAGGTGTTTTGAATTTTCTTTGAAGTCTTGGGGATTAAATAGTTTTGCCATTGATTCATGTATTTCACCCCTGGGGAAATGTAAAAGTTTGTTTTAGTGCTTGCCTCTTTTAAATGAGTGCAAGCATGTTTTGATTTTTTTTTTGTAATAAAATAATTGAATTAGCTGGAATTGATGAACTGGATGGCAAACAAAGCGTGACTCCCTGGAGTATGAAACTACACAACAGAATTTTGTTTTCTTCGTAGACTAAAACATTCATATTTTGACATATTTTGACATATCACATATTTTCACAAATACATTGTGTCACAATGTTGAGAAAATCCATGTAACAGACAAGACAAACAATAGCCGAATGACTCAAAACATACCTTTCTTGGTCAGAGTTCTTGCTTCAGTGAATATTATGATTTTTATTTTAAAGCTTTGTGGTGATGAGTTATTTCCCATCTTCTACCAAGGGGATGTTGCTACTGCAGCCTCTGTGGTGACTCTCGGCTTCACTAAGAAGATAATGATGAAGTTTACCAGAATACTGTATGTTCTATTCAGACATAGCCTGTAGCTAAATTGCTTGCTGCCACATGGTTGCCGCTCTTGAGTGCGAGTGCGACAAATTGTTTTTTTTCCCAGGCCTTTATTTAACCAGGGTCGATTCACTGAACACAAATACTCTTTTTAAGGAATTCATCGCTCCACATTCTGTCACACTCACACCTCGAAGCCGCCTAGCACAAATACAGTTTTATCTGTGGGATATAAGATAACCACACTCTTATCTGTTGGACACTGAGCAGCTGCACTTGAGCAGTTGGGGTTAAGAGGCTTGCTCAAGGGCACATCACCAGTGGTATTAAAAGAGGAGCAAATGTTGCTTTTTCATTTCCTAAACCCAAATTCATCCTGCCGGTCTGGGAATGAAGCCATGACTTTCTGGTTTCGAGCCTGCATCTTTAAACTTTGCAGCGGTGGCCCAGTTCCAGCTAATGACATTAACTGGTTATTAACTATGGCATGAGCATTTTAGGAAGGAACATTAGCATCATCATCATTATCATAAAAAATTGTGTTAATTCATTTGAGATTTGTAACCTTGCATTTTGCAAAGCTTAACACAAGAGAGGCGGACAGTTTTATTTGTACTAACAAGACAGAGAGACATTATTTTGGGTACAGTGAGTAAAAAAATGCTAATTGTACATCTATCAGTATATCAATAGCATACAGCACCAGTCACAATTTTAGACACACCTTCCCCTTCACTTGAACTTGTGAAAATGTCTTTTGACTGTTACCGTATGTAGGCAGCAGATAAACAACAAGAAATAGAAGTACAGATATATTTGAAACTGTGACACAATTCTGTTGTTTGACCACCAGATAGCAGTGACAAGTTTATTTATTAAGTAGGGTTAAGGTCAAACATCCTGCTCAGTACATATCTTTTTTTACAAACAGTGAGCAAAAAACAACTTATGAAATGTTTATTTATGTTATGGGTTGTGTAAAGAAAATAAATATTGGCCAATATATCATAAGATTTTTTTTAAAAATTTAGATATCAATATTGGTATCAGCCTTTATGGTCAGGCTATATACCTTGAACATGTGCAAAGATATAGACACTTGTTCTTGTTCATAGCTATTGTTACTAGAATTACATTATTGCATTTGACTATGAAATAAAATCCCTTAAAGCTGTTAAATATGGATACAAGAAAACCTTGTTTTTTTTTTGTTTTTTTTTTGTGTTTTTTTTTGTTTACATTTGCCAAAGAGGTTATGTTTGTTTGAATATCTAAAAGTTGTTTTAGTGAAGTTTGATGGAAAGTTAAGCCATGCCCCAAGGAACAAATGATATGTTTTTAACGTGCATCTGGTATTGTTATATTATTATTATTCAGTGTTTTTTCTGTTTTCCTCATGAACTAACACACTTACTTGAAATGAAATAAATCAGGCACATTTATCCCTGATTTTCTGTGGCTGTTTGTAGTGCGTGATGCAGGTCTGGATCCAGATGCAGATTAAGCATTTCTAAACATTTTATGTTATTAAAATGACAAATTTAGATGATTGTGCTCCCTTGGTGGAGCTGTGCACTCTAGTTTTAAGAGAGTGCATGCTGATCAAACAATGGCAGACCTGAGAAGTAACATGTTATAAGTGTCAGTGCCACTAAGTAAATCATAGTGTGGTAATTATAAAATTCTAAAGCACCTAAATAATGCATATAGAGTATAAAGACAGATCAGTACATCAGATCGTCTGTACCTTACAATAGGCTACCTTGTCAGGTCTTGTTACTTGACAAAAGGACACATGTGACCTTGGGTGGCAGCAGCGGCACAAAGCAGCATCATCAGCAGTGTTGTTCTCCTCCAGCACAAAGGCAGCGGTGTTATCTTTAGCCCCACAGACACCGTTCCCTCCACATTCTGCACAAGGTCAGGGCAGGATTAACATGAGGCTTTGGTGGTTAATTCCCAGTACAATGCATTACAATGCATGTCCCCTCCAATACCACACACACACACCAGCATACCTCGCCATCACGTCTGTCAATTTATATCCGCATGTACATGTGTTTTTTTTTTTTTTTTTGTTTTAATCACGTTGTCTGTTAACTTATAGCAGTACAGGTAACATATAACACTTAAAATGCTGCCATGATGAGCCACAGTATTCCCATTAATGATGATGTTTGGTGATTGACATCAGTTTCAGACCAATAGGTGCAAAGAGGTCATTCACAAGGTCGATGCTCCACGGATGAAGAAGAACTTGGCTCAAGTGTTGTGACAAATAACGTAATTGCTAAAAAGTCCACAACAGACTTACAAGTCTAGTCGACTAACACTATTGTTGTGCCTCTGAATCTACAGAGTGTAACACGATTCATTTTTTTCCCATCACCCTGGTGGGAGAGAGATCATTGGATGCAGTGCACTGTGGCCATGTCTGAATTCAATTATCTAGTCACAGCAGAGCCCATATAATCCTGTTGTGGTTGAGAAATTGCCTGCTGTACAGTAGAAACCATCAACATTGCTGTTAGTCCTGGCAGGGGACTTAATATGTTTTTTTTTTCTTGAATAACTGTCAACTGTGACTTTTGATACATTTTTATTTAGCTTTTAAATGTTTTTTCCAAGTTATTAGCATTTTTTTTTCATTAAGGAAACGAGTTGAAATGAATAGTAAATTTGATTAGTTGATCAACAGTGTAATACTCAACCGTGATCATTTGTCATTTATTGTGCTAAAATGCCAAACAATCAGCTGGTTTTAGCTTCTCAAATATGAGAGTGTGCTTCTTGTCTCTGCTTTATGTCTTTTTCACTATTTTCTGACATTTTATAGATTAAACAATTCATTTAGAAAATAATCATCAGATTAGCTGATAATAACAACACATGTTACAGCTCTACTTATAATGGTAAATTTTTTCTCTTCTTTTTTTCAATGTTGTTTATTTAAAGAGTGAATGATTAATGGTATAAATTGAAGAAATAATCAGTAAATGGATTATATGAAATTATTATATTAGCAACATTTGCTGCAGACCTTTTGAAAAACAGAGGATCTGCTCTGCTGTAAACACACACTTCCTGTGTCTCTGGAACGCCTAGTGGTTAAGATGCATACCATGTAACCACAATTTGAACCGGGGTTTGTTTCTAGCCCAGGACCTCTGTTGACCTCTCATTTCTTCTTCTCTCTTTTCCCTCTTCCTGTATCTATACTATCAACTATCCGATATGAACAAAACAGCCCCCATTTTAAGCACTGCAATAACCTCGTCACTCTTTGCTCTGTATAGGGCAGCTGCTGCTTCTTAGTACTTGTATTTTATACAACATTTAAACAATGTTGTAGTTGGTGAGTTATATTGCAGTAAGTGCTTAGTTCTTGTACTGCAACTGCTTTTGTTTAGATGATATTTCCATAGTGGTTTGAAATTGGGATATGGGAGGAAACCAACTAACCAAAACGCTGTCTACGACTTCCTCTCTACCTGACTTGACACGTATCATTTTACATTATGGTGGTTCATATTGTTAGTTCTTCATGCTGTAGGTGTTGCTCACTTTTTTATTGCCAATGCTGCCATCATGTGGCTTAAAATGTAAGTTTTATGTCTCTAAGTTAAGGTATATCTTTAATGGATTTGCCTTTTTAACTTGCATATACTTAGGGTAGATACTGTCTTTATCTCAGATGATCAGACAAATAAAATCATTCTAAGTTAAGTTGCACAGTATTATCTACTTAAGTGTTGACTCTTTTTCATTCATGCTGTTGCATTTTATCTTTGACCGTAGCCCTTTAAGATATTTATGTCAGCAGCAGGTAGATATTTCATTTTAAACTTTTTTTTTTTCTCTGTTGAATTTAAAGGAAAAAGGGGAATGTACCTTTTAAGTCCAGCAGGGGGCAACAGTAGCCTGCTGTTTCTACCCCAAGGAGGCTCCATAGGAAACAACATGTCAACATAATGAAAACACGCCTCTTTCTGCAGGAGATTATAATGTGGGCAAATAGACATTTTATTTCAGGATAACTAGGCATTACAGGTTGTTTAGAACACACAGCGTTTTATAATATACCATCCACTCAAACTGTCTTGGGCTTGTTAACCATATCATATTAGAGCTAATGATTATTAGTGTGTCAAATGAGTGAGTCATTGTTACACTGAGTGTATTGTCACCTCCGTGGGGGTAAAAAAAAAAAAAAAAATCGGCTGGCTCCTGAATATTAGTCCCGTTCAAACATTTGTTTTATGGCTCCCTCTGTTCAACGATAATTAATTGTTTACTTTCTCATCTCTGGATGATGGCGTGACTCTTTTCAGAGGTTGTTTGCTCACAGCAATTAAGTTCATCAGTGCTCATCCCCCCTCCTCCTCCTCCTCCTCCCACTGCCTCTCTCTCTCTCTCTCTCTCTCTCTCTCTCTCTCTCTCTCTCTCTCTACCCCCCCCCCCCCTTCCTCATTTTCTCTCTTTCTCTGTGCTAAATGCAGATTAGCAGCGTCACAATCGCATCCAGAATGAGAGTAAACTCCTCATTATGCTGTGTGACCCTCTGCTGCATGAATAATTCAGAGCTGCAGCGTTAGTGGCTGGCTGTTATTAGCATTCCGGATGGCGACGGAAAGAGAGAAAGAGCGCGAGAGAGAGAGAGAGGGTGGGAGGCTCATATCACTGACAGGGCTGACTCAGGGGGATCAGCGCTGGATTGAGACACACATCACACACACATCATCACACGACACAGGAGATCAGTGGAGGTGCCTCTCCACTCACACACCCCGCTGTCTGTGTACATCTTACACACCCCTGCTGCTGACGCGCAGCTCAATCTGCTTACTGGGAGGAAAATAACAAAGGCCTCTCTTACTGAGTACATGCTAAACACTCTGGCTCCTGGTTGTGTGTGTGTGTGATAGATTTTTCTCTGTAAACACTTGACTCTATCCCCTTTTCCCCCCCTATTTTTTTAAAAATATATAAAACGGAGGGAATCGTGAGTGCTTGAAACCCCCGGTGGAGCTATCCTGGTGTGTCAGGGAGGAGAAACACTCCCTCTGTGTGTGTGTTTGTGTGTGCTCACATGCAAGCATGCGTGCAGAAGCTGCATGTGCTTGCCATGGTGCCACTTCACTGGATGCACTCATGCTTGACTGAGTGTGTAGACACATTACAACCCCCTCCTTTTTACTTCCCAGCTCCCTTGTCTGTTGCTGAGTGCTGTACTACAGTACTTAAACTCACCTCCACCGGCCCGCTGGGGGGTCAGAACATCCGACTCCCCCTGCCGCTGAGGGCAAAGGTCGTGGGCCTGCATCCATCGGCCGACCTCTGAGCCAAAGAGAGAGTGCAGAGATTAATGGCACTCAACTGGTAATTGAGACATCAGAAACATGTTCAGCCGCCAACCGCGCTGCTCTTGATGTTTTATTGATATGCATGAATCTGATGATTTGGGGCGCTTGCATGAATCTGACATGCTCACCAGGGCTGTACTCAGCTGTAAGAAATGTGGATCTAGACCTGTTTAATTATAAAACCGGGAAACTTTTCAAATAATAGAAAGGGGGGAAAAAAGCCCCATATCTTGTTCTTCTTTTGTTGTTGTTGTTTTTTGTTTCTTTTCTTTTTTGATGGAACGAGATAACTCCCTGTGATGCAGGGTGATTGCGCTGCATTTAAAGCATGCATGCTGCATCATGAGAGATGGCTGATGCAATCATAATTAAGTCTCGTCCTCGCTGGAGCTGCAAATTCCTGCCTCTTGTTGATGGCAGCTGCCAGCAGGTGGTGCCAGAAGGAAACATCACAAGTCAAAGGAGGTGTAACAGACATAATCCACATCTCTGTGCATGTGGGCGTCCCCCCACCCCTTCCTCCTCCCCACCTCTCCCTCCAACTCTCCCTTTTTTAAAGAGCGTTTTATAATTAAAATGTGGGCGTCTCAGGCAGTACATACAGCGTGTTCAGTTCAGAAAAGCATGCTCAGGGCTATTTTTAGTCATCTTTGATCCCCAGCAGCCACACAGGAAAAGCCACTGATGGCAGCAGCCTTTATACATCTAGGCTAGTTAGTATACTATCTGTGCTGATCATTTCTCTACACCTAGCCTTTGCGGGGGTAGAGATAGAAGGCCTGACTGGTGAACAGCAACACTCCCCGTGTGTTTAAAGTTCACACTGGGCCATATGGTCCCCACAGTAGGGGGTGTTGGTGGAATTATTCACACGGAGCGCTCTGAATCACCGAGATCCTGGTATCAACCTCCAAGATAAGGGGAACGTCTCAAAGGCTTTGTGCTCCGGCTTCAAATCTCAATCCTCAAGAGAACACCAGAAGCCCCATCCTTGCTTACACACTCCCTCTTCCCACTGTCTCCCTGAATGTGTCCCTCTTTCTCTCTCTCTCGCTCTCTCTCTCTCTCTCTCTCTCTCTCTCTCTCTCTCTCTCTCTCTCGCTCTCTCTCTCGCTCTCTTTCATATCATCACACACTCTCACACTCCCTCTCCCAAATCCACACAGTACAGTGTGACAAACAACGCCACCCTCTGCAGCGCGAAACCAAAAACCTGTGACATTTTAGAAGAAATAATATGAACTCATCCTCCATGACCAGATTTTGCCCCCGTCGCCTAATCCTTGAGTGCAGCCTAATTAAGTACAAACAGCAGTCCTCGGTTAATGCCAACAAATGGGTTGCTGCTGCTGCTGGATCGGCCGTTTATTAAAGGGATGCACATTTGTTGTTTCTGCATTCTAATGCAATTACTCACCCATTATGACCATGTAATTGTGCAGTCATTAATTGTGCATCCAGTTTATAATGCAAAAAGGCTATCCACGGCTGGAGTCGTGGCGTTTGTTTGGCTTTTTTTTTTTTTTTTTTTTTTTGCACTGAGGGAATCGAGGCTTGTTTTCTCAGCTGAATAGGGATTTACCCAAATGGATTGAGATACCTGAACGATGGCGATATCGTAATGCTTTTGTGCAAATCAACATTCATCCCTTACTGTAGTCTATTAAAAACATGTCAGAGGACGGGAACAAGGCCTTGCTCACTGTTTGAATCATGACTCATTTGTGTTCAGTACTTTTATGCGCTTCATTCTTTCGCCCATCTATTCCCACCCTGCCCTAATGTTCCACTGATAAGAATGTCCTATTCATTCTGCGTTCCTCACCGGTTGCTAGAGAGAGAGAGAGTGAGAGAGAGAGAGAGAGAGAGACACTCTACAGGCATTGAATGAAAAGCACATCTATTTCTGAGGGGGAGCGCGAGCACGGTAGAAGATAATTATTGATTTGAAATAAGAAAAGATAAGGCTCAACCTTGAGCAGCCCGGCGATAGCGTGCAGAACAGAATAATTAATGGGCCTGTCTTGTGTCGGGACAAGCTTTCACACTGAGACGAACGTATTGATTTTAAACAGATAAACTGCGTAACCCTTTGTGAAGGGTTTGACAAACAATTTAATTGGGGGGAAAAACAACAATATTCCTCACCCTTTCCATCTCCCTTTCATCACGTCCCCGAGCTGTTTTTCCTCTGCCTGACCTATGGAAACAATTACTGTGCATCAGGCCTTGTACTGCCTCCAGACTACCAAGGAAGGCTGCTGTAGGATCCACACACTGATTGGGGAATCTAATCAATGGTGGAACCTGTCTCCACTCCAGGTGCCTCTGTTGAAACTGGGATTACTGAATCCTTTTAGCTGTGTTGCCCCCTCTCTGCTTCTGTCAGACAAAGCGAAAGATGGATCTGCCTGTTTAAATGTACCTGCCTACTATAGTTGAAGCGGAGATAATTTACTGTTCCTGTACAACCCTCCTCCTTCCTAATCCCCGAGGAGAGCAGCAAAGGAGTCCCAGTCCTCTCACTTCTTCTCTTGCCCTCCCCTGATTAGCGATATGGGGCTGTTTGATCGTGTTTCCCTGCCTGTCCTTGTGATTTGTAAGCTGTTTAAACGTGAACGAGGCAATTAAATAAGGACGAACAGCGCGTAGGAGAGTGGGCGCCGCGGTGATCATTAGCGATGAATTACCCTGGTGTGCACTCAAACACTTGGGAGGACTTTCAGGTGGACCACTCCCGAGGATCCAGATCCAATCTAGCCATTGATTAACAGAGACTTGTTCTTCCTGTGAAATCACTCGACAGGGATTTTAGGGCACTCATCCGGTCTTATCAAGATAGGCTAACATCAAAGCTGAATGAAGAGGGATTGGGTAAATGGGCTCGCCTTGCCCTCCATGTAAGAGACTTAAGAGGAGCAAATCTTGAATTATTGTCTCATGTAAATAATCTACTAGGCTCATTTTTTTGGGGGGAGAGGTGAGAGAGGAACTCATGAGTCACTTGGAGCGGAGAACACTCATAGTACTTTGGAAGCTCTCATATTTCCCTTGATGGGAAACAACGGTGGGGGCTCCATTCCCAGGAATGTAAACAACACAATGTTCCTGAGTTGTGTGATCTGCCCCAACAATTTGAACGTGTTAAGCCGCGGAGATGTAGAGGTATTAGTTTTCGAGGAGGACTCTCAATATCCTCTGAATACAAATATTGCATTCAGTAGACTAATTCCCCTAATTTGAATATGATTTGATTTAAGCTGAATAAATAAGTGCCTCTATTAGTCTCCAATTGGAAGGTATGAAATTGAAAAATAGCACAGTGCCTTTAGTGAAGAGTGGTATTTAACCACAGTGTCAGGAGCAGTCTCTTGTAAAGCACATGTTATATAACACAGACTGTCCATACATTAGTGGAATGCATGGCATAGTTGGAATTGCTCTTCCATTTAACAACACCACTGGGTTTTAAAAGCAGAGGTTACTGGCTGAGGACATTTTGTTCAAAACAATTTCTTTTTCTCTGCTCCCTCCCATCACCGAGTGAGCTTAGACTGCAGTGGATGGAAAGGGATTTTCTCTCCCTAAATGGCCAAGGGGGCCGTTTACGGTGTCACTACTATGGGATCACATGATGTTTGAGGGTGTAAAGGTCTCGAGGCAGCTGCTCCTTTTCGGATGGGATTTTCGAGGCGTCCAAGAGCAGGGCCCCATGCTGTCTGCACTGAAAGGTGGAGCAAATACTTCTAGGAAGAAAAAAAGGCTGAAATCCTCAGAAGCTGGGTGTCTATTTGAAATGGGTTCTGGAGTCCCTCGGCTGCCTTCATGTTATAAACACCCACAGTGCTCAAATTCTTCCTTTGTCAAGGAGTCATAACAGGTGTCTCAGGAAGGAGTTTTTTCCCCGGTTAGCATATTTTCCACTTGCATGGAAAGTTTTTTTCTTTATTAGGAACATTCTGCCCTGGGTAGACCCCTTGCCTTGAGACATGATATGCAGACTTTCTTTGAAGCAGTAAAGGTTACTTTCACACTTGCTCAAAATTCGGCCATGCCTAGTTAAACCAGGTTGTGTTGAAGTATTGAACACCTCTGGCTGACATATGTTGGTAAGCCACGATCCAGTTTGCATACAGATTACTCCTGTCTCCAGCGTGTATATACATTTAAAAGTGTGTTAAAATAGACATAACATGTTGCTACATTCAACCTTAAAATTCAAGTTTCAAACGTGCAACCTTTAACCTCCCATGAAAAGGTTGTTTTTTTTTTAATCCTAAAAAGGGAATGCATTGGCACTGTGCAGCAGAGGCTTTACATAACCAGCCCCCCTTGTGATTACACTCAGGCATTTTCTCAAGAACTCCTCTCACTCAGTTAATTTAAGGTGGAATTACACATAACGCCTGTGGGAATGGTGTGGTGCACCTTGAACTATTTACCATGTCATTGGATTTTTTTCCCTGATGTAAATACACTTACAAATGGACAGTCTTCAATTTGCAGTTGAGAAAAAAAAAAAAGCCAAGGACCTCCTAATGTGGCGTATCATTTTGACTGCAGTTAGGTCAATTTCCTTAGTAGGGTGGACACGTTTATATAGCCAGCCCCCTGGGAGGCTGTTTGTGTGAACGATGTGGAGAATACACATTATTCATGTTCTCAGCTCCCCAGATAAAGACTCTATCTCGCAGTATAGCCCAGCTTTGCATCAGGTTACACTTAAGCATTGAAGCTATTAATGTTTGAAACGGAAGTACGATGGAAAAATACCGAAATGATAGAAGTGACTACAGTGCTTCACTGTAGACCAAAGTGTCTTCCTGTGGTTTATGTTTGAACACTTGTTTACTCCCCATCCCCCAGTGTCATGTCTGTTTTCTTGAGTCATTGTGTTTAGTCTCTTACAGTCATTTTAAACTTTGTTGTAGGGCTCAGACATCACATCAGATGCGGCCTCTCCCTAAACAATTTGATGGCTATGGGGTTTTTGTACACAAGTAAATTGTAAAACTTGTTTTTTTTAAAATTGCACTGAAAATATCACCTATGAAATACAAAATAATTGCCTATCTCTGCCAAGTGAAAGATGAATAGTTCATTTTATTTTTTGTGTCCGTTTGAGGAAGCAGCTGAAGTTCCTCAAAAGTAAATTTCTCTAGTCATCTTGCTTTAATACTGTATGGCTAACTACAACCATGTGTGGACAATGTTCCTCTTTTGCTTTTATCAAGCTGACATTTAGACCCTAACTGCCTCTTTTCAACTCCAGCAACATTTGTGGTCAAGTATCCTATTCAACAAAATACAGCATTTGCTTGTTGCTTTTTTTTCTGACTCTTTTTCTTTTTAAGCAGTTTATATAAACAACTTTTAACTGTAATGTCGCAATTGAAAGATGACAAAAAATTTATGCACTTTCAGGTTTGTTATAGTGCAGAGTTAACATGTCTTCTTTATAGCCAGGAAAGAAAAAAAAAAAAAAATTTAAAGTTAACTCGGTGATTCCCAATCGGGGTACTTCTGCTGATACCAAGGGTGCATGGAACGATTGCTTAACTCCAAAACACAAATATAAAAATATATCCACAAGTAAGCTGTAACAATGTCTTGTGACTGAGGGTGGGAAATGAGTTAACATGTTAAGCATGTACTTTCAGCTAAATATTAATAGAAATGCAAAGTTGACCGAACTGACCTTAACAACATCAACACTAACAGCTAAATTGCTTGAAAACATACATATATAAAGTGTATTGTTTTATATAATTAATGGTGTTGAATAACATCCAGTTCAATTCAGATAAAGTTCAGATATGGCCTCATAATTTCGTGCATACATCAAATCACAAAATTATTGGATATCATTGGATATCCAAAAACTATGATAAAAACAAACTAACCCTGTCTCAACTGCCCTATTAATGATCTGAATGTTAACACTTGCATAGTCGCATGACGATTATAATGTTAATTCCTAATGGTAGCTGACATGGAGCAACATCAGCATTCATTTGGAGTTATTTGGAGTATTTTTGTCCGTCCAAAATTTCCACCAACTCCTGTGAGAAATATGTGGTTCTTTAGCTGTTATATATAATTACCAGCTAGTCGCTAACTTTGTCTGTTTGCGATTTGGTGCTTGGCCATTAGTTGTGTTTTCAGTGGGTTTATCAGAGCTTTTCAGCTGCCTGCTGTCATTTGATCCTTTGAAAATATTGATAAGTGCAGCTTTATGTAAGTTTGACACGTTACCATGCAAAGATTCTGTCAACGTGCTAAATTCAGTAATGTTAACCGTAACCCAGTAAGTGCTAGTTTCATTCTGGCATGTTAGCACGCTGACTTTAGTATGTTAGCAGGTAGGTATGCTAACTTTAACATATACTGTTTACTAAGATGTGTTTAGCATGTTAGTAGGTCATGATGCTAATATTTGTATTTTAGCATGTTATGCTAGTCCAGCTCAAATTACAAATTGATTAATTCACTGTAAAATATGACATTGATAGTGATAAAAAGGTCAGGGGATCATCAGAGTTGTTAGGATTCATCCTCTGGAGATCAAGACTGTCTGTTCAAAATTTAACTATGTACTTTTTCATGTGCTTTATATTTACAGCTGCTCTTAGACTGCACAACCTCTCCTAATTGGTTGTATATTGACTAATCTGTGGTGCTTATAAAATACATTTTTTCCTCATTCCTCCTAGGCAAGTTGTAATGTGACAAGTGTTGGGAAAACAATGCCGATGTTAAAGGTAGTTGTATCTAGTGTTTTCACTTAGACTTTATCAGGGGGTCTGGTCTAATTAACCTTGAATGTTATTTTTTGTAAAACAAACAAACAAAAAAACTACTTGTACTTTCTTTCAGGTTTGAAGAAATTGTCAAGAGGAGCAAAGTTGAATACCATGCAGGTGGCTCTACCCAGAACTCAGTGAAAATTGCCCAGGTTAGTCTTCTCTGGCTCTCTGCAGTGTACCTGAATGTGTTTTGAATATACAGTGGTATGCTTGTAATCTTAGATTTGTCAGCCTGGCAGTCCTGGAAATACAGAACATAGCTGCACAGCATGTCGACACATTACAGTTTTAGGTGTTGTGAATTCATCAGACCTGCCATGGAAAGAGAAAGGCGGGCAGAATTCATAATATTTGCAGTGTTATCTAGTTGGCCTAATTTCCTGAGACATATCAAACATCAATTAGAGAGAATTACAAGTAGATGCAATTAACATGTCACAACAAATTATATCAAATAAATGCTGATCTTCTCCCTGGCTGTTAGACAGATTTGAGCATCTGAAAGAAATTGGTGATTGTCCAAATCTAAAATGGCAATCTGAACTTGAGAAGATTATTCACTGAATCTTTTTTTTTTAAAAAAAAAAAAAAAACAAACAAACAACTGACTGCAGTAAGTCTGTGAATTTGACATGCAGTGATTAGCTGCTGATAAGGCTTTGGTCTGTTCACAATAAACAAAGAAAAAGCATCCAGCTGAAAAATAATTGTCTTCTAAGGAGAAATGAGTGCAGAAGCTAATTGAGAGGCTGATGTTTGTGGAAGTGTAGACTCTTTCTTGTGTGTGGGTTTTCGTTTGTTTGTGTCATTAGCGCGTGTAGAGTTCATACAGTGTTTGTACACACGCACTTGTGTGTGTGTTTGTTTGTGTGTGTGTGTGTGTGTGTGTGTGCGCGCGTGTGTATTTAGGACAAGATAGATACAGAGAGAGAGAAAAGATAGCAAGCAGGCCCTCAGGCTGCCACCATCTCCATGCTTTGGAGACAGTAAACATCCTTTAAAGAGAGACGTGGAGCTGTGCACCTCCATGCAAACACTCTTTAATTATCAAGATCAGAAGCGTTTGCATAAACCTCAGTCACTCACAGACATTAACTGCCAACTTGATTTTATTCTTTGAGCTACAACTCCCCTCTTCTTCTAAAATGTTAAGTCTCATGTGCTCGATGCAGTTGAGATTTTAAAAACTGCTAGGCTCACTTTTCCACTAGAGTTAACCTTGAAAATTTTAATTGCAGAATTTTCAACAGAGATTTTGTCATTATGGTAGCTTAAGCCATAGATTCAGTTTGGTCTGCCTCAGTTAAGACATAGATCTTGACAAGCATTTTTCATGTTTTATTTAAGAAGCCACCAAAGGAGCTGCCCCAAGGTGTGTATCAACTCTCTTGTGAAATCAGGAGATTTTTATTGCTGGCCCTTACTGGAGGAAGAGTCGTCATGCCCTCTGTGCCCTCTGAGAAGCGTTCAGTCAACTAAAATTGGTCTTATAATGGCATGGCATACTGCAGTCAAATGTTATTCTACTCTGTTTATTTGGATATTTACCCCCTTTAGAGGGAAGATGTAGTGCTGATTCTGAAATGCTCAAGATAACAAGAGTGTTTTCGTCCCACACCCAGAAGTCTCAGAAACAGTTTCTGTCAATATATACCTTGAAGCGCTGACTTTTCCACATTTCACTTTCAGGTGATGGTGTTCTTTTATGAAAAATGTATAATGCATAACTGGCTCCCAGATTATCACATTGTAGCACCTGCAATATGTGAAACTTCAAACCCTGCTGTATTGTGGAAGCTGAACCTTCAAACACGAATGATATGCACTGCAGCACTGAATCCACATCAAAGGGCCCACTGACTAAATGAGATGCTCGATCCAGGTCAGGTTTGCTCAGGAGCACCATCGCCGCTGGAGGAGAGAGAGAAGTGTTCAGAGGCTTTGCACAGGAATCGCTGCACACGCTGGGAAAACCCAGGGTGTGGGAGGATCAATGCCTTCACCAGTAGAACTCGTACTTTCCTCCAAAACCCAACCGCTTCATCGGAGGCTGTAATAGGTTAAATACTGCCGCTTCATCCGAGTTAAGATTTCTGCACTATCAAGGAAAACCTAAACCTCGGCTTTAAGAAGATGCAGAATCAATGGTAATTGGATTTAGTCAAATGAGAATTGACCAAGCTGAAGCTTAGACGGATAAGTATTGTTTTCCTCTAACCACCGTCTCTGCCCCACTCTTTGATTGAAATCATCCGTTGCAGTGTTTGCTAGTCGTCAATTGGTTGTACTCAATGCTATCTTTAGCGCTGGGACATGTACTTTTTTTGTGTTTTTCATGCATTATGGCTCCTGTCACTACTTATCTTATTCAAAGCAAACATGACAAACCAGAAGTCCCATGGTAGATCTATCGGCACATTTGTACTTCCTTAGCTGTGCACCAGTGCTCCTCAATAAGCCTTAGATCTTGTTTGGATCAAGTCAGTGAAGTTGCAAGCTTGTATGCAGAGCTTTCTGGCTCTGATTCTTAAGAAAAAGCAAAAAAAAAAAAAATGCAATGATAGAAGTGGTTTGGAAGTTGTTGCCTTTGCCCAGACTCTAACAAACACAATGCCCTGAAGGGGCATCCAACATAAAGGCTCACCTACTGGATGTTGCAGGGCTGTAAGGTAACAAAAAACAGCCCAGCATTGCTTGCTCACATACAGCCTCACACATCAAAGGGCTTCTACTCAGATAGGGTGAGGCGGGAAACAACAATCATATTTTTTTTTCCCAGTCATTTACAAAGTTGTTTCTGAGCATGTGATCCAGAATTCGGTACTGCTGAGCACACGTGGTGTTTATCACAGGTGACAGAATCGGTGGGGGGAGTCAGTTGACTGGAGGGCTGTATCAAGAAGCACAGTCAATTCATTTAGACAGAACATCAAAGTCCTCCAACAGCTCCTTAGGGCCCAGAGATTGAAGTCTGAGCAGACAGGCTCATAGGGAGTTATTGCCGCTGCCAGGGAAGTAGATCCTACCCTGAGTGTCTTGTGTAAATCGTGCATTCTCATTATGATCCTCACAAATCAACATCATTGACGTTTTATTTCTTTGCACTGTAAGCAGACTGTACCCGTTCACCAAAGGGACAAATTGTTTTGTCTAAGTGCCGTAGCTGTGAACGCGTCACCACAAGATATGATTAACTATGTTCCCTTTTCTTTATTTAGATTTTGTGCGATGTTTGCAGTCTGCATCATCAATTCACTGCAATGTCTTAATTATTGTTTGAAAGTAAAGGCTTTTGAAAAATCTGCCGTCTCTGTTATGGTTGTGATGCCTGTTTAACATTTCCTCAGACTTGGTCAATCGTGGAAGGGGTGAATGGGGCCCAGGCTTGGATGTTGGCTCTGAGCTCCTAATTGGAAACGCATGTGCACCACACTGTTGAAAGTTCTATTTAAAAAACAGAAAAACCCCACAGCACTACTTGACTTCGAAAAAGCTCCTCACCAGCTCATATTTTGTAGGGGAATACTTAAACTGGGTTTGATGTCTCATTGAAGGCATTGACTTATTTCTCGGGGTGAAAATATTCCATGACCTAATGTTTGGCTTTTACAGCTCGTTTTGTTAAATAAATAAAGAACAGCAACTCGCCTCTATTTGAATGGGCTAAATGAAGAAATGCCTATGTCTGGTACCACTTAGAGAAAAAAGGACAGTGAAGGAGAAAGAGTGGAGCTTTTGTGTTCAAACTATGTGACTGAACTTTCAGGAGGATGTGCTTATTCGCTAAAAGAGGGTATTCACAATTTTACCTTCGCTCGACGTTTTTACTTTACTTTGCTCACACCTAATCATTAGCGTCAAGACAAATAGTCTTTGTCTTTGAAGGGCTTTTGAGACATTTGATGGCAATTCAGTCTTTAGCTTCTAGGATCAACACAAGAGCTTTGACTCTTTTGTTTTGGTTTTTGATCACATTGAGTGAGCTTGTAGTTGCATAGATCTTGCGCAGCTGTGCCGAAATAAGCATGCTAATGACCGATTAAAACCTGAACCCTGGTGGGCCTTTGAGTCGCACGCAGCAGAAATCAAGCCTCTCAAGTATGCGCCTGTTGTTAAAGCAAAAGCCTCTTGTTTGTTTTAAGACAGGTTAATTGCAGAACCACTGTTAGCACCCGCTCTGAGCCGTTTTATGGCGCCGGGGTCTTGCCGTTTCCATCCCATTACGAAGCAGTGGAAGGTCACAGTCTGTTAAGCATCTTGTGAGAGATGCATGAAACCAAATGGATTTTTTTTTTTTTTTTTTTGCTTTTCCATTCCCATCTCCGCTCATTCTAGACATTCCAGGTGTGCAAGTATGCACTTGAGGGGGGCTGCCATTGTTTTCCTCGGCACAAGCAGCGGAAGCAAAGAACGCCTCATTCGCTTTGATGAGCGATGTGTTCATGCGTGGGCTTCAATGTCACCCGCCATGAGGCAGCTGTGAAGTCGCAGCTCACGTCTGTGGTGCCATTTACTCAATGATGAAGTGGGGAGATCTCTGTTGGTTCCACATCCACCTCCCCTTTACACACACACACACACACACACACACACACACGTACGTACACACACTGTCTGAGCATATGTTCCTCCCACCTCAACTGTATTGTGACTCTATGTCACAGTTAATACCAGCATGCATTAAATCTCAGGCTCTATGATCACAATGATAAGGGTTGACTGGGCGATTATGCAAGGCTTTGTCATCAGAGGGATTTGTTAACAGCTGATGGCCCCGCCGTGTGGCACCTTCTTTCTTGTGTTTCCTTGAATTTGACTTTAACACAAATATAACTTGTTTGATTAAATTTTTCTCTCAGATGCACAAGATTTGTGTTGCCCTGACGAGAAACGGCGCAGATTGCTGTATAGGTGACATATTACTGTCCCCGTTGAAGTTAATTTGCCGTCAAATTTGCGACTTAATTTAAGACGCCAAAGGGAAGACGTAGGGAGTAGATTGTAACTCATAAGTATGCATTGGAAAGAGTGTTGATTAACATTGAGGGCTCAAGAGACAGACACACTCAATGTGTATCATCTGGCCTCAGAGGCTGGCAGTGGAATTGAATGTGATATCTTGCATAACGTGTCCTTGCTTTAAGTCCTTGGTTCCAGGCTCTGTAAGAAAGGCTGCACCATTGGCTTGCTTGCTTTTTGCTTGGCTGTTGTACAGTTGCCCGGGCTCCAGGCGAGCTCTGAGTGAAATCTAAAAGGACTTGTGAAACAGACAGTAGTCTACATATCTGGCAGCATTTTCATGTCAAATTACAGAATGATATTTCTCACAGGGCACTTGGTATGCTTGCCACATCGCTGTATTCTGCAGTTAAAAGCAGGCACTTGTATGTTTGGTGCACAGGCGATGGGGAAAAGAAATCCGCTCACACGGCTGTGGAATGGTCTGAGAGCCTTTCAGACTGTAAACAATGGTTCATTAAACAAACTATTGGTTGGAATCATCTGTTGACACAGGTCAAGTAACTGATGAATGAAAGGATGATTGTGCATTTTACACAACTGTTCTACATTTTCATATGATTATCGAACGATGCCCCTCTCTCATATTTCCCCCGCAGAATGTCTGTGGCAGTAGTATTTATTTGGCAAATTCTCAGCATGCTCCCACTCTTGCGGTTGAAGTGTTGCATAGCAACTGAGAAAAACAGCTTTAAATATTTTGGTTAAAAAGGTTTTAAGAAAATAAAGAACAGCCTGCAATTACTGTTCATTTCTCCCAAGTTCATAAGTTTAAGGAGCTGTAGTATTGTGCCAAGTAATAAATGAAATACCAAATTAGGCTTTGTGTTTGCTTGGAAAAAATGAGAAACAGTATGTCTAGAATATTGTGTCCCCTTGTGCTAATTCACTTATTCATCTATAGCTATTTTGTTTATCGAATAAGTGCTGGCAGCTGTCTACACCTTCACTAATTCACAACTGTTTTGAAACAAAGCTCATGGTAGTTTTTCAGAGAGCAGCTTGCCTCAGTTTTCAAGCCAACTGAGTATATCTGTGACAGGATGGAAAATGTGTAGGTGAGTGCAAATTTGAAGTGATGTGCCTCAGGAAAACGGATGGGGATGGAGCGACGGGGATGGGGGCGCATGTGGAGAGAGAGAAGGCTGGATGACGCACAGCAGGTGACAGACAGACACTAATAGTAATGGCTCTTATCAGTGCTTCGCTCGCTCCCTCTTTTCACATGGGCTCTGACATCCTCCTCCTACTCCACCCCCTCCATCTAGCAGGGGGTGCTGGGAGCTCGCTGGGTTGTGCAGCCCGCTCAGATGGAAAGAGCCTGCCAAACACCAGTCCCCTCACATATAAATTGCATCATTAACATCGCCTAGATTATTCCAAGCTCTCCCACCGGGTTTATGGCAGCGCCGGCTCAACTTAACTATTTGACTCACTGAAGACATTCAGGTTTCTTGAGTGAGCTGTGCTCAGATCTGTGGTGAAATGCACCAGCTCTATTCTCTCTTAAGGTTTTAAATAAATTCAAAGGAAATCTATCTGTGTTTTTTTTTTTCACTAGGAGAGGCTTATTATATGGTCTAATGTGCTTTATTTTCTCTCTTGAGTCGTCAAAACTTGAGTTGTGTGTTGTCATGCGCACCAAAGGAAGACTGACTACTATGTGCTGGGTGATATGGTTAAAATAAGGACTGAAATCGATATCGATAACAATATTTTTCCAATACTGAAATATCTTCTATACATATCAATGTGATGTAAGCAAAATCATCTATAAAATAATCAAATTAAAGTTCAGTGCAGTAAATTGTGATCTCCTTCTATACATTACAGTATTAGTGAACACTCTTATGTCTAATACAAAAACTTCACTTACTCATTTGTTATATCTTTATTACAGTTTGCTTGTTGTTTTCAATTTGGATAGCAGTATTCTGTGAAATGAGTGTATTCATATATTCTTGATGTTTCCACTAAAAGTTGTGACAGTTGTAATATTTAATTACCACCTAGTCCTACTATAAATAACAATATTTATATATATCATAATATTGCAAATTAATGCAAAATCGAACATTAAAATAAACAAATTGATGCTTATTACTGTTAACTGTTTTCACTCTTATGCATTACACCAGACAAAATCCTTCATATGCATGACACATAAACTTAAGTAACTAATTTTCTTGTTTGTTTTTTTTTATTGCAATTTTTATATGAATGATTCAATAAAACATAATATGTTACCATGCTACATTATAGCACTGAAAAGATTAGAGGATTAATCATCATTGATCAAACTGTCTCCTGTTACAGCCTCTCAAATTTGCTGACTGGCTGCTTTTGTTTTACATCATTGTGGATCTGAATATCTTTGGGTTAGCTGTTTAGCTGCTGGTCCCACAAAACAACCAATTTACAGATGTTAACTTAGGCCATGGGAAAATGTGATGGTCATTGTAAATAATTTGCTCATATGGACAAATTGATTAATTCAAAAGAAAAAAAACGGATTCGTTGATAATAACATTGTTCGTTGCAGCTCTAATATGATTTAATAAATGATAATATTGAATCATTGGTAAGTTCTAATTGCTATAAACTTTAACCTCAAACTCTACTTGACCCTAATTCTGCTAATTGTCCTTTCTTTGAATTATATAAGACAATCCGTGATCTGTTGCACCTCAGAAGGAGGCTCTTAAGCCCAATTGACATCTGCAGTGAAGCTGGATGGAGCTTCCTCCTCAGATCAGTTGGCAATTAACTCTGTAATCACTATCCGAGGTCAGGGTTAAGCTCTAAGTTAAAGGTTGGAGCAGCAAACATTTTTATATGATCCTCTTACTCTATTATCCTTTCTCACTGCTACAAGGTTTTACCTCATGGGGAGAATACATTACATAAAGCCCCTTGGCAATTACTCCTCAGTGAATATCCTCATGGTGTATAGTCCATATGATTAATCTGGAATCCCCTCTGCCCCTGGCAGGCCTGGCTCTGCTTACCATGCAAGTTTCATTTTCACCTGAACAAATGGCTCCTTTAGACAAAAAGTGCCAACCTTTTACTTTTACTGGCTGCTTGGGAGAAAAAAAAAACAAGAAAAAAAAGAGGGAGAGCACAACCTCCTGCAGTAATAACAGATATCCCAACAAGACGAAAAAGGAGGGGTGGGGTCAGAGTGGTTGGAGGTGGTACGGGAGTTTTTTTGGAGGGGGGACGCCTAATAGTGTTGAATAAAGGCACATTTATTTTTGTGCTTCGGCCTGTAACAGCCTCAGGAAATAGCTCAGTCTCTTGATCGGGAGCAAATCCTATTAACTTACAGTGCTCTCACTCAGGGTAATGGGCTCCACCTTGAGACTTGGGAGAGCACTTTTCCCTCTGACACATTGATACTGGTGTCTGGAGGGCTTGGCGTTGGGTAGTCCAACACTCGGGCAGAGACTAATCAAGTCAAACAATCTGCCTGGCTGGAGCAACACGAAGTGAGGATGTTGATATCCAGCGAGCTCATTCAACAGGCCCCTTCACACGTTCCTAACCCAATACCAAAGGATCAGTGCACGGGATCAGTTCAAGATCAGGTTATTCGAGCCCCTGAGAATTGTAAAGCGATCCCTGAGCAGCTTTTGCTTTCTCAGGAGTGATCGGAGCTGTCGGCTCTGTTATAGACTGCTAGGGCCGGGGCCAAAGGGAACTCCTGGGGTCTCCATTTATTTCTGTCCAGCAAGGGAGGGACTGTGTGTCTGTGAAAGTGTTTGTACTGTATGTGTGTGTTTGAGAGAGAAAGTGAGAAAGAGAAACTCAATTTACAGTATGTGGGTAACCACCATCCCAAAGCCAATTCGTAGAGAAACTCCAATATCTTTTAGTGAAAACATAGGGTGCCTCTAGTTTATTATTTTCTGTCAGGAATCTGATGTTTCAAAAATGGCTGTAGTTAGTTTAAAGCTGCCACATACTGTAATTAGCCTACTGTGAGAACCTCCGGAGAAATGGGAGCGCTCTATCAAAGCATAACTACTCCAATTAAGAGACTGCACTAGATTGAAAATCGCCTTTGTGGGTGGCAACAGACTTCTCCTCTGCTAAAAAAGCAGCAAATTGCTCATTTCCGCACACATCCCACATGTTTTTGAGTACTGGCACCTTTTGAAAGCCTCATCTAAACGCATCCTAAACATGACCACATTTGATGCTATGTGACTCCACTGATGGATCGCCTCAGTGTGGACCTGCTCATAAATCCATGTTCAATGGCATGTTCTTCTCCTGTCACTATTACCCCTTGTGCCTGCTGTCATCCAGCTGTCTTATGTCTGCAGAGTTACAGTGTGCACCTGTCAGATACAATTTATGGCAAGCAATTTGTTGTGTACCATGGGAGTTGCAGTTTCTTGAGAACTTTTTTCTTTTTTTTCTGTATTTGTTAGACATTAGACATGGATGTTTCTCTCGCAGCATTTCTGTCCAAGTGTGAAAATTGAGTATCTCAAGGTTTTTGTGATTTGTTTTGTGCTCAGATAAGTTGAAGAATTACAAGTCACTTTTTGGGCTGGGAAAATGCTCAATTCTATGTATTGGCTTCATAAAGTCATTTCAGAATATATTGGATTATCTGAAAAAAACATTCTCACAAAGCTTAAATCAAGGCTGTTTCTCTGTGTTTCTGAGGCAGTGACATTTTGGAGGTACATGGTTTTCTCCGGACAGCAACATTAGCTGGCTTGTGATGATCTGTCACAAGCTTTGTTTGATATAATAAAAGGAAATGAATGCACAGCAATTAGATGTTTGTTCTGTGTTATTGTTGCACGACTGCGCCACTGCTGCTTGTGCTCTCAGCTAGGATTATCGCCCCTAAGAGGGGGAAGCATTACAAAATGACAGCCTCTCATGTCGAACAAGTCAAGCTGATTCAGTGAATATTGAAGAGGTTCCCACCACATGTTCTCCTGCATGTTAAGGGAGCAGCGTTAACCTTGTTTTGATTTGCATCTCCTTAGCAATTAAGATAATATGTCGTAATTAGAATTTTAATGTACCGCTGTGAGATTTTTGATAATTATACAGAATTCTCCGCGGTGATTTTCTCTTTGCCTGCTTGTCTTCACAGATGAATTCATGACTGATTAGATCACTGCTCTAATCAGATTGGAGTTACATTGTAAGATATCATCCCACATCTCTCTGCAAAGCTGAGTAACTGTGAACACATATGTTAGCATATACATATCCTCATATTTAAAGGACGGTATAGGTCTAAATTTCAGCTGGTGAAAAACAACCTGTAGTTCTGTTTATGCCGTCTATTAGACGTAGTAATGCACTCCAGAACGACCCCTAGGACTGTAATATGCCACAAATCACCTGGTTAGTGTAAGAGAAAGATCAGTTTGGGTTAAAATGATCACTTGAAATATGGTTTGTACTTCCTTAAAGTTATGCAACCTTCATTGTCATGACAACGGTAAACACCACAACATTGCGGGTTTTAAAAAAAGATGTCCTAACTCGTGGTTAGACACAGGAAGTGAACAGTGGCTCTAACTAACTGTCTTGCCATCCACTCAACCTGCCACCTCCTAATAAGACAAAATCATCTTATCAAGTCAGTTTATATTGACGTCATCTGAACTGCGTCATTTGGTCAGAACTGGGTCATAATTACTACGACCGCTTGATGACGTAAACATAACTATAAACAAACTAGGTTGTTTTTGCCGGCCTGAATTTTAGACCTTTACTGTTGTTTTTCTTGTGAGGACGGGCTACATGTCAGACAGGGAGATTATAAATAGTCCTTTTACAAGCATCAGGTTGCTCTATGACAAAAGGAACTTCAGTCTGTCATTTCCATATAATTAAGGATAAGGGCTGGTTAGTTGAATACTCTGTTGAAGTGATGTGTGTCAGAAATCACCCTGTCCTTCACTCATGCACAGTTCTTTATATTATTTACACTCACACTTTATAGTGAGACATAAATTAAAATTTGGGGAGGCTGATTCTTCAGCATTTTGTGCCATCACCTGTCTAGTGAAGTGGTACAAAACGTCTTAAGCAAAAAGTAGTTCAAATACTGAACTATATTGCAAAAATTTTGCCCTAAAAATTTCGACACAAATAAAATGTCAGAAAGTAACTATAGTGCAGTGAGTAGAAAATAGGATGAATTTCAGACACACCATTAATCTTTGATTTAGTCTTGATATTTCATACTTCTCGTCTCAGCCTGTAGTAGATGATCATTTGACATTTTAGCCACAATATTGGTGTAGATTCAGGGGTAGTAATGTCAGTCAGTTGGTTGGATGGTCCAAAATTAGTATTGAAAGAATCGATAAAGGATGATATGTGTCCAACGCTTCAGCTCATAGTAAAATACCTTTAAAAACATGAATATCTAGCTAGCAGTACACATGTTAAAAGGCTAGTGTAACCATCTTAGCTAGCATTAACATCAGTATATAATATACAATTTTAACATTAGCATGTAACATATCATAACAATGTGTTAAAACAAAACATGCTAACTGTATGCATCACTAATGCTGTACATGCTAGTGCTAATACTAACATTTTAGATGTTCATCATATAATACCAAACATTTTCAGCAAGTGCAGATAGGAGCTGCTTCCTTTATATATAATTGAAAACTGAACTATTTGAGGTTGTCAGCCATTTTAACCTTTGACTGGGGCTATGTTTGAGGTGTCCTTGTATACATTTGACCTACCAGCCAAGGAGAAGTTCTGTGGCTATGACATAAGATGAGTTAGACTGTTGACTACAGTGATGAGGTTAAATGCCACTGACTGTGCCATCAGGACAGATGTGACCACCACAAAACAGATAATTTAATGTTTGATTCACCAGTCCAACATACTGATGAAAATAATGAAGATACAGTGATTAAAACATAATGGATTTCAGCATTAATTGGTTGTCTCAGCAGGACAGTGTGTGTGTTTTGTTTTTTAAACTGATGCCAAGGTTTTCCTGCTCATAATAGTCTATACACACTCCACAATGCAACACTAATGCATATTTCATCAGTATACCTAGCCTCGATGCATTAACTGTAGTTGTTTGTTTGTTGTGTGTCTGCCTGTGTTTTCACAGTGCTGTTTCCTAGCTGCTTGTTTTTATTCAGCACGAGACAGCAGCCAATATTCCCCTTGGCCTTTTCACTACAACAGCACAAACCAGTCAATATTGGCAGGAGAATATTTTCCTGCCCCAAGTTGCCACAGTATTAATACTTGAAGACGATAACAGGGGCCAGGGTAAATGAACAGAGATCTGCGAAGAAAAACTAAACCTGAGACCTCTTTGTGGTGCAAAATTGGCCACCACAAAGGAATTAATGACGGATCCTTCCAGCATAATTGTCTAATTATGCCGGGCAGATGGGGCACTGCTTTAACTAGGACACATTGTGCTACCTCTCCAGACTCTCCACAACAAAAGGCAAACCAGTGTGACAGCCTCTTCAGCAGTGAGTGGGAGGGAGAGTGAAAGAAAGAAAATGGAGAGAGAGTAGGGGAGAGGAGGGGAAAAAAACTGGGTCTGTCACTGAGCCATTCCTCCACTCGATATGTTACCACAGAAACAAATGTATGGTGTAAACACTGCGTGGATCACAGCTCCTGGGAGGTGAATCACTGCAGTGTAATGAGGTTGGTTTACATGCTGCTTCTCAGCTTCCCACCTAAGCTAACTCAATACTTAAACCCTTTAATTAAAGAGAATCGGCCACTCGATAATTGATCACGTAGGTTGCCTCGGCATACGCCGTCACTGTGAGGCTCCACGCCACTGTTTATTAGAGCTGTCTGCATGCTTTGTCTCCTGAGAAGGAAGAGAGAGAAGGGAAATGTTACAGGGGAGGGGCAGGCAGGGATGAAGCAAAGGTAAACACGTAAAGAAATTAAATGTCGGCTCATGCTGTTGAAGATGATGTTGATGCTGTTGAAGTAACAGTGGGATGAGCAGTAGAATATCATATATCAGTGTTGGTCTCATGGGTCTTGCAGGTATGTCAGTCATAATACTGTCAGCCTTTGCAGACATAGTTTCTTTGCTTTCTTCCACAAAGTTATTAAAGGGGTATTAAGTAATCTATGACCTGTATTGACCTCTATCTACAACCAATACAAATTACAGCAACACTGGAGAGAGTGTCCCAGTTCCATACTTTTACTACTTCTAAATAGATTTTGAGTATGAGCTGTTTTCAAACGGGAAAAGTGACAAAATTAATTATACTTAAGATCTGTTTAATTTTTGAGCATGTCGTTAACAGACACTACTGTCCTATAAAGCAGCGCACAAAGGAAATACTGGAGCTCCTCACAGCTGAAAAAAATAAAATGAAATTGCAGATGGTTGCAAGACAGCTACAGGAACATCCCAGAAAACAAAAACAAAGTATTAAATCTTTGGAAAAACAATTTTAATAACAAGTTTAATTGGCAGCAGTTTTCCAAAGTTGCAGTTTGATTGATGCAAGTTGTTTAAACTATTGTTACTGTTGGTAAAAAAAACAACAACTAACTGCTAAACACTAGACAATGCTAATTAGCGTTGTGTATATATTGCGTCTTATTAGTATGAAATATGAAATTGGATCTAAATGTCTAGTGCTAGTGTATGAAAGCCTTGTCATAATTTGTGTGTTTCAAAACAGGGTTTATGTAGGAAAGTGTATTTTGGCATCTGATAACTTTTTTGATCAAAGAGCCAATCAAACTGCATATACAGTATATTATTGTAGCAATTTTCCGCCATATGTTGTGACTGTCTGTTGTAAAGAATATGTGAAAGGTACACATTTCATCAAAGTGACACAAAAATACTAATTTGATGTTTTTTTTTCCAAACACATTTTTGAAATCTAAAAACATGAACCTCAGGTTAGTATCTTTGCATGTGTGCATACATTGAGTAGTGTAACAACAATTCAGGCATATGCATAATTTTCCTGTTTTTCCACACCTACAATAGCTTCTCATGTGTAGAGTCAAGTGGTTATTATCAACCTGGAGGGGATCATGTGTTTGGTCATGTGTCCATGTGTGTATCTGTCTGCAGCTTATCTTGCATACTACTGGACCCATCAGCCTAATATTTTTGTGCACAATTATGACTGTATGCACAGGGATCCCTCA